>OY757924.1:11945074-11972574 GCA_963585895.1 Sepioteuthis lessoniana | reverse complement strand
AGTAGAGCTATGGGTTAAATTGTACCACTACAGTTCTTTTAGAAGGATGACTTTAACATTAAATAAATCACGAAGGTTGATATGCCATTAAATACTAGAAACCAAGCTAAGCCATCATTGTTATTTTATTAATTGTTTGACTTCATTTTAATAAAACTGTCTTTGGAGGTGAATCAATTTTGCCCGTACTACAACTGTTCTTCGACAAGGATGGCTTTGGCATTAAATAACCTACCAAGGTTGATATGCCATGAAGAAACCAACGGTTGTTGTTTTTTTTTCTAAAGAAAGTAAAGTTTTAGGAAATGAGTTTTTTTTATTCTTTTCTTGAATATTTTGCTAACAATTTTCTTTTTTCAATTACCAAAATATCTGTCATAATATTCTGTTTAGCTTTGAATTCTAAGCGATTTTTTTGTCGATAATATTCTTTGAAAATAACGATAAATATATTTAAGTATCTGATGCTTTCATCTGGCACTAGAAATAGCTTGCGGTCATAAATACAATCATACAATAAAATATCTGCCGGAAATGACAGTTTCGATCTAAAATTTGCTGATTTATAGATTATTCTGGGTTCAATCCCAGGTTGCGTCATACCAAAGACTTTAAAAATACCTCCTTGCTTAACACTCAGTACTATAAGGTACGTAATGAGGGTAAAGAAGAACAATCCAGGGAAAGGAGTAACGCCCTCCCCTACACCTCGGTGTAGTAGCTATTGAAAAAGAAACCTTCTGGTCGCCCTCGACTAAAGGGAGACAACTTACTTACTTGTGAGTGAATTCAAACTAGCATTGGAAAATCATTATCACATACTCCATATGTTTCGCAAAGTTTATTCACAGAAATCACTTTCTATATTAAGACATCAACATTGAAGTCGAGTCGGCTGAGGCTGTAGAATACACTGACTGCATCTGCAGAGGGGTAGGACCCGTGCCTCCCTAACTAATGTCCATGAAATGACATGAAACAATCTGATGCCGAGTCTCCAGTCCTAGAGATTTGGAGAATGTGTACCTCTTTACTGCCATTACTCCCAGGTCCACTCTGATAGGTTTCGTTCTGTGAGCCAAAGAGAACAGTTTGACATTTAAACTGTGTGAAAACAAATGGCTTGAATTGATAGAAATAGAACTGTTTGACATTTAACTGAGTGAACAAATGATTGGTGTTTCATTAAATTGTTAGTGATACATAGGAATACTTGAAATCATATAACTTTATGCAAATGAATGAACAATATTTAAATACTTAATTAACTATTTAGATATTTAATTAAATATTTAAATATCTAATTGCGTGCAAAATAGAATTATTGATATGACATAACAATACTTGGAACCAATTAACTGTGTCCAAATAATTGAGCAGTTTTCAGTCAGTTTGGTATGGTTTTGTTTTTTTGTTTTTGGTTTTTTCTGGCATATCAACCATTTATGGTTATTTAAAGCTAAATCCTGTTTTTACATATTTATCAAATATATGTTTTGTAAACACATTTTATAGATAGATAGAGTTATAAAATCAGTTCTATTTCTAAAAATTCAATTTAACATAAGTCAACAAAGTTAAATGGTTCCAAGTATTGTTATATATCAGTAACAATTCAATTAAACATCAGTCATTTGTTTACACACAGTTAAATGATTAAACAGTTCTATTTCAAACAATTCAATTTAACATAAGTCAACATAGTTAAATAGTTCCAAGTATTGCTATGTATCACGATCAATTCAATTAAACATCAGCCATTTGTTTACACACAGTTAAATTATCAAGCAGTTCTATTTGCAACAATTCAATTAAGCATACGTCATTTGTTTGCGCTCAGTTCAAATGTCAAAGAGTTCTATTTGACTCATAGTCAAGAACCTCTCAATTGCTACCACTCCGTGCCAAAGTAGACCTGAGAGCCAAAGTAGACCTGAGAGCGATGGTAATTTAGGGGCACTCCACATTCCCCAAAGCTCCTGCATTAATGGAGCTTCACCATGAGATTTTTTAATGTCCTATCTCGGATACTCGTTGGTGGTTGTGTCTTACCCTTTGCAGAGATACAGTTGGTTTATTCTACAGCCCGTCCATCTGGGCTGACAATAATTACTGTTAAATAGCAATACTTATATATACTTCGCAGAGTGCAAACAAATAACTTATGTAGAATTATTTGTGTTTGATAGCAATAATTGAGGTATGGTTTAAATATTATCACTGCTGATGCCATTAAATAAAGAAACCAGAAAAATTACCAAACAAATATCACCCGAAAAACCTGAATATTCAAATCGGTCTGCAATTTTAAAAAAAGCAAGATGGGGATTCAAGTGAAATATAAAAAAGACTGTGAAATTTGGAGCAAATGTAAAAGAAATGAGACGGTTAAAAAAGGAAAACGTACAAGTTGACAAATAAAACTGAGAAGTGCGAGGATATAAAACTCGAGGTAAAATAAAACATTGAAAATACAACAAAATAAATGAAAAGCGAAAGTTTTTGACGGGCTTGTAAGAAATTGGTTTAGTTTCTTTATTTAATCGTATGTCAACTTTTGTGGGCTATTCAATGCCAAAGCCATCGTGGTAGAACAGATACTTGTGGTACAAGCAAATAAATCAACCTCCAAAGCAGTTTTATTAAGATGGAATCAAACTAGTAATAAAATAATAATAATGATGGCTTGGTTTGGTTTGGTTTCTTTTTTAATAGCATATCAGCCTTTGTGGGTTATTTAATTCTAAGCCATCCTTGTAGAAGAATAGTTGTGGTACTAGCAAAAGTGATTCACCTCCAAAGCAGTTTTATTAAGATGGAATCAAACTAGTAATAAAATGATAATGATAGCTTGGCTTACTTTCTGTGTTTAGGTTTGGTTTCTTTGTTTAATGGCATATGAACTCTTTTTAGGTTATTTTATGCCAAAGCCATTCCCCTAGAAGAATAGTAGTGGTACTATTTAACCCATAGCTGAGAGGATAAGGAGGTTCATACCTTACCCAAGGGTATTTGCCCGAAAGTAAACGCAATAGCGCGACTGGAGTACGAACTCGCGTACTACGATTCCGCAGTCCATCGCTTTAAACATTACACCCCGATGACACCCCTCCTGTGTTTAATGGGATATGAAATTTCGTGGGTTAAATAAGTCATCGTTTTAGAAAAACAGTCGTGGTACTAGCAAAATTGATTCTCTTCCAAAGCCGTTTTATCAAGATGGAGTCAAATGTAGGAAATGGACACGGCGACACGAGTTCAAATCCTGGACGAGACTGATTGCATTTCACATAGCACTAATACCCTTGGGAAAAGTATGAATCCAATTATTCTCCCTCCAGCTATGGGTAAATAGTAGGACAGACTAGGTTCTTCAGCCTTGGTTAGGCAACTAGTCTAGGAGAAGGAAAACTCTGAATTCAAACCTGTTAAACTCCGTTTAAAAATTGACCTTGTGTCATATCCTGCCCGAGTGGAGGGGTTGGTAAATAGGATCAAGATGGAGTCAAACTAGTAATAAAATAATAATGATGGCTTGGCTTCTTTGTTTAATGGCATTTCAACGTCCATGGGTTATTTAATGCTAAAGCCATCCTTGCAGAAGAACAGTAGTGGTAATAGCAAAAGTGATTCACTTCCAAAGCAGTTTTATTAAGATGGAGTCAAACTAGTAACAAACTAATAATGATGGCTACACTTGGTTTAGTTTCTTTGTTTCTTCGTGTGTTATTTAATGTCAACTCCACCCTTGTAGAAGAACAGAAGTGGTACTTTTTAACCTATAGTCGATGGGGTAGTGGGGTTCAACACTTATTCCATGGGTGTTAGTCTGAAAAAGCAGCTGGAGTTCGAATTCGCTTATTTCGATGCCGTAATCCACCCCTTAAGCCGTTACACCACGGAAAATACTCTCCGATTAAGAAATCGACTGGATGAAATTGGATTTCCATAGAACAAAGTTAAACGAAATGCAGGAATAATACAGAAACACAAAAAAATTAGATTAGAGAAATAATCATGGCGTGTGGACAATTGGATAAAAATGTCAATAGAATCAACAAATTTCAACTTCCGGTCTAGGCTATTTGCATCTAGTAGACAACATTACTCTCGTAAAAGGCATGAATCTATATCTTCTCTGCTCATTTACGTGGAAGATGGTAGGACAGAGTGGTCTTTCTAGCCTTGGTGGTGTAAGTCTTGAAAAATCTTACAGTACCTGCAGTATTTTATAA
This sequence comes from Sepioteuthis lessoniana, assembly GCA_963585895.1. NCBI lineage: Eukaryota > Metazoa > Mollusca > Cephalopoda > Myopsida > Loliginidae > Sepioteuthis > Sepioteuthis lessoniana. The sequence goes on along the minus strand of OY757924.1, from coordinate 11,968,339 downwards.
TACTTTGTTGGTTTTCCTTTGTTTTTTATTCACCAATTTCTTATAACGAAGCGTTAATTCAATGACTGTTTGTTAGATTGATTAATTTTGACAGTATGTCAACCCGTCTAGGGTTATGTAATGCCAAGAAGTTGGGAAATCATAGATAGGTAGATATGAATAGACTGATAGATATTAATAAACTGAGATAGATAGATAGATAGATTAGAATAGACTGAGATAGATAGATAGATAGATAGATAGATAGATAGATAGATAGATAGATTAGAATAGGCTGAGATAGATAGATAGATAGATAAATAGATAAGGTAAAATATATAGAATTGGGCGAAAATCCTGTTACGTCAATTTTCTTAATAAAGCGATTTTGGGTGTCTCCTAAGAAAATCAGCATTTGAAAACCTGTCTCCGCCTAGGGCTTCAAACATTGGCCTTTGGCGTCAATTGGAATTACACAATTATTCAAGTTTACGAGGTAGACTGTTTTATTTACATGGCTACATTCCTTGTAAAGACGCAGAGTTTCAAGAGCAAAAGGTGAAAGCCTCTTTCCGGGATTGATTCCTGGTTTAATTACACACTATCTATAAACAATCGCCCCCTTTTGCTTGGCTTAGTCTCGGCCCTGTCACTGTCACTTCCTCTTGGTTTTGGGTTGTGTGGGGTTTAGACAATAGAGAAACGTAAAAAGAAAAGATGTCTGTTCCCAGGGGCTAGTTTTCAATCTATAACAGATGTCCTACAAGTGGAACTTTGCAAAATTCTAAATTTCTCTGTCTCTCTCTGTCTCTAGTTCCCACCCTTCCCTTCTGTTTACCTCCCCTCTATCATTTTCTTGTTTCCTCTCTCTCTCTCTCTCTCTTTATCGTTCTCTTTATTTCCCACCCTCCCTCTCCCTGTCTCTTTCTCGCTCTCTTTTTCCCTTACTCTCTATCTTTTTCTCCAACGATTTTCTCTCTCTCTCTCTCTCTCTCTCTTTCTCTTTCTCTCTCTTTATCGTTCTCTTTATTTCCCACTCTCCCTCTCCCTGTCTCTTTCTCGCTCTCTTTTTCCCTTACTCTCTATCTTTTTCTCCAATGATTTTCTCTCTCTCTCTCTCTTTCTCTCTCTCTCTCTCTCTCTTTATCGTTCTCTTTATTTCCCACTCTCCCTCTCCTTGTCTCTTTCTCGCTCTCTTTTTCTTTCTTACTCTCTATCTTTTTTCTCCAACGATTTTCTCTCTCTCTCTCTATATATATATATATATATATCTTTCCTATCTCACTGTCTTACTTTATTTATCTCGTTCTTGTTCCTTTTACTCATCTCTTTTTTCTCTCACTCTCTTTCTCTTTCTCTCTCTGCCCCTCTCTATCTCTCTCTCTCTCTAGTTCCCACCCTTCCCCTCTCTCTACCCCCCTTTATCATTCTCTTGCCTCCTCTCTCTCTCTCTTTATCGTCCTCTTTCTTTCCCACTCTCTCTTTCCGCGTCTCTTTCTCGCTCTCTTTTTCTTCCTTACTCTCTATCTCTTTTCTCCAATGATTTTCTCTCTCTCTCTCTCTCTCTCTCTCTCTCTTTATCGTTCTCTTTATTTCCCAATCTCCCTCTCCCTGTCTCTTTTTCGCTCTCTTTTTCTTTCTTAATCTCTATCTCTTTTCTCCAATGATTCTCTCTCTCTCTCTCTCTCTCTCTCTCTCTCTCTCTCTCCTCTAATACTCCAGTCGGCTGAAACTGTAGAATACGCCGACTGTATCTCTCCTAAAAACGAGTGTTCGGATATGACACTAAACCACCCGATGGTGAAGCTCAAGACCCGAAGCTTTAGGGAACATATGGTAGTCCTTCACCGCTGTTGATCCAAAGTTCTCTCTAACTCGGAGTGGTAAGATCAGTTAGGTTCCTACGAGGGGCATACGATAAGTTTCCAGACTTTTCTCGTATGGGCATTTAAAATTGTCGTAGACTCTTGACAATTCACTATGTTATTGCTATACATCTTATGAGATGACTGACTAATTTGTATAATTTTGGGTTCAAATGAACCGCTATAGCAGCAATTGGAAGACACCCTACTAAATCCTGATTGTCACAGCTGGGGAATTTCAAAAATGATATCTGACACTTTAGAAGAACGATATGCAATAAAATTCTGTTTTAAACATGGAAAAAATGCTACAGAAACGTATGGAATACTTCAGACTGTTTTCTGACCATCTTGCATGAATCGAGCATCAGTTCTTATTTTAAAACTTTCATTGAAAAAATCAATTCAGCTAACTTGATTATGTAGTAGAGCTGACATCTACAGGGTGGAACGATAAAATTGTCGTCCTAAAGAAAACAGCACTACAGCTTTATTTTAAAACTTTTATTGAAAAAATCAATTCAGCTAAATTGATTATGTTGTAGAGCTGACATCTATAGGGTGGAACGATAAAATTGTCTTCCTAAAGAAAACAACACTACAGCTTTATTTTTAAAACTTTTATTGAAAAAATAAATTCAGCTAAGTTGATTATGTAGTAGAGCTGACATCAATTCAATGTAGCGGCCTTCAGCCTCAATCGCCGCCTCGATACGGATCCGGAACTGAGAGCATGCCTTTTTCACAAGCGCCGGCGGAAGCTTGGCGAATACTCGGCGGATGGTGGCGATCAGGCTGGCTTTGGTGTTGTGGGAGGTCATGTTGGTGATGTTCTCGACGTATGACCAAACGTAGTTGTCCAGCGGGTTCAGGTCGGGGGAGAAGGGAGGCCAGTGAGAGAAGGGTACAAAGTCGTAGCACTCCTTCTGAAGCTAAGCCTAGGTCTCTTTGGATTTGTGGACCGGCGCCGAGTCTTGCTGCCACACCCAGGGTCTGCCACCGACCACCTGATTGCACCAGGGGATCACTACACTCTTCAGCACATCCAGGTACACTTTGGTGTTGACTTTTAAACTGACTTCAAAGATGTGAGGTGGCATGATGTGGCCCTCACTTGAAACCACACCAAAGACCATAACCGTAGCCGGAAACTTTGTACTTGATGCTGCCTTCCTTAATACGCAGCATTATAAGATAAGGATCAAGGGTAAAGTGGAGCAATCAAGGGGAATGGAGTATCGCCCTCTCCTACGCCTCGGTCGTTAGCTATTGAAAAAGGAGCCTTCAGGTCACCCCTGACTAAGGTTGCCAACTTTACTTTTTATTCGTACATATGACAACGAATAAATATCATTAATTTCTGTAAAATTAATTGTAATGTAAGTTTATATACACATATTAGAAAAATATATCATTATATAGTAAATGTATATAAAAATTTAGTTCTGGCTATGTTTGAAAGATAAAGAATAAAAATTTCATATTTACGAAAATTTATTTCACCCTACTATATATATATATAGTAGCAAAAGTAGGAAAGAAGTAACGCTCTCGCCTACATCTCAGTGTAGTAGCTAATGAAAAGGGAGCCCTCGAGTCACCCTCCACTATGGTCACCAACTTTACTTATATATATGGAGAGATAACGGATTGGAAAAATCCTACACACACACACACACACATATATATATATATATATATGTGTGTGTGTGTGTGTGTGTGTGTGTGTGTATTTATTAAAATGAGTAGAACCACGAGGAGATTTGTATTTTTAGAATTTTTTAATCGTTTCGTTCCTACATACGTGTATATTTCCAGCTTGTTGCTTTCATCAGAGAACATATATGCCACACGTCTCGTTAACGGGGTACTCAGTAAGACTTGAACTCATACGTGTCTGCATGATAGATAGATAGATAGATAGTGAGAGAGTGAGAGGGAGAGAAAGAGAGAGAGAGAGAGATTGGTATTAAATTGCCGGCAAGGTTTGATATGCCATAAAACACAAACAACTTCTTCTCTACCTTCCCTCTCTTTTTTTTCTCTCGCTCTCTCTCTCTTTCCCTCTCCCACTCGTATTCTGTCTCTCTCACTCGTATTCTATTCCTCTCTCTCTCTCTCTCTCTCTCTCTCTCTCTCTCTCTCTCTCCCACTTCTGCTGGCCGTAGGGTTTTGAATGAGCTACACGTAAGACCCTTTTCCAAAAAAGAGTCCAGTGTGTGACATTAAAATGCATAAGATACTTCTGGAACTTTGGGGAATAGAGAGTATCCCATCATTACCATTACTCCCAGGTCGACTCTCGCCCGGAGTAGTAGTACCAGTTAGGGTTCAATCTATGGGTCAGATGAATCAGTTTAAAAATTATCCCTATGTGACTAGACCGTGTGCAAAAAAACGACCCTTAAGAATCAACTATACAAAAACTTGTCTCCCTAACAACTAAGTATAAAATAACCCTAGACGGGTTGACAAGCCGTTAAAATAAATCCATCTTGTTACTTTTTATCATCATTTTGGGTCGCTATATTTTTCGTCATTGCTATCATTCCATTATTAATTCTATACCAGTAATTCCTAGCGTAGGGCGCATGCCCCACCGGGGGGGGGGAGCTTTTTTTATAGACCAAGTTAATGGTCTTTTAAGCTTCCTTCATGTGAATTGCAGTAAAGAATTTGATATGTAAGAATAAAATTTTACGGGGGGGGCTCAGAATTGTAAAAATACCAAAGCAGAGCTTGACTAAAATCGGTTAGGAATCACTGTTCTACATCTTGTAAATGCTATCAATATGAGGCACTTACTGAGGTTCTTATTCTCTATTCACTGATGATAATAATAAGAGAAACAGGCTTCTAAACCATTATCGTATTTGTGTTGAAGATGCATTTTTCCCCCAAACATCATGGCTTGATTTAATCATCGTTAGATTGACATGTTTGTCAATCCATCCGGGTCTTCCTGACCATTGTCGAACACCCTACTCATTAAGCCAATGGCCCGGATGTGTACGAGTATATGGCCTTAATTAATCAATTAATTCTAACTTGTCCTATTGAGACGGTTGGAGAGAATTCGACTAAGGATTTTTCTCGACAAATGTCGAGAAGGAAAATACTAAAACCCAAAGATCAAATAACAGAAGAATATCATTGTATTTTTTTTTTGTTGTTGTTGTTGTTATTGTGAATGATGTTTTAGGAATTTCAAAGCAATATTGGAAGGATGTTTACATCAGAGAATGTCATATTGTGTAATATAATGGCCGAGGGATTTCGTTTTATATATCTTGTCTTTGGGTTTAGTTAGGCTGAGAACCTTTCGGTTCAGCACATGGGTTAGTTAGGTGCAAACTTGAGCACAGGTGTTGGTGCGCGCAGGGGGAGGATGTGTCGTTCACAGATGTCAAAATAAAAATCCCAGAGAGAGGATGTGAATGACGTCATGCACCGGAAGCGTGCGCGGAGGATTTTGGGAGATTTGAAAAAGTCAGTAGTTGAGAACTAGACTCCGAACGGGAAGGGTCAACTTTCGGGGCTCGCTGAGGCCAGACGAATTTGTGCGCTGCGGGCGCTGCACGTGATTGGGGCAGATGGAAAAACCAGCGTAGAAAGATTGTGCCTCTCTCCTTATGTCGAAAAACCTTTTAACTCAACGGTAATAAAAAGTTTCGTACCTGAACTGAGAAGTCGTTACGTGTTTTTCGTGTTTCGGGATTCCTATGTTCTATGTATATATGTTATGAACAGTCTATGTACGTTTCCCATATCCGGATATCTGGCTATGGTACAATTGGACAGATTATGAAATCAAAGAAAGCAATGATTTCTATAAAAATCTTATGTTAAGGTTTGATCCAGTGAATCGATATATATTGAGAATCAAAGCGTGAAAGAAGAATAAATATCTTTATTCTTTTTCTTTTTATTTATTTATTTATTTATTCAATTTATGATTATACGTGGCATATTTGGTCTGCTGAAGAAATTTTGGAAGATTCATAATTTGAGATGAGGAATATACAATTGGCGATGTTTCCACATAAACATCGTTTAACACATAATATGATTTTTGGTGACAGAAGATTGTATGATTTTTTTTCTTTATTTCTCTACAAGGCTTTTTATTTTGCTTCCTTTCTTTCAATTGTCTTATTTTTTCGTTATTTACTTGTGGATGTACACGTGGTGTAATGGTTAAATCGATGGACTGTGGCAACATAGAACACAAGTTCGCTCCTCAATCATTCTATAACGTTCACTTTCAGACAAATATTTAAGGGAAAGATTTGAACCCTCCATTATCTTCCTAGCTATTGGTTAAATAGTACCACTATTGTTCTTCTAGAAGGATGGGTTTGGCATTAAATAATCTACAAATGTTGAAAAGCCATTAAACAAAGAAACCAAACCTTACATTTTTTTCCTATTTAAGAACTTTTTATTCTTTGGAGAACCCATTAATTATTAAACTGCTCAATAGATTGGACTCAATTTTGTGTTGGATTCCAAGCCACATAGAAGTGAGCGGAAACGAAAGAGCTGACTCAGCAGCCAAATCGGCCTTAGATCTAAGCCCTGAAGTTCTCTACATTCCATATACCGATTTGAAACCAACAATCAGTAAATTCCTTCACACAAAATGGCAACAACGATGGAACATTAACATCCATGATAAACTCTTCCAAATTCAGCCCACCTTGGGAGAATGGAGACCAGCTTTTAGAAATCAAGAAGAGAACAGGTCGTTATATCCCGATTGCGCATTGGTCAAACAAGGCTTACTCACTCTTTCATACTAAAACAGTAACCACAACCGCAGTGTTTGCCGTGTCAGATAACTTGCACGGTTAAACACATTCTTATAGAAGGCAGAACTTTCGCTGTCATCAGAAAACGATTTTTCAAAATGACTTGTTTAACCGAATTGTTCGAAAACGTCAAAATAGATGACGTTCTGTCCTTCTTGCGAAAGACAGGGTTGTACGAAAAAATATGACGAATTAAAACTGATTAATCATGTGCAAACAAATGAAATCCTGCTTATAGAAAATATTACCTATTAAGTATTCGTTCGGAAATCTTTGGTTGAATGTATATACTTATTGACAGAATTTGGCTTTAAATAATCTATAATGGTTGATACGCCATAAAACCCAACCAACCAACCACTTTTAATTTTTTTTTTTCTCTTCTATATTGGCTCTCTTTGTCGTGGAGTTCTTGTTGATTTGTAACTAATGTGCCGGACTGTGGCATCGTTGTCAGCGAGTCTTGTTATTGCGTTCACTTTCGAAATAACGTAATCAAAAGTACTCCAATGAGTTCCGGAACATTTCAATGTCATACCAAGGGCACTTCCTTTTTGAAAAGTGTCTTAAAGGATACACGGCGTATTTTAAGCGTTGTCGACAGCGAGAGGGAAAAAGAGAAAGACATAGATAAGAGAGAGAAAGAAAAAACAAGAATAAGAGTGAGAGAAACAAATGAGAGAGTACGAATGAAAGAGAGAGAGAGAGAGAGAGAGAGAGAGAGGGAGAGAGAGAGAGAGAGAAAGGTTGGTTGGTTGGTCGGTCAGTTGGTTGGTTGGTATTGCCTTTGGAAAAATATAACCTCATACCTCAGCCGTTGGTTAATTAATATCACTACTGTTGTTCTATAAAGATTGTTTTGGTATTAAATAACCCACGAAGGTTGACTGGTCATTAAAATACTGAACCGTATTTAGTAAGCTTAACTTCTCACGCCGTGGGCACCTCCGGTGTTATGATGGTTAACAAGCTAGACAAGCAAACTTTCACGATTGAGTTCGATTCTCATTGGGTGACCCATTCATACGACCTTGAGCCACATCTAAGCAAAACGTTCAGTAAATTACTACCTTCTCACGCCGTAAAAAATCTACGGAACAATTGAAGACAAAAGTCGTTTTGAGAAGAAAATTAAATTGAAAATTTCATATTAAGGCGACTCAATTAAACTCAAATGAGATACTAACGAATGGCTCGAACCAGAAAATGTCCAAGACATTAGTTCTTTACTAAATATAATAGCATGTGCGGGAGTTCGAACTCGTTTTCCCTGACACTGCAGTCCAACACGTTAGTCGTTAAGCCACGAGGACTATGTGGTGTACGGAATAAGTTTCCTGACATTTTTGTACAGGCATTTAAATTGCCGTAGACTCTTGAAAATTCAGTATGTTATTGCTATATATCTTATGAGATGATTGACCAATTTTAAGATTTCAGGTTCAAATGAACAGCTACAGAAACAATTGGAATACACCCTACTAAAGCCTGATTGTCACAGCTGGTGAATTTCAAAAATGCAATCTGGACGTGAGGACACTTTAGAAATACGATATGCAATAAAATTCTGTTTAAAACTTGGAAAAAATGTCACAGAAACGTATGGAATGCTTAGACTGCTTTTCAAACATCTTGCATGAATCGAGCATGAGTTTTTGAGTGGCATAAGAGATTCCAGGAAGGCAGGGAGTCTGTAAGGGATGATGAGAGGCGTGGGATAAGTAAGGAAGTCAAAACACCAGAGTTGATTAGCCAAAGGGTTAGGGTAGAGTTACTATGTTGAGGTTTTAAGGGAGTTCAGCAAGAGATTCCTTGGGAAGAGGACAGCACTCTTTATATCGGGTCAGTGGCATTTCCACCAGGACAATGCACCAGTCCACAACTCCATCCTTGCCATAGACTATTTGACCAAGATGGGCATCAAGACAGTTCCTCACCCTTCCTATAGTCCAGACCTTGCTCCCTGTGACTTTTGGTTATTCCCTTAGCTCCCAGGCTGTCATTATGAGACAATTGAGGTGATGAAAGACGCCGTGACGAAGGTCATTGACACGCTCACACAAGAGAACTTCCATGGGTCCTTCGAGAAGTTGTTGGAACGGTACAACAAATGCATTGCAGCCGGAGGAGATTACTTGGAATGGGACTAGAGTTTCAGCTGTGTAATATCAATAAAAGTGACCATATGAAAATGTCTGAAAACTAATTAAATGATCCTCCTAACTGACAATGTAATATACTAGCTTAGCTGGTGACAATGAACTTAGGAGATTCAATGCAGTCGCAATATAAAATCAACATAGTGGAAAGAATAAAAGAGGATGGCGAAGATTATAATTTACTGCCTATGGATAGAGAGATAGATATTTCCATTCGCAGATAAGATCAACAAATTACCGTAAAAAAACGGAAGTATGTAAGTTCCGATAACCAACCATACGTGCGGCGAAGAGTACGCTCATACTTCTGCATGGGACTTGAAAGACAATATAAGGTTTATAATTTTGGACTGAAAGCAGAGATCCGCTGGTCGCTTAAGCAAAGGGGAGAGGTCCGCTGGTCTCTCAAGAGAAGGGAGAGAACCACTGGTCACTCAAGCAGACCTGTCAGCAGCCCGTTCGTGTTTTTCAGTCGTTACACTACTTCACAATAAGGGTTCCTGCCACAGAAAAAATATATGTGCGAACTCTATCTGACTGTGTTCCTACTACACACAATTGAAGAATAAAAATATAAATTATATTTTTATATATCTACGAGTCCTTCGTTGTTTGTCCAGCGGCGCAATATACGACAACAACTGCTACGATAAGGCAAGTTTTCAGCAAGAAAAAAACTATTTTTATACTTCGTCTCTCCCAGTGTTAGTGTGTTGCTCCGAAACTCATGACACCTGTATATTTCCACGAAAGCTAAAGCATATATGGTTTGGTTTGGTTTTATGACATATCGAACATTGTAGATTATTTAATGCCAAATCCATTTATATATATATATATATATATATATATAAACAGTTTGATTTCAAAGAATTCAGTTTGGCATAAGTATCCAAGTTAAATGCCAAAAACAGATCTATTTCAAACAATTCAGTTTTGCATAAGTCCACTGTTTAAAAGTCAAAACATTTCTTTTTCCTAAAATTCAGTTTAGCATAAGCACAACGTTTTGTTTACGTATAATAAAATGTAAAAACAGTTTTATTTCACACAATCAAGTTTAGTATTGGTACACTGTTTAGTTCGATTTGACCCATAGGTAAGACCCTATCAGATGCCACCACTCCGGGCCACAGTGGACCAGGGGGTGATGGCAATGGAGGAGTACTCTGCATTCCCCAAAATCCAGCATTACTGGAGCCTCAACATCAGATTGTTTAATGTCATATCCAGGACACTTTTTAGAGGTGGGGGTCTTACCTCACTGCTGAGAGGCAGTTGCTGTATTCTACAGCCCAAGCTGTCGTTGGATAGAGGAAGTTTTCTCCCCAAAAATTCTTATTTTTACTCATCGTCATTATTTGTACCTTTTTCTTTTTTACCTGAGAGTTCAGCAGCAGTAACAACACATGGTTACACGGAATTCTGAAAAAAAAAAAAACAACCTTGAGCCGTACATTTTGATCCATCTTAAATGTCGAAATTAATCATCGGATTTTTCAATCAAGGTTGCCAATCTGAAATTTAAAATAAAATCTCATTACTTTCTTGACAGACCTCGTTCTCACAAATAAAATGTTGTTCACGTGAGAAAATTTGTTAAACATTTAAAAAAAAAAAGCCCTCGAAAACGAATCGAGGCGACGGAAATGGTTTCGTTGATTGGGTATATGACAGGTGTTTCCAATCAATAAATTTTGAAAGGTTCTTATCGCAAAATAATCAATATCAACATTTTAAAAAAGAACTGTTCGTTAAAAACAAATATTAAAGAAATTTATTGCGGGTATGACTTATCAAACAAGATAAGTTGTAATTTACTAAAATAAACTAAACCTAGTTTGGCATGAGGCTAGAATTATGATGTGTCTATTAAGAATATAACCGGTCCATTGGTTAGAGTGTTTGGGAGATCGGGGTTCAATCCGATACCAAATACTCAAAAAATGTTACTTGATGCCTACTTGCCTAACACTGAGCATTATTAGTCACGGATCAAGGGCAGAGTGGAGCAATCCAGGAAAAGGAGTAACGCCCTTCCCTACATCTCGGTGTTATAGCTATTGAAAAGGAAGCCTTCGGATCTCCCTCGGCCAGGCTAGACCATCTTATATATATATATATATATACACACAGACACATATATATAATGTTAAATAGATATATATTAGTTTTTATATATATTTAAAAGACTGATAAAGACTGCATGAAACCAGTGGCCACAGATAAGCATACATGCTATTATATATATATATATATATATATATATATATATATATATATATATATTATAACAGTGTTGGTGGTCACTATCTCACTTCGTGGATTTGTGGCAAGCCAAATGCGATATAATTTGGGGAGTGCTCAATATCTGTGATAGAGCTATAATATAATATAATATAATGTAATATAATATAATAAATAAATATATATTAGTTTTTATATACATTTAATAGCCTGGAAGCTTGTCTTTGACCCCAGGTTTCATAAAGTTTTAGAAACGACAATCATCAGGCAGAGAACGAAAGATATCTTTTTTTCTCTGTCTGATAAGTGTCGTTTATAAAACGTCATGAAACCTGAAAGCGCAGACAAGCTTCCATGCTATCGAATATATATAAAAAAAACTAATATACATTTACTTATTATCATATCAAAATTAATATATATTTATCATATCATTGTTTTATTATAACTTTATCACGGATATTGAGCACTCTCCAAACTATACCATATTTGGTCTGCCACAAACCCACCAAGTGAGATATTGACAACCACACACTGTTGAAATATATATATATATATATGTGTGTGTGTGTGTGTGTGTGTGTGTGTTTGTGTGTGTTGTACACTCATATGCATGCATGCAGAATCATAACGACGACACAATAAAGACGAGCGACACAGTTCTTTAGAAAAATATACCTCTCACTTTATTGAAAGGGTTGTGTGTGAGAGGGAGTTGGAGACCGAACAGAACTGCAACATATTGATCCCCACTCTATTGGCCATAACCGCGTTTCTTTCCCGTTCTCCTGGGCTGCTAAACCGGGGGCCTGGGGGCCGGCCTCTCTGGGACATGTTCCTCAATCCAGCATCTTATCTCCAGCTCATTGAACCATAACGGGCCAATGGAATATGCAACTTCCGCCGTCTTTGGAATGGCATGTCTTGATCATCATCGATCGAAAATAACTGTCATGTAGTTCACAGGTCACCCTCTTTTGGTGAATCAGTTTGTGACTTACCGTGGGATTTTAACCCTGTCCCATATTGTCAACCAAGCTCGCCTACGCAATCTCTTCCCATAACTGGTCAACGGAATATACAACTTCCGCTGTCTTTTGAATGGCATGTTTGGCCGGTTCGGAGGTCAATATACAACATATATATGGACTAGTTATGTATTTTAAGAGAAAAATAAACACCTGGAAGGAATTATTATTTCTTTTAATCGATAACCATGGGAATGTTGTGGAGTGAACTCTTTCAATCGATTTACGACCTCAATTGAAATTTTTTGCTGTTATCGACACAGGCGACTAATTTTACTTAGATGGTTTTTGCTTTCTTGTCTGATGTAAAGGTACTATTCTGCACCCACATCGGCCGGGGTGGGGGGAGCGAATCCTATTTCTTTGTGACAGCGTTATAATTGCGAATTTTTCCCCATGGTCACTAGCCTTTCTTCGTATAATCCAAACTTTCCCTGTAAGAGAGAGAGAGAGAGAGAGAGAGAGAGAGAGAGAGAGAGAGAGAGAGAGAGCATAAGAAACCAGTTCCACCTATAAAAGAAAGACAAAGTATTCATAGGAGTAATTTCATTTTCTTCACCTTTAAGTACCTATACACTCAAAGAACTGTTAGGGAAAGTTTGTTTCCGACATCAAAATAATCGCAGATTATCAACTGTTCCCACTATTAAACTCATTATTAAAAATAAGTAGGTTGTCCTTGTGGCGTAATGGTTAAAGCGATGGACTGCGGAAGCGCAGTAAGCGAGTTTGTATTGCAATCGCGCTATTACGTTCACTTTCGGGCAAATACCCTTGGGAAAGGTATGAACCCCTTTAATCCCCCCGCAGCTATGGGTTAAATAGTACCACTACTGTTCTTCTGGGAGAATGGCTTTGGCATTAAATAACGAACAAAGGTTGGTATGCCATTAAACAAAGAAACCAAATCAAACCGTTAAAAATAAAAGTCATTGTTATTTGTTTCCACTATTTCTGTGTTCCTGTTATTTTTTCATTTGTCTTTTCCATTCGCGAAGCCAAGTTACAACAACAACACTTCATTAATTTTAATCCAATATGATTGCTTAGTGAGTCAATTCTAGTTTGACTAACCCACTTCTGCCATTTTCTCTCTTGACGTAGAGACGTTCTGTATAATTACCATAATTATTATATTTTCTCTTTTGAAAGTGTGACATACCAGCGTTAGCTGATGGTCTTTCTCTCGAGTCTGAGTAACACCAACAAGTCTACTCAAGACTCCAGGTAACTTCTCAGTAATGTCGCCGATCACAGCAATGCTGTATGTAGCTTGGATTGTCTCCACTCGTCCTTTTATTTCCATATCCTCTAGTCCCTCTACCAATTCCTTTGTGACTGTACCACGCGCACAAATTATATTGGTATCACCGTCACTTTCATGATCCATAGTTTTTTTTTTCAGTTCTTTAGCAAGGTCTAGGTACTGATCTCTCTTTTTTCTTACGTTCAGTATTACCCAGAGCTCAGCTAGAACGGAAAAGTCCACAATTTGGCTGTGTTATTTATTTACTTATTTATTTATTTTTGTCGCGGTTGACTATCATTTGGTCTTGTCATTTTGCCAAAATTTAATGATCTGTTTGTATCTCAACATCCCAGTAGAGTTTGTGCGCCCCATTTTCTAGGATGGATTCTAGATTGTGATTATCGTTGTAATTATTATTCCTTGAGATTTTAACATCAGCGTTAGCTGATGGCCTTTCTCTGGAGTTTGAATGACAGCACGTTTCACTGGAGTTTGAATGACAGCAAGTCTCCAGGACTCTTCTCAGTATTCTGGCCGATCTTAATAATGCAGTTGTTTAGATGGTCTCCACTACGTGTATAAAAAACTCACTACGATAGAGTAACAGCAAGTCTCCTCGATTCTCCAGGACTCTTCTCAGTATTTTAGTCGATCTCAGCAATGCTGAAATCAAGACAGTCTCATTTCTTAGCCGGAATAAGCGTGGTTGGATAAATCATAAGTAAACATACACAGACACAGTCGGCTGGAGCAGTAGAATACACCAACTGGTGGCCTATTGGGTAGAGTGTTCGCCAATGGTCCGGGAGACTGGGGTTCGATCCCAGTTTGAGTCATATCAAAGACTCAAAAAATGCTACTTGATGCCGCCTTGCTCAGCACTCAGCAACATAAGGTATGCATCAAGGGTAAAGTGGAACAATCCTGTGAATGGAGTAGCGCCCTCCGCTACATCTCGGTGTAGTAGCTACTGAAAAGGGAGCCCTCGTCTCACCCTCGACTAAGGTCGCCAACTTTACTTATATCTCTGCAGAGAGGTAAGACTCCTCTCTACTCCTATGAATATCCTAGAATATGACACTTAACAGCATCTGATGGTAAGGTTCCGGTGCTTTGATGAATAGGAATCACTCCTTCATTATCATTACTCCCAGGTCCACTCTGACCCGAAATGGTAGTACTAGTTTGGGTTCTATCTAGGAATAAATAGAACTGTTTAACGATCTACTATACTTGAAACCATTTAACTATGTACTAACAAATTATTAATATCAAATTGAATTTGTAATATTTGATAACATTGCTTGAAATCATTTAACTCCGTGCAAATAGAACTATCAGTGTTAGACAGCAATGCTTGAAACCAATTAACTGTGTGCAAACAAAAAAGTTCTGATTCGCTAAAAAAAACTGTTACGAACAAACTATTTGTTGATGAATCATATATATTTAATATGTACATGTATAAAAAGAATTTGGCATTAAATAATCCTAAAGGTTTGATATGCCGACAACCAAAAGCAATGAACGAAACTAGCGACTCACTCTCACACTCACACACACATATGAGTGTGTGTGTGTGTGATACTTTTCACGGAATTGATGATCTATATATTACTAAATCTGGTTTTAAAGTTCCTCCAAGTAAAAATACTCAGTGTGTGGGGTGGTCTTGGGGGGTGTATCTGTGTGTATCTATGTATGCATTTATGTGTGTGTGTGTGTGTGTGTGTGTGTGTGTGTGTGTGTGTGTGTGTGTGCTTGAGTCTTGATGTCTCTGCGTGTTTCTGTGTGTGCTTGTGTATATACATATGTGTGTGTGTGCGTGGGTGCTGTGTATGTCTACGCACATATGTGTGTGTGTGTGTGTGTGTGTGTGTGTGTGTGTGTGTGTGTGTGTGTGTGTGCGTTTTTTTCTTTGTGTGCAGTTATTTCCTTAATAAGAATCTTGTAAGGATGGCGAATGGGGAAAATCTATCAAGTGGAAATCGACGAAGATCGATGCCAAAAGGTTGCCTTTAAATGGAATTCTGGGACACGAAACGAAGAACACAAGAAACAGTTGCCAGCCAGGGGCCTTTCTTTGTGAATGAGCCAGTGAGAGAATTGGTCAGTAATTGGAAAGAAAGAAAAAAAAAAAGAAAGTCTGGAAAGCAAGAGTGTTTTGAAAGAAAGAAAGAAAGAAAGAAAGAAAGTCTGGAAAGAAAGTCTAGAAAGCAAGAATGTTTTGAAGGAAAGAAACAAAAAGAAAGAAAGAAAATCTGGAAAGCAAGAGTGTTTTGAAAGAAAGAAAGAAAGAAAGAAAGAAAGAAATCTAGAAAGAAAGTCTAGAAAGCAAGAATGTTTTGAAGGAAAGAAACAAAAAGAAAGAAAGAAAGAAAGAAAGAAAGAAAGAAAGAAAGAAAGAAAGAAAGAAAGAAAGAAAGAGGGAAAAAAGAAAGAAAGTCTTGAAAGCAAAAAGTCAGGAAAGTCTGAAAAGAAAGAAAGAAAGAAAGAAAGAAAGAAAGAAATCTAGAAAGAAAGTTTAGAAAGCAAGAATGTTTTGAAGGAAAGAAACAAAAAGAAAGAAAGAAAGAAAGAAAGAAAGAAAGAAAGTGTGGAAAGCAAGAGTGTTTTGAAAGAAAGAAAGAAAGAAAGAAAGAAAGAAAGAAAGAAAGAAAGAAAGAAAGAAATCTAGAAAGAAAGTCTAGAAAGCAAGAATGTTTTGAAAGAAAGAAAGAAAGAAAGAAAGAAAGAAAGAAAGAAAGTCTAGAAAGCAAGAATATTTTGAGGGAAAGAAAGAAAGAAAGAAAGTCTTGAAAGCAAAGAGTCAGGAAAGTCTGAAAAGAAAGAAAGAAAGAAAGAAAGAAAGAAAGAAAGAAAGAAAGAAATCTAGAAAGAAAGTCTAGAAAGCAATAATGTTTTGAAGGAAAGAAACAAAAAGAAAGAAAGAAAGAAAGAAAAGAGGAAAAAAGAAAGAAAGTCTTGAAAGCAAAAAGTCAGGAATGTCTGAAAAGAAAGAAAGAAAGAAATCTAGAAATCTAGAAAGCAATAATGTTTTGAAAGAAAGAAAGAAAGAAAGAAAGAAAGTCTTGAAAGCAAAAAGTCAGGAAAGTCTGAAAAGAAAAAAAGAAAGAAAGAAAGAAGAAGAATGATATGCTATTTAAATACAACTAAAACTTCCCAAAAAATTTCTTTTCTGATAATTTTCCTTGGTTTAAGCATTTATTGTTGTGACGCTACATCATCAGATAAAATCAGCAAAGGATTATGATCATTTGCTTCTTTGCTGGATTGAATAGGTTTTTTTTTAACAGCCCGTCAATTCGTCTAGATTTATTTTCTACCCATCTCTGCTGTGATGATCAACAAATACAAATACATTTTCTTATATTCACATTTCTTTCGCAAGCCTCAAGACGTCTTCTCCATTACAAATGCGTCACCTCACGTTGCCAGGAGCAACCGGGATCAAATATGGAAAAAATATCACTGCTATTTTCAAGACCTCGGCGCTAATTGATTTCAAGTTAAAACCTAATTCCTGGCATTTAGGATCTTAGTCTCTTGACTTCACAATTAATGCCCACAAAAGTCACCGACTGTCAATTAAACTGAGTTGAACTTAGCAAGACATTGTTTTCCCTTTTTCAGAAAGCCTTTTAAATATTTTCAAAATACAAAACTTCATGTCAGATACAAGACTCGGCTTCTCGACTTCTTCACAACTTTAAAATAGATTTAAAGTGAAAATACATCATAAGTACTAAAAATAAAAGTACTCTTTTTTCGGTCACGTCACGTCTAAGAACTCTGTGAGAGAAGCAATCAATAACGAGGAATAGAACAAGGTAGTTAGCGACTCGGGGGGAAAAAAGAAAAAACAAACAAAAAATTCGCCAAAAAGGGGAAAAGACGTTTATTTGGGGTATTGGCAACTTTCATTTTTTCTTGAACTAAATCAGGTTTGATGGTTTGGTTTTATGGCATATCAACCATGTCCGGGATATTATATAACCAGAAATGTTTTGATCTAAACCAGAAGAAGTTTTACCGAAGATTCCAACCTCGGCCCCTGTGTGTGCAGCTCAGCCTCTTCGACCCTCATTTACTTATCTATCCATACATTTTGTGTAATAAAACGTATAAAAAGAAGCAGATAATATTTTTATACATCAGCGTTTTTACCTATCTCTGATATACAGCATTTTGATCGAAACAGTATAAGATATGAGTCAGCTCCACAAGGAAGAAAAATAAGCAAAGACAAATTCCGACAGTTTATTTGCAGTAACTCTATTTTCTCATCGAGCTCCTCTCTGAGGGGTCACTATAACACTTTACAAAAATAGCTCAGATTCCTTTCTATCGCAATCCTGGAGAGACGAAATTTCTTATACCGTTCTGTGTGACGTTCATCTATCCATCAACGTTCCCCAGTGAATAACGCCAGCTGGCAGGGTGGCACAGAACACACAGCCCTGCCTCGGGCTGTATCTTGTCTCTCTGTCTTTCAATTTACTTAAAAATATGAGGTCTTTGCTTCCGATTAAACAAACCCAACAATTCTCACATGAACCTTTTAAAAGCTAAAGTACTTGAAAAAATCATACTCGTTTCTCTGAGATGTAGTGGCTAACGTATTGTACTGTGACATCGTAGTAATCGAGTTTGAACCCCAGCCATACTGTTACATTCACTTTTAGTACTGATACCCCTGTGAAAAGTAAGAACCGACTATTCCGCCTTATATGGATTACATAGAACTCTTCTTCTATGGCTATGGCAATATATATATGTTTGCACCTTTGAAAGTATGTATTATTGTATATATCTACATGTATTATTGCAACTGTATTCAGATGCATTATTACATATATACAAGGGCATTATTATAACAATATGCATTATTGCACTTATATGCACCGAGGAGCAAAAGTACTTGAAGTGTTACATTCGTACAGCAAACTGAACGGGACATTTTCTGAATTGGGAAATTATTATTTTGAATCGTTGAGAGTTTTTCACTGGAGTTTGAGAGATTGTAAATCACTTTAAGTCTCCAGGACCCTTCTCAGTATTTTGGCCGATCTCAACAATGCTGTAGTTTCGATGGTTTCCTCGAATCTTTTCATTTCCAAGCATTGAAGTCTTGAGTGACAGCAAGTCTCTTCAAGTCTCCCGGACTCTTCTCAGTAGTGTAGCTGATCACAACAATGCTGGAGTTTGGATGGTCTCCGCCCATCCTCTTATTTCTAAGCACTGGAGTCTTGAGTGACACCAAGTCTCATCAAGTCTCCTGGACTCTTCTCAGTATTGTTGCCAATCTCCACAATGATGCAGTTTGAATGGTCTACACTCATCCTATTATTTCCAAACACCGGAGTTTTGAGTGACAGCAAGTCTCTTCAAGTATCGAAGACTCTTCTCAGTATTCTGGCCGATCTTAACAAATGCTGTAGTTTGGATGATCTCCAATCATCCTCTTATTTCCAAGCACTGGCGTCTTTAGTGACTGCAAGTCTCCTCAAGTCTTCAGGACTTTTCTCGGCACTCCGGCCGATCTCAACAATGCTGTAGTTTGAGCAGTCGCCACCCGTCCCCTTATTTCCAAGTCCTTTGGTCTTTTTACCAAGTGCACCAATTAGAATTGGTATCACCGTCACTTTCATGTTCCACAGTTTTTCTCAATTCCCAAGCAAGGTCGAGGTACTCATCCTTCTTTTCACTTTCTTTCGATTCTACTCCGTGGTCAGCCGGAACACAATTCTATAAGTTCTTTTTTTTTCTTTAATGATTATTATAAGGTTTAGTCGTCTGGCTGAGATTTGGTGATCCGTTTGTATGATTATTATTATTATTATTATTATTATTATTATTATTATTATTATTATTGTTGTTGTTGTTCTTTATATTCCAGAATCTTTTAGGATTTATGATTTGGGAACAGCTAATAATCTTATTTCTTCAATTCACTTGTTCGTCAATTCTTATCTTCATCGGCCCAGTCGGCTGGGACTGCAGAATACACCGATTGCTTCTCTGCAGAGGGGTAAGACTCCCCCAACGAGTGTCCTGGATACGACACTAAACAATCTGATGGTGAGGCTCCAGTAATACTGGAGTTTTGGGGTATGCAGAGTATTCCTTCATTGCCATCGCTCCCAGGTCCACTCTGGCCCGGAGTGGTAGCACCTGATAGGGTCCTATCTATGGGTCAAATAAAACTAAACTAGTTATTTATGCAAAATTGAATTGTCTGAAATAGAACTGTTTTTGACATTTAAACTGTGATGTGTTTGAAATAAAACAGTTTATAGGTATAAATTGTTTTTGCAAAAACAATTACCGACGCCGACTACGCAGATGACATATGACATAGCGCTACTAGCAAATACACGCAACCAAGCCGAAAAACTACAGCATAATTTGGAACGAGCCGCCGCAGGCATTGGCCTCCATGTCAATGCAAACAAAACTGAATATATGTGCTTTAATCAAGCAGACCACATTTCCACACTAGATGGAACCTCTCTGAAACTGGTTGACAATTTCACATACCTAGGAAGCAGTGTCTCATCAACCGAAAAAGACATCGACACCCGGCTAACAAAGGCAGGGACAGCTATCGATAAACTATCGGTCATATGGAAATAAGACCTGACCGATTAAATGAAACGCTGTTTCTTCCAGACAGCGGTTGTGTCGATACTGTTGTATGGATGCACCACTTGGACGCTAACAAAACGGTTGGAGAAGCTAGACGGCAACTACACAAGAATGTTGCGAGCAATATTAAACAAGTCCCGGTGGCAACACCCCACAAAGCACCAACTATACGGCCACCTGCTTCCCATCACGAAAACTATCCAAGCTAGACGAACCAGGCACGCAGGACAGTGCTGGTGGAGCAGGGATGAGGTCATAAGTGATGTACTCATATGGACACCCACATATGGCCGAGCTAAAGCAGGACGACCAGCTCGAACATACATATAGCTGCTGTGTGAGGATACGGGATGTAGCCCAGAAGACCAGCCAGAGGCGATGAACGATAGGGAAAAGTGGCGAGTGAGGGTCAGCGATATCCGTGCTGGCGGCACGACATGATGATGATGATGATGATATATATAAAAATGGATTTAGCATTTATAACCCACAATGGTTGATACGCTATAAAACCAAGCCAAACAAAACTTATCTCTGTCGAAGAATCGTGACAATACGACTGGGAATCTCAATTTATAGAATATCCCTCTCTAGAAATGAATAACCGTTGTAAGATACGAAGTAGGTTCAAAAGGTAGGAATCCTGAAGCTTAACATTTTTTAAAGATTTTAATGTTTAAAATTTCATTACCCATTGTGTTTGGTTTGGTTTCTTTGTTTAATGGCATATCAACTCTTTTTAGGTTATTTAATGCCAAATCAATTCTCCTAGAAGAACAGTAGTGGTACTATTTAACCCATAGCTGGGAGGATAAGGGGGGTTCATACCTTTCCCATGGGTATTTGCCCGAAAGTGAATGCAATAGCGCGACTGGAGTAAGAACTCGCGTACTACGATTCCGCAGTCCATCGTTTTAACCATTACACCACAAGGACAACCCATTGTAACTGAGCGACTTAAAATAGAGTAAAAAGTAGGCACTCGCAATATGACGGTTATCTCATTAGTAAGTGGACACAGCGACCCAAGATCAAACCCTGGAAGAAGCTGTTTGAATTTCACATAGCACAATTACCCTTGGGAAAGGTAATCATCCAACCCCTCTTCCTCTAATGGATTCTTCTACAAGGGTAATGGTTACCATTGGAGGGAGTTGACACTGTGACCCGTGTTCAAACCTGGACGAGGCTGTTTGAATTATACAGAGTGCTAATACCCATTGGAAAGGCATGAATCAAACTATTCTCCTTCGAGCCATGGGTAAACTAGTAAAGTGGAATGGACACTTTAATAATCCACCTTGGAGAAGGAAAATCCCTGAATTCAAATCTCTCAAACTCGGGTAATATCCTGCTTGTTTGGAGAGTTTGGTAAGTTCCTATATAATAAAAGGACGTCTAGACTGTTGTCACGAGTCTCATACAGTCAACTTATGTTCGTTTTTTTATGGATTTGCAATATATCTTTTTTCCTTACCAAATTAATTCATATCGACAGCAATATTTAGTGCAATTAATACGGTGATATTTTTAGCCTTTACTTGGAAGAGGAGTCTAGAATTTAATTGAATATATTATATGTGTATACGTAATTTTGTCCCCCATTTCTATTGCTGAAAAGTTACCGAACAATCATATTTAGGCCCTTCAGCAGAGAAAATTGTCAGCATATTTAAAGCCCCATCGATAGGGATTTGATTGCTTTGATATTATTTAGAAGCAGGCATTCATTTAAAACATCTGACTGAATAGGAACATTTCCTTTCAATTTAATTCAAATTCTCCTTCTCTCTCGTTTTTTATATATTTATTCATTCATTTATTTATTCATCCATAATATTTTTGTTTTATTTTAGATGCAGAAATTTGACAGAAAATTCTCAATTTATTTCAAATATCCAAATCATTGGCCAAGTTTTTTTTTTTTTTTTCTGGATAGTTTCTTTTTTTTATCATATTGCTGCTCAATTCCGTTCAGATATCAATGATTTTTTTTCAATCTAAAAAGAATCTCACTGAATGGCAGTAAAATTTGATGGGATTATTAAATAAATATAACATTCTAAAAGTTAATCCTTAAAGGAATTTATATAATTTTATTTATTTTTCATTTTACACGGAGAAATTTAACAGAAAATACTCAATTTATTTCAAATATCCTAATGATTGGCAAAGTTTTCTTTTGATTTGAATTTTATTTCATCATGTCTTAAGACAAACAAAATACTGTCCCACAATTCAATCCCAAACTCCTCATTATTTTTATTTTATTTTAAAAAGAATCTTATAGAACGGTACAAAACTAAGACGGGGTCATTGAATAAACATTACATTTTATATGCAAAGGTTATTATGTACTATACTACTGCTGGGTATTAATTAACAAACAACGGGGAACACGTATATATAAAAATATAAATTTATATTTTTATTCTTCGTTGATGGCGCTGGTGTGGAACAGGAAAGCAGTTGAGAGAGTTCACAGAGGAGTTGTCGGTGGTCAGAACAGCCAGCGAAAACTGAACTTGAGCCAAATCAGACCTGACCGATAAAATGAAACGCTGTTTCTTCCAGACAGCGGTCGTGTCGATACTGCTGTATGGATGCACCACTTGGACGTTAACAAAACGGCTGGAGAAGAAGCTAGACGGCAATTATACAAGAATGTTGTGAGCAATATTAAACAAGTCCTGGCAGCAACACCCCACAAGGCACCAACTATACGGCCACCTGCCTCCCATCACAAAAACTACCCAAGCTAGACGAACCAGACACGCAGGACACTGCTGGAGAAGCAAAGACGGGCAACAGTAGGATGACCAGCTCGAACATACATACAGCAGCTATATGAGGATACGGGATGTAGCCCTGAAGACCTGCCAGAGGCGATGAACGATAGGGAGAAGTGGCGAGAGAGGGTCAGGGATATCCGTGCTAGCGGCACATGATGATGATGATATTATCTTAAAACTTTCACGCGATCAATGTGGCCAAGTCGCTTCACCCACGCATTGCTTGTTCTCCATAGGTCACGGTTTACACCCACGCATGTTTTGTTTTTTTTTTTGCCTCGGTTATCACGCCCACGCATTTCTGCTTTTCCGCTAGTCACTTTGCTGATTTCATCTACGACCTGATTCATCCCCGGTCCATGCAATATATTACAATTACCTGAATTGATTATTTTGCTTAAAGCTGGAACGAATAAAGTAATTACCAAGCCTTTGAGGATCGTTCCAAGTGCACCAGATATCGCTCTCACTTTTTTATTTCATAGTT
>OY757924.1:11885074-11942574 GCA_963585895.1 Sepioteuthis lessoniana | reverse complement strand
TCTTTTTCTTTTCTTTTCTTTTCTTTTCCTTTTTCTTTTCTTTTCTTTTCCTTTTTCTTTTCTTTTCTTCTCTTTTCTTTTCTTTTCTTCTCTTTTGCATCCTTTTATTATTTCAAAAAAAGATGTGATGATATCAACGCAAGAACTTGAGGAACTTAAAAAACGCAAGGGTAATATATACCGATGCCGTATTGGCTTAAATACTGTGCTGAGGCCAAAAAAAAATGAGTTCAAACTCCAGCCGAGTTCACTTTCCGACTAACACTCCTAGAAAAGTTTCTGAAGCACCTTATGCCTTCTTGCCTATGGAATTTTCCAGAAATTTAATCATACTAGAAAAAAAAACACACAAATTTCTCTGTCATTTTCTGATACAAACTGCTCAGAAAACCAGAGATGCGATTGTTTTTAAATTTAAACTGCGTACTTATGATAAACTGAATTGTTTAAAAAAGAACTGTTTTTGATATTGATACTGTACTTACGCTAAACTGAATTGTTTGAAATAGATCTGTTTGAGTAAACTGAATAGCTTGTAACAGAAATGCTTTTGACAATTAAGCTGTGTACTTATCCTGGACTGAATTGTTTGGAATGGAATTGTTTATTTATATAAAAATGGATTTGGCATTAAATAACTTACAAAGGTTGATATGCCATAAAACCCATAAACAATGGAGGTGCCTGAGGTGTAATGGTTATCGTCGTAGGAAATGGACACGGCAAAACGAGTTCAAAATCCTGGTTGAGACTGATTGCATTTCACATAGCACTAATACCCTTGGGAAAGGTATGAATCCAATTATTCTCCCTCCAGCTATGGGTAAATAGTAGGACAGACTGGGTTCTTCAGCCTTGGTGAGGCAACTAGTCTAGGAGAATGAAAACTCTGAATTCAAAACTGTTCAATTGACTTTGTCGTATATCCTGCTCGAGCGGAGGGGTTGGTCAATATGATATGCCATAAAACACAAACAAACAAACAAAAATCTTATCCCATCAGCTATGGCTTAAATAATATCACTGCTGTTTTCCTAAGAAGATTGTCTACTGCATTACATATCCCACAAAGATTGATATACCATTAAACAAAGATATGAAACCAAACCATTAAAAGGGCATTACGTAAACAAAATGGTGCCTTGACGGAGTTAGTCATGTTAATTAAATCACCGTGTTGATAATGTTAAAAAAATATGCTGCAAATTATTTAAGAATAAAGGGAGGAAGGGAAGAAAGGACGATTAAAATAGTCGGTATCCATGTGGTTCTGAGGAATTCAAGGATACTGGGAAGGATTATAGAGACTTGAGAAGGTCAATCTCCAGGGATAAAAAGCAGACACTGGTTAGGGTCATCTGAATCCAGGAAATGATATAATTATACTTCTAGTTAGATTCTCGCATTAACACTTACAGATGGCCTTTTACTGGAGTCAAAGTGACCGCAAGTCTCCTCTAGCCTCCAGGACTCTTCTCGGTATTCTGGCCGATCTCAACGATGTTTTAGCTTGTATGGTCTCCACTCATCTTCTTATTTCCATGCACTGGGGTCTTTAGTGACAGCAACTTTCCTCAAGTCCCCAGGACTCTTCTCAGTATTCTGGCCGATCCTACGAATGCTGTAGTTTGGATGGTCTCCACCCGTCCTCTTATTTTCAAGCACTGGAGTATTTATTTACAGCAACATACCTCAAGTCTCCAGGACTCTTCTCAGTATTCTGGCCAATGTCAACAACGCTGTATTTTGGATTGTCTCCACTCATCCTCTTATTTCCAAGCAATGTAGCCTTGTTTGACAGCAAGTTTTTATAAGTGTCCAGGACTCTTCTCAGTATTCTAGCCGATCTCAATAATGCTATAGTTTGGATGGTCTCCTCTCATCCTCATTTTCATGCACTGGTGTCTTTAGCGACAGCAACTTTCCTCGAGTCTCCAGGACTCTTCTCAGTATTCTGGCCAATGTCAACAATGCTGTCGTTTGGATGGTCTCCATTCATCCACTTATTTCCAGGAGTGGTGTCCTCGTGGTGAAACGATTAAGGCGATGAACTGCGGAATCGTAGTAAGCGAGTTCGTACTGCAGTTGTGCTATTACGTTCACTTTCTGGCAAATACCCTTGAGAAAGGTATGAACCTCCTTATCCTACAAGCTATGGGTTAAATAGTACCACTACTGTTCTTCTCGAAGAATGGCTTTGGCATTAAATAACCAACAAATGTTAATATGCCATTGAAAAACAAAGAAAGAAACTCATTTCCAATGACTGGAGTCTTCAGTGACAGCAACTTTCCTTAGGTCTCCAGGATTCTTCCCAGTATTCTGGCCGATCTGAACAAATGCTATAGTTTGAATGGTCTTGATTCGTTTTCCGATTTCAAACTTTTCCAACCCCAATACCAAGCTTTTGGGAACCGTTCCATCTATTTCGATTCGCTAGGTGTATGTGGACATTATTTTCAGTTAATGAGATGTTCCTGCCGATGTGAAACAAATGTTATAAAAACACCAAATTTGGAAATATCAACCACTGAAAGTGACTCGTATATTTGGGCCCCTCTGTGGTGTTATGGTTAACAAGCTTGACTTGCAAACGTACACGAATGAGTTCGAATCTGCGAGGGCACTCTATTTATATGGCTTTGAGCCACATCTAAGCAAAAAGCTTAGAAAATTATAAGTATATTTTAACACCTTGTCTAGGAGACGCTACTATTTCATTTGGATTCAGGAAGAATTTACTCATCCAGAGAATGGTTGTTGAACCCAGAAATAAAGTTGACACCTAAAAGGTATCTCTGTCTCTTTTCTTCCTTCCTTCAGTAATTCTTTTGCAGCCTTCACAGTCAAAGAAAAAGCCAACGAATTAACAGGGGAAAAGAAGGAAAACAATGGAGTCAGATATCAAAACCTAAATACCCGCAACCAACAAAACTAAAACAACCAAATATTCTGGATTACCATAGACACACTAATGTCGTACGGACACTAGATGCAGTCTAGAAGACCTACCAAGGTTGATGGATGTTAGGGACGGATGGTGAGTACGGTTAATGGAATTCTGTGCTGTCAGCGAAGCGTGATGATGATGATATATATGTGTGTGGAGGGAGGTAGTGTTCTTTCATTCTTTCATTCTTATATAAAAACACAATCACTATTAGTCAAATTTTTCGCGTAAAATGGAAATGACATCTGAGCATGAGTGACTCGACACCTTCAGATGTGGCGATTAAAATCGATCAAATAATGCAGAACGTATAGAAATAAAATTAGATCCGGGTTGAGATTATTGATTTTAAATGAACACACTGACTTTTCAAGCAGTTGCTGAATCTGAAATTAAGATAGATAGATAGAGAGATAGGAAAAGATTTTGATAGATAGATAGATAGATAGATCTGGTTTGCTTGTTTCGCTTAATGTCATAACAATCGTTGTGGGTTCGTCAATGCCAAATCATCTTTTATGATTTTAAGCGAATAGTTGAAATTTACAAAGACTTTTTTCTTAGATGTGACACAAGGCCATATGAATTGAGCATCCAATGATTTTCAAATTCACTCATGTAGGTTTGCAAGTCTAGTTTGCTAACTATTACCCCACCAGAGGCACCTGCCTAGTCGGTGTAGAATACACCGACTGCACCTCTGCTGGATATGACACTAACAATCTGATGGTGAGGTTCCAGTAATTCTGGAGCTTTGGGAAATGCGGAGCACCCGTTCATTGCTATTGCTCCCAGATACACTCTGCCCCGGACCAGTAGCACCTGATAGGGCCCTATCTATGGGTTAAATAGAAATAACTGCATATTTATGCTCAACTGAATTGTTTGACTTAGAACTGTTTGACTAAATTGAATAGCTGGAAATAGGAATGTTTTTGACGATTAAACTATACTTACATTTAAACTGCGTGCTTTTGCTAAACTGAATTGTTTGAAATAGAACTGTTTTCGACATTGAAACTGTACTTACACTAAAATGAATTGTTTAATATAGAATTGTTTTTGACATTTAAGTAAAGTTGTCTCCCTTTAGTCGAGGGTGACCAGAAGGCTCCCTTTTTCCATAGCTACTACACCGAAGTGCAGGAGAGGGTGCTACTACTTTCCAAGGATTGCTCCACTTTACCCTTGATACGTAACTTATATTGCTGAGTGTTAAGCAAGGAGGTATCAAGAACCATTTTTAAAGCCTTTGGTATGACTCGATCTGGAATTGAACCCAGGTCTCCCGGTCCATAAGCGAACACTCTACCCACTAAGCCATTGAGAATCTGTATTTATACTAAACTGAATTAGCTGAAATAGAATTGTTTTTGACATATCAACGGTGTACTCATACTAAACTGGATTTTTTAAAAATAGAACTATTTGCATAAAAATGGATTTGGCGTTAAATAACACGCAATGGTTGATATATCATAAAAACCAACCAACCAACCAACCAGAGGTGCCTTTTGAAGCGAATAGTCGGCTGTTAAATTATTTTGTTTACAAAGGAATTATAAAGAAAATGAGGAATTATGTGAAAAATTACCAATTCATTTTTAATATGATTTTAATATCTGCTATGCTTATATATATATATATATATATATATATATATATATATATATATATAATGGTTTGTAAAGAGAGCCTTTGTCTAATACTTTCGATCAGCAATTTCAAATTACACAAAATAGAATAATAGAGGTTTTTTGTTTTTTTTTATCCCTTTGATGAGATTTCAGCAGCAGAACTGCGCTCCGAAAAGATTCCCCATTCTTCTGAAGAACTCTTTTATTTTCCCTTCATTCCGATTTCTTTGATGGCGCCCGCTTCCCAAATTCTTGTAGTTTTCAGTCTCTTCAATCCCCTCATGCATTCTTGATTCGGTGTTATTATTTTATTTCTTTGAGAGGTTTTCACTGAAGTTTGAATGACAGCAAGTCTCCTCAAGTCTCCAGGACTCTTCTCAGTATTTTGGTCGATTTTAATAATCCTGTCGTTTGGATGGTCTCTACTCATCCTATTATTTCCAAGTCCTCCAGTCCTTGTACCAATCCTAATTGAATGTACCAAGAGCACCAATTACAATTGGTAAAATCGTCATTTTCATGTTCCATAGTTTGTCTTTTTTTCGAACAAGGTCCCCGTATTTATCCTTCTTTTCACTTTCTTTCAATTTTACTCCGTGATCAGCTGGAGCAACAAAGTCCATAACTTGGCGAGTTCGCTTTTCCTTTTGTTGTTATTAAGTATGGTCGTCTGGCCGAGATTAGATGATCCGTTTGTATATCAAAATTCCAGTGGAGTTTGTGTGTCTCATTTTCTCGGACAGATGCTGGGTTGTGCATATACCATTTGTTCGTATGATCAGATTTAGATTTTTGCATAATTCCTAGTGAATCACCTCGCCCAACCCTACGTATCTTGTCATATACTTTTTCTGTCATAATTTGCTGCATTCGCTTATAATGTGATTGATGGTTTCGTCTCTGTCACCACAAAGCATACATCTGATGTTTTGTTGCGTCTTATCTATTCTTGCTTTGATATGATTGGTCAATATTATTATTATTATTATTATTATTTGAGACGTTTTCGCATCAGCGTTAGCTGATGGTTTTCCACTGGAGTGTGACTGACAGCAAGGATCCAGGATTCTTCTCAGTATTCTGGCCGAACAATGCTGTAGTTTGGATGGTCTCCACTCGTCCTCTTATTTCCAAGCACTGGAGTATTTAGTGACAGCAACTTTCCTCAAGTCTCCAGGAATCTTCTCAGTATTCTGGCCGATCTCAACAATGCTGTAGTTTGGAGGGTCTCCACTCATCCTCTTATTTTCAAGCACTGAAGTTTGAGTCATAACAAGTCTCCTCAAGTTTCTAGGACTCTCCTCAGTATTCTGGCTGATCTCTATAATGTTGTAGTTTGGATGGTCTCCACCCATCCTCTTATTTCCAAATCTTCCACTCTTTACTAAGTCTTCTGGGATTGTTTAAGACTCCCTAAACAAATGTCCTGGATTTGACACTAAACAATATGATGGTGAGGTTCCAGCGATGCTGAAGCTTTGGGGAATGCAGAGTATTCCTTTTTTGCCATCGCTCCCAGGTTCACTCTGGTCAGGAGTAGTAGCACCTGATACGGCCCTATCTTTAGTTCAAATATAACTAAACAGTAATTATGCAAAACTGCATCATTTAACATTAGCTCTTTTTCCATTTAACTGTGTTTAAACAAAAAAACTCAACTTATGCTAAACTGAATTGTTTGAAAGAGAACTGTTTGGACATTTAACTGTGTAAACAAAACTGTACACTTAACAATCTGATGGTGAGGTTCCAGTAATGTTGGAGCTTTGGGGAACAAAGTGTACCCTTTTATTGCCATCACGTCCAGGTCCACTCTGGCCCGGAGTGGTAGTACCTGATCGGGTCCTATCTATGGGTCAAATAGAACTAAACTGTAAACTTTTGTTAAACTAAATTTTTGAAATGAAACTGTTTTTTGAAATATGAATTGCGTACTTATGCTAGACTGAATTGTTGGAAACAGAACTTTCTTGTATGCTAAACTGAATTGTTTGAAATAGAACTGTTTTATCATTTAACTGTCTGTAAACAAAAAATATTCTGATACTAAACTGAATTGTTTGAAACTTTTATCAAAATGACATAATTCGGCGTTAAATGACCCGAAAAGGGTTGAGATGCCGTAAAACAAAACAGCCAACCGATCAACCTTATTTACTCTATCGATCTTACTAAATTTCCTATTGGGGTGTCCTTGTGGTGTAATGGTTAAAACGATGGACTGCGGAATCGTTGTACGCGAGTTCGTACTCCAGTCGCGCTATTACGTTCACTTTTCGGAAAATACCCTTGGGAAAGGTATGAGCCCCCTTATCCTCCCAGCAATGGGTTAAATAGTATCACTACTGTTCTTCTAGGAGAATGGCTTTGGCATTAAATAACTTTCAAAGAGTTGATATGCCATCAAACAAAAAAAACTAATTTTCCTATCAATGTATCTATCTTAATCTTTTCATATCTATTTATTTATTAATCTCCTGTTCCGGTCAAAATGTTGCATGGCTAATCGAAACAAAAAGGGATTCTAATTATCTGAATGATAATTTGAGAAACAAGTAAATGAGGTTTGGGATCAAAAGTTTTTGATGATACATTTAACGCTGACTGTCAGATTCGTTAAACGGTCAGATTTACTCATTGGCTGGATGGTTAGGAATTTTAGAGGATGTCTGCGTGGTGTAATGGTTAACTTGTAGGACAGCGTAATTGTAGTAAGCGAGTTCGAACTGCAGTCGCGCTATTACGTTCAATTTCTGACAATTACCCTTGGGAAAGGTAAGAACTCTCTTATCCTCCCAGCTATGGGTTAAATAGCATCACTGCTGTTCTTTTAGAAGGATGGCTTTGTACCCCAGCCTTGAATCCAGTGTCGAAACAGGAAAAATGGAGTATAATATTGAGATTTGAGGGCCTACAAAGAGGAGTGACAAAAATAATAAAAAGAATAAAAGGTTACAGTTACATGGAACGATTAGAGAAATTAGAATTAACGACGGAGAGGTGGTCAGATTGAAACTTTTAAAATTATCAATAGAACTTTTAATTTACTGTCATAGCAAATTTAATAAACTAAGTTAACTACTTAATAAAACATTTTTTCTTTCACTTTTTTTTGTTTTTTGGTTGTTGTTTTTTTGTTTAGTTTTGTTGTTTTTTTGTTTTGTTTTGTTTTGTTTTTGTTTTGTTTTTTTTTGTTTTTTTTGAGGGGGTTGCGAATAAAGTTGTATGATTTTGGAACAATTGCTTTATCAGATCAAAAACTGCTGCAGTGGCCCAGTCGGCTGGGGGTGTAGAATACACAGAATGCACCTCTGCAGAGGGGTAAAACCCCACCAACGAGTGTCCTGTATATAATACTAAACAATCTGGTGGTGAGGCTCCAGTAATGCTGGAGCTTTAGGGAATGCGGAGTACGCCTTCATTGCCATCGCTCCCAGGTCCACTCTGGCCTAGAGTTGTAGCACCTGATAGGGTCCTATCTATGGGTCAAATAGAACTAAACTGTGTACTTATGCTAAGCTGAATTGTTTTAAATAGAACTGTTTTAACATTTGTACTGCATACTTATGCTTAACTGAATTGTTTGAAAGAGAACTGTTTTTACATTCGTGTAAATAAATGACTGATGTTTAATTGAATTATTCGTAATACTTAGCCATACTTTGAATCATTTAACTTTGTTGATTAAACTGAATTCTTTGAAATAGAACTGTTTTGACATTTGACTTTCTGTAAACAAAAAAAAATCTATACTTATAATTAACTGAATTATTTAAAATAGGACTGTTTATATGTATAAAAATAGATTTAGCATTAGATAACCTCCAATGGTTGATATGCCATTAAACTAAACGAAAAACTGCAGTAGTGTCAAAATTTTAACATGAAATTTGTTGGTTTCAGGAAAAATAATTAGAAAAAGAAAATATATTTTGGATGAATTACTTAAAAGAATTTTATCTGAGCAATGACTTTTTTTGTGGGCAGCGGTAAAGTTGATTTGAGAAGATAGCAAAGAGCGAAGATGCCCTAGGAAGCATAAAAACAAATAAACAAATATATACTTGAATAAACAAAAACCGTATCTACGAACAAAAGATACAATGTACTTTTCCTTAGACATTGATTTTTTTCTCTGCTTGTTTCTTTTTCCTAAACACATAACGACAAACAGACAGACGAAGAGTTCATTTACAATATGGGACAAAAATAAACCAAATACAAAAATCGACTCAACGGTTTCTTATTTTTGGCGCCAAATATTAATTACATCAACATTGATAGTTCTATTTAATATTGATTATTTTTTGCACATAGTTAAGACGTTTCTTGTATTGCTATTCGTCACAAATAATTCTATTTAATATCAACCAATTGTTAGCACACAAGCGATTTCAATTATTGCTATCAAACGCTTAAGATTGTAAATAATATTGATTATTTGTTTTCACACAGTTAAATGGCTACAACTATTGCTATTTAACATAAGTAATTCTATTTATCAACATTTCTATCTAATTTAATATAAATCGTTTGTTTGCACTCTATAAAATGGTTATAGGTATTGTTGTTTGTTTAAACTGAATAACTTGAAATAGAACTGTTTTTGATATATAAACTGTGTACTCATACTAAACTGGACTTTTTGAAATAAAACTATTTGCATACAAATGGATTTGACGTTAAATTACCTACAAAGGTTGATATGCCAAAATACCAACCAACCAACCAACCAACCAACCAACCAGAGGTGCCTTTTGAAGCGAATAGTCGACTGTTAATTATTTTGTTTACAAAGGAATTATAAAGAAAATTAGGAATTATGTGAAAAAATTCCCAATTCATTTTTAATATGATTTTAATATCTTCTATGCCTATATATATATATATATATATATAATTATTTGTAAAGAGCGCCTTTGTTTAATACTTTCGATCAGCGATTTCAAAGACTAAACAAAATAGAATAATTGAGAGATTTTTTTTTCCCTTTCATGAGATTTCAGCTGCAGAGCTGCGTTCCGAAAAGATTTCCCATTCTTCTGAAGAACTCTTTTATTTTCCCTCCATTTCGACTTCTTTGGTGGCACCCGCTTCCCAAATTCTTGTAGTTTTCATTCTCTTTAAGCTGCCTCATTCATTCTTGATTCGGTGTTATCGTTGTACTCCTTTGAGAGGTTTTCACCGAAGTTTGAGGGACCACAAGTCTCCTCAACTCTCCAGGACTCTTCTCAGTATTCTGGTCGATATTAATAATCTGTAATAATTGTAATTCACTAAGCTTATATTAGTAATTTTATTTATCAACATTTCTAATTTAATATTAATCATTTGTTTGCACACTATTAAATGGTTATAGGTATTGTTAGTTTGTTGGTTGTCTTGTTTTGCGACGTATCAATCCCGTTCGAGTCATTTAACACTTAATTAAGTCAGTTTGATAAGTTTCAAACAATTCAGTTTAGTATAAATATATTTCTTGTTGTTTACACACAGTTAAATGTCAAAACAGTTTTAATTCAAACAATTCAGTTTAGTATAAATATATTTCTTGTTGTTTACACACAGTTGAATGTCAAAACAGTTTTAATTCAAACAATTCAATTTAGTAGAAATATATTTTTTGTTGTTTACACACAGTTAAATGTCACAACTGTTTTAATTCAAACAATTCAGTTTAGTATAAATATATTTCTTGTTGTTTACACACAGTTAAATGTCAAAACAGTTTTAATTCAAACAATTTAGTTTAGTAGAAATATATTTTTTGTTGTTTACACACAGTTATATGTCAAAACAGTTTTAATTCAAACAATTCAGTTTAGTAGAAATATATTTTTTGTTGTTTACACAAAGTTATATGTCAAAACAGTTTTAATTCAAACAATTCAGTTTAGTAGAAATATATTTTTTGTTGTTTACACACAGTTATATGTCAAAACAGTTTTAATTCAAACAATTCAGTTTAGTAGAAATATATTTTTTGTTGTTTACACACAGTTATATGTCAAAACAGTTTTAATTCAAACAATTCAGTTTAGTATAAATATATTTTTTGTTGTTTACACACAGTTATATGTCAAAACAGTTTTAATTCAAACAATTCAGTTTAGTATAAATATATTTTTTGTTGTTTACACACAGTTAAATGTCAAAACAGTTTTAATTCAAACAATTCAGTTTAGTAGAAATATATTTTTTGTTGTTTACACACAGTTAAATGTCAAAACAGTTTTAATTCAAACAATTCAGTTTAGTAGAAATATATTTTTTGTTGTTTACACACAGTTGAATGTCAAAACAGTTTTAATTCAAACAATTCAGTTTAGTAGAAATATATTTTTTGTTGTTTACACACAGTTAAATGTCAAAACAGTTTTAATTCAAACAATTCAGTTTAGTATAAATATATTTCTTGTTGTTTACACACAGTTAAATGTCAAAACAGTTTTAATTCAAACAATTCAGTTTAGTATAAATATATTTTTTGTTGTTTACACACAGTTAAATGTCAAAACAGTTTTAATTCAAACAATTCAGTTTAGTATAAATATATTTCTTGTTGTTTACACACATTTAAATGTCAAAACAGTTTTAATTCAAACAATTCAGTTTAGTATAGATATATTTCTTGTTGTTTACACACAGTTAAATGTCAAAACAGTTTTAATTCAAACAATTCAGTTTAGTAGAAATATATTTTTTGTTGTTTACGCACAGTTAAATGTCAAAACAGTTTTAATTCAAACAATTCAGTTTAGTATATATATTTCTGTTGTTTACACACAATTAAATGTCAAAACAGTTTTAATCCAAACAATTCAGTTTAGCAAAAGTTCACAGTTTAGTTCTATTTGATCCATAGATAGGACTCTATCGGGTACAACCACTGCAGGCCAGAGTGGACTGGGATGCGATGTCCATAAAAGGGTACT
The DNA here is from genome assembly GCA_963585895.1 of Sepioteuthis lessoniana. Classification (NCBI taxonomy): domain Eukaryota; kingdom Metazoa; phylum Mollusca; class Cephalopoda; order Myopsida; family Loliginidae; genus Sepioteuthis; species Sepioteuthis lessoniana. The sequence continues at coordinate 11,931,052 of OY757924.1, read as the reverse complement.
CCGCGTTCCCCAAAGCTTCAGCATTACTGGAATCTCACGATCAGATTGTTTAATGTCTTATACAAAACATTCCTTCTATAGGGGGTCTTACTCCTCTACAGGGAAGCAGTCAGTGTATTTTGCAGCCCCAGCCGACTGGACAATGTTATAGGTATTGCCATCGAACACAAATAAAAAGTAAGTAAAGTTGGCGACTTTAGTCGAGGGCAAACAGAAGGCTCCCTTTTCAATAGCTTCAACACTGGAATGTAGGAGAGGGCGCTACTCCTTTCTCTGGATTGCTCCACTTTATCCTTGATACGTACCTTATATTGCTGAGTGTTAAGCAAGGAGGTATCAAGCACCATTTTTAAAGTCTTGGGTATGACGCGACCTGGGACCATTGGCGAACACTCTACCCACGAGGCCAATGAGCCGGTAAATAATTGTTTAATATTAATCATTTGTTTGTATACAATTAAATTGTCTTTAATTGGAATCATTTTGAGATGAGGCTTCTTAATTTGAGAATTATTATTATTTTATTTTTTTATTCTATTTTATTTATTGTTGACTTTTTGTCCTCATCTTGGTAGTTTTTGTGTTGTTTCTTCTTTCACTACGTTTCGGCCAAATTGAGTCTCTACGGTTCCAGGTGAGCATTGTCAGAAGATAGCGGTTTCAAATCCTACCCAAGCCGGCCAGAGGTTTACTTGGTCAAAAACGTGGTGCGATAGACAACAACTATGGAAGACAGTAATTACTGGGGATACGGTTACAAGACTCAGCATTCCTATCCGAGGTCGCGGTTGATCACCTGAAGAAGGCCAGAGGTGAAATTTGGCCGAAACGTTGTGAAAGAAGAAACAAGACAAAAACTACCAAGATGAAGACAAAAAGTCCGCAATAAATAAAAAATTAATAATAATAATAATAATTCTACAATCAAATTGTCTTAAGAATTCCGATTTATCATTCATAATTCTTTTTATATTAATCATTTGTTTGCACACAGTTATATATAATTCCATATAATATCAACCGTGTATTAACACACTTCAGTGGAGTATCGGATCGTTTATCGGCACAGTGCAGCCACGAATAAGAAACAAAGAAGTATATTTGAAGCTTCGATTAAATAGATTGAATTATATGTATTTTAAAATTGGTTTATTATTTGCGGCCTTCACGAAATCCACCCTGGTTTTGAAATATTCAAAAAAGTCATTTCCGGAAATTTCATCAAAACAGTTTCAACATGTTTCAGTCCAGTTGGGCATTATATATATATATATATATATATATATATATATATATATATATATATATATGTGTGTGTGTGTGTGTGTGTGTGTGTGTATTCAACAAGAAGATAATTTTCTTGTTGGATCTGATGAAGTCCTGTTAAAATTCTTTCGGAGTTTTGATTCATATCAATGCTCATAACGGGATGGAAATAAATTTATTATCCTATTATGACCGAATATTGATTTTTCTTGAAATAATAATATATATATATATATATATATATATATATATATATATATAAGTTGGACACCGTAGTCAAGGGCGATTGAAGGCTTCCTTTTCAATAGCTACTACACTGACGTGTAGGGGAGGGCGCTACTCCTTTTCCTGGATTTATCTACTTTACTCTTGATCCGTACGTTATAATGCTAAGTGTTAAGCAAGGGGGTATCAAGAGCCATTTTTGAGTCTCTGGTATGACTCGACCTGGGATTGAACCTTGATCTCCCGGACTATAGTCAGTACTCTACTAGAGTTCCAATCCCGGATGAGTCTTTCTGCACTTCACGTTTCGCTTATCTGCTTGGTATATGTATGGATATATAGTAAAGCAGACTAGATTCTTTAACGTTGGCATGGCAACCGGATAGGGAAAAGGAAAATTCTTAAATTAAACCTGTTGAACGCCACTAAAAATTGACCTTGCGTCGCATATTGCTCGTGCGGAGGGATTAGGTATATTAATAGCCTTTTGGGGCATGTCATTGGTCAGTGGTACTCTTAGCGTTATTTGAGCTCGATTCGCAGTGTCCATTTCTTACGGCGATAGCCATTACACCACAAGCATCTCCTATACATAAGATGTTGTAATTCCCTAAGCTTATAGCTCAAATGTGGCACAAGGCCGTATAAATGGGACATTCAGTGAGACTCAAACGCACTTGCAAAGAGTTGCTGATCTAGTTTGCTAACCATTTCACCACCTGAGGCATCGTGGAGGCATATTTTGTAATTCACTAAGCTTTTAGATCAAATGTGGCACAAGGCCCCTTTATTGAGACTCTTACTCACTCGTGATGGTTTGTTCGTCTAGCTCGCTAACCATTACCCCACCTGCGACGCCCCCCTATACACAAAGTATTATTATATGACATTGCACCTTCATCATGAACAGTTCCAGAAAAAAATCCACATCCAAGAATCGAAACCAGAATGCTGTGTTAGCCTGACATGGTAGTTTTTTTTTTTTTGTAAAACTTACTGACAACGCCCTTCTCTTGGCATTGCCCAGTCAGCAGAGGAGGAGGCTGTAGAATACACCGACTGCACCTCTGCAGAGGGGTAAGACCTTACCAACGAGTGTCCTTGATATGACACTAAACAATCTGATGGTGAGGTTCCAGTGATGCTTCGGCTCTGAGGAATGCGGGGTACCCTTTCATTGCTATAGCTCCCAGTTCCACTCTGACCCGGTGTCGTAGCACCCGATAGGGCACTATCTATGGGTTAAATATGACTAAACTGTATACTAATGCTAAACAAAATTGTTTGAATTAGAACTGTTTGACAAAACTGAATTGCTTGAAATAGAAAAGTTTTTGACAATTGAACTGTATACTTACATTCAAACTGCGTACTTACGCTAAACTGAATTGTTTAATATAGAACTGTTTTGACATTTAACTGTTTAAACAAAATCTATACTTATACTAAACTGAACTATCTGAATTGGAACTGTTTGACTAAACTGAATAGTTTAAAATAGAAATGTTTTTGACAATTTAAGCGTGTACTCATGCTAAACTGAATGGTTTGAAATAGAATTGATTATGGTTATGGTTTAAAAATGGATTTGGCTCTAAATAACCTATAAAAGTTGATATGCCATAAAACCGAACCAACCAACCTTGTCTTAGCACCTCGTCAACATGAAATGTCTGGCTATTTAGAATAACATGATGAGGATATTAAAAGCTCCCTGTCAATAATTCATGTGAAAAATAAGGTTGGAACCGAGCCATCAAATCGACCGTGTTAGGCTATCTAGAGATTTGGGCGCGAAACATATCGCTGGGCGGGAAACATATCAATAATGGCGGCTGCAATTGATTGTTTCAAGAAAACGGCTTTAAATTCTATTTGTGGATTGCCTACAAATGTTCCTTTCTGTGATTTCTTTCCTACTCTATCAGCTACATCTGTCTGTCAAGGAAAGAGGCATGCGAAATAATTGTTGATAAGCATCAGGCAAAGGACGAAATATTAAATTACTGAGCTTAATGTAGTCTGGCACAGGGTCATATTAATGGGGTGCTCAGTGAGGACTTATTCTACTATATTAACAAAAAGGTTGCAGAGACGAATACCAGGTACGACTAAAATTGTATTTCAAAGATCATCATTGTCAAAATAAGGGCAAACCTGTGAAGTACCCTGTGAGGATCGACTACACTCTGCAAGAGAATAGATCCGAAAGATGAACTTGTTAACCATCTCACTAGAGTGTGACACCGTAAATATTTTCTCACATTTACCAACCCCTCTGCTAAGGCAGGATATGACAGAAGGTCAATTTTTTAAGCGGAGTTTAACAGGTTTGAATTCAGAGTTTTCCTTCTCCTAGACTAGTTGCATAGAACCTAGTCTACCCTACTATTTACCCATAGCTGGAGGGGAAATAATTGTATCCATACCTTTCCCAAGGTTATTAGTGCTATTTGAAATGCAATCAGTCTCGCCCAGGATTTGAACTCGTGTCGCCGCGTCCATTTCCCTACGATGATAACCGTTACACCACGGGCACCTCCGTAAATATTTTATAGCAAAGTTTAACATTATCATCATTTAGACGGGCCGACAGCAACAATTCTTTCGTCTCTGTCTCTGTCTTACTCTCTCTCTCTCTCTCTCTCTCTCTCTCTCTCTCTCTATCCGTTACTATCGATCATCACCTTTGATAAGTCCTCTAGAAGGTACACAATGTCCATACAAAGTTGATGACTAAGTTTTTGGTCGACCAATAATGGTGGGTCCATGTGTAGGAGTCCATAGAAGAACGTCGTTTATGAATTCTTCCTTACTTCTTTAAATTGCTCGGCTTGTGTTGTTCGTCTTGGGTGGTTTGTGAGATGGGAGATAAGTGTCCGAACAATTGCTGTTTTGTAAGGTACTGCTTCCTGAATTTATTCAAAATATCCCGCAGCATTCTTGTGTAGTTTCTATGTCGGTTTTCCTCCAAGAGTTTTGTTAGGGTCCAAGTAGTGCAACTATACAGTTGTACAGAAACAGCTGCAACTTGAAAGAATTAAAGTCTAACTTATTGTGAAACAGAGCAGCAAAAGCGGATTGGTCAGCGTGAAAAATAGCTAAATATCAGTATATAGAGTATAACTTACCTTTAGATTGTGTAGCACCAGGCCAGACTCATCGGGTAACCACTTAGGTTCGATTTTACCAGTGATTGATTAGTTGGGTTTTATGGCATATCTAACCTTGTAGGTTATTAAATGCCAAATCCTCTTTATACATACATATTAGATATATATGGTTTACAATAACATTTGGAAAATAACATTTTTAAACGAGCCTGAACGCTGTATACACAGTTAAATCGTTTTAGGAATTTCTTACTTATTCCAATAATTCTATTAAATATTAATCATTTGTTTGCACACAGTTAAATGGTTTCAAATATTGCTATATAACAGTAACAATTTAACACCAGTCCTTTGTTTGCACTAATTTAAACGGATATTCATACATGATTTGCGGTTGGTTGGTTGGTTGGTTTTCATAGTGTTATATTGTCATCTACATGTTCATGCAGCATTATAACGACACAATGATAAAGACAGACGCAGGAAGTGACAAAGACAGACGCAGGAAGACTTCTTTACAAATATATTGTACCTCTCACTTTATTTGTAAGGTTCGAAAGGGTTGTTCAAGGTTTGCGTGTGAGAGGGAGCTAGAGACCGAACATAAACTGTAATATTTTGACCCCACTGATATGACCGTCACGTTGTGTCTTTCTTGTTCTCTAGGGCTGCTCAACCGGAGGCCTATGGCCCATTCTGCTGGATGCTGGCTTTCTTTATTGCATCTTATCAGCATCTTCTCTGGACCCAAAACTCCATCGGGGTTCCCGAGGGCCCCCTCGGTCGGGTGTGGCTTTCCCTACCACATCGCCACTCCAACTGTCTGGAACTCTACTGGCAACTCCACTGGCCCCCTGGGCGTCGAACTCAACTGGAACCGGAACTCAATTCAACTGGCTCGTCGAACTCAACTGAGTTATATAATCGTTCGACGCCCACTCGATCTTTGAAATCGAATGTTTAATCGTCATCAAGCGGAAATAACTGTCATGAAGTTCAGAGGTTACTCTCTTCTGGTGCATCACTCTGTAGTGTACAATGGGAATTTTTTTTAGCTCGTCCCATTTCATCAGCCAATTTCCGCCCACGCGATTTCCTCACATAACTGCCATTAGAATGTGTCACTTCCTTCCGGTGCATTACTTTGAATGGCATTTTTGGCCGGGTCAAAAGGCCAAAACATAACAATAGCATGATAACCTTTCTATGTTATTTAACGCCAAATCCATTTTTATGCAAATAGTTAGCCCTAGTTCAAACAATTCAGTTTATCATAATTTAATTGTAAAAACAATGTATTAGTATGTGTACATATTTTGTTTACACACAGTTAAATATCAAAACAGTTCCATATTAAACAATTGTGACACGATGGGTGGCATTCGTTTCTGTGGGTGTGGGTAAGTGCCAGTCAGAAGATTCCTTTGTCTGTTTAGGCACGAAACCCACACGAAGGGCTTGTGCGCGAGATTTCTCCTCGAAACCGGAAGAGGACGAGGGAAGGAAGGTCCCAGAGAAAAGGGAAGAAACCAGTTAACAGAAATTGACAGAACAGGGTGGTCGACAGGAGAGAGCAGTCAACAGAAGTCGTAGGAAGCCGACTGCTAGGATGTGTGGGCTAAGAGGCCGGGTTGGCCAACGTGAGAAGATGAGTCAGTGTTCCTGGTGACTTTGTCAGAATTTCGCTCGAATATACGCTCGCAATAACTCACAGAATGCTAGAAAAGTTTCACAAACTTCTCCCTTCTTGCGCTTGGAGCTAACCCAAGTCCGTGTTTGTTTGTTCTCTTTTCTTCCACCCTCTCGGTTGTGTATATTGTGTTTTGTGTGTCTGTAAAGAAATGTGAAATACACCTGGCCGAAGATGAGAGAAACCACCAGACGACCTGATGGCCATGAGTGGTTTAGGAGGTTGAGATAGTGGGTACCGACTTTGTCACACAATTCAATTCAGTGTAAGTAGAGTTTCAATGTAAAAGACAGTTCCATTTCAAAAAAATCCAGTTTAGCATAAGCATGTTATTCAAATGTAAGTATAGTTTAATTGTCAAAAACGTTTCTATTTAAGCTATTCTGTTTTGTCAAACAGTTCTAATTCAAATAATTCAGTTTAGCATGAGTATGCAGTTAGTTCTATTTAACTCATAGATAGAGCCCTATCAGGTGCTACCATTCCGGGCCGGAGTGGACCTGGGAACAATAGCAATGAAGGGGTGTTCTGCATTCCCCAAAGCTCCAGCATCACTGGAACCTCATCATCAGATTGTTTAGTGTCATATCAGGACATTCGTTAGTGGGGTCTTTACCCTCTGCAGAGGTGTAGCCGTTGTATTCTACAGCCCTAGCTGACTGGGCAACATGGTTTGTAAATTAATAGTTAATCGGTAATTTCATTTTTAAATCAGTGAGAACTGATATTTGTTTGCACACAAATATTGCTATATTTCTACACAATTAAATGGTTTTGATTATTGCCGTCTAAAACTTCGGCCCTGACATAATGTTTATCATCCCTTCAACCCATTGGAAGAGGGTTTAAGAGGCTAACATTTTGCCATTGACAAAGAAGTGAAAACTGCAGGCATAAAGTGGCTCAAAGAACAGTCAAAAGAATTTTACGAGACAGGGATACATGCTCTCATTCGAAGGTGGAACATTGCTTTTGAGAGAAACAGTGACTATGTTGAGAAGTTGGGATGTGATCCACAGATGACCAGCTTCATTTTGAAGTATGATATATGTTCCTGAGTCGGTAATTATTCCTGTGCTAAAGAAAAAGGCATTACTTTTTGACTCACCACTGCACATGTCCATATTTTTGTCTATCGAAGTAGATATTGTAAGAAGTTTACCTAGAAATAATGATATGGTTAATTAACCTCATGCATTCAAAATCCATACTTTCAAACCTATAAGATCAATTTAGGGATTTGGGGTTTGCGATGATTTTTTGTTTTTGTATTTTTTTTTTTTATTGTCAATTTATTGGCTTTCATGATTTTATTCTTGATAATGAGGTTTTTCTATCCTGTTTGGCTGGTTTGGTTTGGTTTGGTTTGGTTCTATGGCACACCAACTATTGTAGGTCATTTATGGCAAATCCATTTTATGCATATAGACAGGTCTATTTCAAACAGTTCAGTTTAGCATAAGTATAGTTATTTGTTTACACACAGTTAAATGTCAAAACAGTTCTATTTCAAATAATTCAGTTAGGTATAAGTACACAGTTTCAATGTTAAAAACAGTTCTATTTCAAACAATTCAGTTTAGGATAAGTATACAGTTTAGTTCTATTTCACCCATACATAGGACCCTTTTAGATGTTACCACTCCGTGTCAGAGTGGACCAGGGAGCAGTGGCAATGAAGGGGTACTCAACAGAAGCTCAAGCATAACTGGAACCTCACCATCAGATTTCCTGGTGTCATATTCAGGACACTCGTTATGGGGGATGTCTTAATCCCCTGCAGAGATGCAGTCGGTATATTCTACAGCCCCGGCCGACAGGGCCACAGGACACTCGTTGGGGATTTCTTACTCCTCTGCAGAGATGCAGTCGGTGTATTCTACAGCCCCAGCCGACAAGGCCACAGGACACTCGTTGAGGATGTTTTACTCATTGTTCAATTTAGTGGAGTTGATTTGGGTTTTTCTAGACTGGTTTATGAGAGTTTCCGCTTTTTGTTAGATTGATTCTAGCTTTGTGGGAGATAAGATTTTTAGTCTGATTTCATGGTTTTTGCAGGACGGATTAGAGATTTATATGTCATTTGTATTGTAGAAGATTTTGTATTTTTTGCGAAAAGTAGTTGGTTTTTGAGCAGAAATTTTGATGTGAAGTTTTTTTTTTTTGTTTTTGTTTTTTGTTTTTTTTTGCTTGTTAATGTTGTGATTCTTTTAGATGGATTTCGGCTGAGTTTTTCAGTTGCTCCTGAAACTTTGTCCAAACGTTCACGTCCTAGTGGATTAGTTTCTCGACAAGTGCTCTGTAATTGACTGTTTGATAACTGCTGTTGATTGCATTTCCTCTCCTTGCTCGAGTGGCATAGGAATTCACCTTCATGTACAACTCCAGCCTTTTTCTGGCTTTTTCTGGCTTCTAAAGGATTTATGTTTCTTTTATACTTTTTTCCAGTTTTATGATCCGTTGATATGCATAACCTTTAATCACTGTAAAAGTAAGTAAAGTCGGCAACCTTAATCGCGAGTGACCCGAAGACTCCCTTTTCAATAGCTACTACACCAATGCGTAAGGAGGGCTCTACTCCATTCCCTGTATTACTTCACTTTACCCTTGATCCTTACCTTATAATGCTGAGTGTTAAGTAAGGCGACATCAAGTACCATATTTTGAGTCTTTGGTATGATTCGACCTGAGATTGAACCTTGGTCTCCCGGACCATTGGCGAACTACTGTAATATAAACAATATCACCGATGTTTACTTTATTATTTAAAAACATTATTTGTGTAGATTGACTGGAAGCAGGAATCGTGCATGCCTAAAAGACAAACTTACAGGTGATAAAGAGAAAGTCTGCTTCATTCAACAGTAACCACTTTGGAAAGAACTACTGTCTCTGCAAGCATACCACACAAAAGCACCTACTGGACATAACTATAGACTTTATACTCGTCACCCAGTGAAATTGACTAATATATTTCAACTTCTTGTTTGGGAAACACGATTAGTTCAAGAAAACATCTCTTCGCTACAAAAAAGCCGTTTTAAACCCTAAAATAAAGTTGAAATTTAAAGGCTATCTTCGTTTCCTTCCTTCTGCTACTGTCTTGCAGTCTTCACAATCAAAGAAGCCAACAAGTTAAATTGGGTAAGAAGAGAACTATGGAACCAATACAACCGATAACCACCAACGACAACAAGTCACAAACCGAACGAAACTAATTACTCTAGAAATCTTCCAGGGCGCTTAAGTGGTGTAAAGATTAACGAGCTTGACTAACAAACCTCCCCAAGTGAGTTCGAGTCTCATTGGGTGCCCCATTCACACGGCCTAATGCAAAAAATGCTCAGTAAATTCATACGGCCTAGTGCAAAAAATGCTTAGTAAATTTCATGGTTAGCAATCTAGACTAGCAAACCTTCACAAGTGAGTTTGAATCTCATTGTGTGCCCAAGTCATATGATCTTGTGTCATATCTAAGCAAAAACCTTTGTGAATTACAACTCTATAAATCTTCCTTATTATTATTCTCCCTCCAACTATGAGTAAATAGTAGGGCAGACAAGGTTCTTCAGCCTTGGTGAGGCAACTAGTCTAGGAGAAGGAAAAGTCTAAATTCAAACCTGTTAAACTCCGCTTAAAAAATTGACCTTGTGTCATATCCTGCCCGAGCGGAGGGGTTGGGTAAATATCATAAATCTTCCTTTTCCCACGTATTGATAAGCTTTCAGGAAATAAAAGATCCCCTCAAAGAAGTCTTGTATTTTTTCTTTCTATTTATTCTTTCTTCCAACATTTCATCAATGGATGATTACAAATATGTTCAAAATAGCAATTCAGAACAAAAAAAGTCATAAGTTCACAACAAGTTTGAAACTGGACGGGTTCTCATTCTCAAGGACCACTCACTAATTAGGACACTTTGTCTCAATAATATCTTTAGTTAATTATTTACTAGAGGACAGACAATATTCATAACATTTTTTCCGCGCATCTAAAATTAAACTGTCCTGTCGATCGGGCAAAGAATACACTGACAGAATTAACTACAGAGAGAACCCCCCACAAATGTCTCCAACTTTTCTGGTGCCAACACTTCTGGTAAATAATATTGATATTGTTTAGAGAACCAAGAAAAATTACATTTTCCATCTGGCTTGAAATTTACTCAAGCCTAGACACACGGACACACACATGAATTTGGCCATGTTCCTTTCGAGAAATTATAACTGGTGCTTCATCTATCACGACGCACAATTGTGCTTCGGATTCACACAACTCGCTGGTCTCTGTCAAGGTTAATATTATGCAGCAGAATAAGATAATTATGGGAGAGTGGTTAATCTCAATTTCAACCTCAATCCTTTCGTCTTCCCGGTCTGAACTATCTGAAGTCAGCCCAGTTAGCCGGGGCAGCAGAATACACCGATTGCATCCCTGCAGAGGGGTACCCCCCCCACACACACACAAGTGTCCTGGATATGACGTTAAATAATCGTAAGGCGAGGTTCCAGCAGCCCCAGAGCTTTTTTGGGAACATAGAGAATCATCTCATTGCCATTGCTTCCAGGTCCACTTTGATCCGGAGTGGTAACACCTGATAGGGTCCTTTCTATGGGTCAATTAGAACTGTTTGACATTTAAACTGTGTGCAAACAAATGACTCATGTTAAATTGAATTGTTAGGAATAGAATTCTTTGACCACTTAACTGCGTCTAAACAAATGACTGTCAAATGGAATTATTAGCGATACATAGGAATACTTGGAACAATTTAACAGTGTGCTAACAAATGAGCAATGTTAAATAGAGTTGTAAGTATTGATAAATACCACTAGAAATCTTTTAACTGTGTGCCTAAATCGAATTGTTCGTGCTATATAGCGATGCTTGAAACAATTTAATTGTGAGCAAATAAAACTATTTACATCAGATAGCAATATTTCAAATCATTTAAGTGAGTATATACAAATGATTAATATTAAATAGAACTATTCGCTTTAGAATATTTGGAACAATTTAACTGTGTGCAAGCAAATTAAGTCTGACCCATTTAAAAATAAGATTACATACATACCAATGACTTACAAATCAAATGTATTACTATTTAACTGTGTGCAATCAACTGTGTTCTTTCTTAGAAATATTTTCAGCAAAATATGCGTTTACCAATCATATATAAAATGTAAAACGAGGATTTAGCATTAAATAACCTATAAGGTTTGATATGCCATAAAAACCCGACCAAACCAACCAAATGAAATCAATGTCAGTTGATGACTTCTAGGACTGTGTTCAAGAGTGTGAACGTGTTCGTCAATTCTTAGAACCCAAGGAGATAAACTTAATGTGTATTTAAGCTAATAATAATAATAATAATAATAACAACACAGACCCCCTAATCCCGGCCAGAAGACCAGACCTTATAATAATCAACAAAAAAAAAAGATATTTTGCAAAATTGTCGTCTTTGCTGTCTCGGCTGACCACAGAATAAAACTGAAATAATCTGAAAAGAAGGATAAGTATCACGACCTTGCTAGGGAATTGCAAAAACTAAGGAACATGAAAGTGACGATTGTACCAATTGTGATTAGTGCTTTTGGAACAGTAACTAAAGGATTATTAAAGGGCCTGGAGGACTTGCAAGTTTGCGGACGAGTGGAAACCATCCAAACGACAGCATTATTGAAAACGGCAAGAATCCTGAGATGAGTCTTAGAGACTTGAGGAGACTTGCTGTCACTCAAACTAACGCTGATGTGAAAAACTCTTAATAATAATAACAAGAGTAGTGGTAATTATAATAATATCTTATGGACAAAGTCGTGTCTAGTCTTGTACTCTTTCTGTGCTATTTTGCAGTGTTCGCTTATTATGTGATTGATCGTTTCGTCTCTATCACCACATAACCTACATTTGCTGATTTGTTGAGTCTCATCTATTCTCGCTTTGATATGACTGGTTCTTATGGCGTTGTTTTGTGCTACTTTTAGGAGATATTTTGTTTTTCTCATAAAGTTTGCTTTTCTTATCCAGGTCCAGCTTTTATTATTATTATTATTATTATTATTATTTGTAGTAGTAGTAGTAGTTTGGTTTGGTCTGGTTTGGTTTTATGGTACATCCACCATTGTAGGTTATTTAATGCCAAATCCATTTTTATCCATATAATCAGTTTTATTTCAAACAATTCAGTTTAGCATGAGTACAGAGTTTCAATGTTAAAACAGTTCTATTTCAAACTATTCAGTTTAGCATAAATACACAGTTTCAGTTTTAAGAAACGGTTCCATATCAAACTATTCAGTTTAGCATTAGTACACAGTTTAGTTCTATTTGACCCATAGATAGGACCCTATCAGGACCCGAGCGGACCCGGGATTGATAGAAATGAAAGGTTACTCGACAACCCCAAAAGCTCCGGCATGACCAGAGTCTCACCATCAGATTGTTCAAGGTCATATCTTGGACACTTGTTGGCGAGGAGTGGTCTTACCCCTCTGCAGATATGCAGTCGGTGTATGCCACAGCCCCAGTCGACTGGGCAATGTAGAGTTAGTAGTTGTATTAGTAATAGTTGTTGTAGTAGTAATAATATTCAGTCAGTGTAATAACTTAATATGAGAGACCTTTTAGGTTAGTGACTACTCCTGGCTATTTGCATCCCATAATTCCACTGCTCGACGAATATGTATTCTCTTCCGTTCGAACGCTTCCCAAATCCTCCCGAATGCAAAGAAGGTGGCGATGAATGAAGTGATTTGGAAAATAAACTTAATTCATCCCAATCTCGTATCGTGCAGCCTCGTTCTGGTTTTGAGCAACGCCCGCGAGAAGTTGAACGAATTCAAATGACGAGATGCCAGTAGAGATTAACTTCATTCTCGCCATCTTTACTTGTTTCATTTATATACAGTGATATATGCTGAATAAGAACTGTAATCATATTAATTAAGGTTCGTTGATTCTAATAATTATGAAGAGAAAAAAATAAACAAGTGATTCAGAAAGAAAGATAAAAAGAAAGAAAGATAAAAAGAAAGAAAGAAAGATTTAAACGATGAAGAAATAAATAAATAAATAAAGAAAGAAAGAAAGAAAGATTCAAGCGATAAGAAAGAAAGAAAGAAAGAAAGAAAGATTTAAGCGACGAAGAAAGAAAGAAAGAAAGAAAGAAAGATTTAAGTGATGAAGAAAGAAAGAAAGAAAGAAAGAAAGAAATATTTAAGTGATGAAAGAAAGTAAGAAAGAAAGATTCAAGCGATGAAGAAAGAAAGAAAGAAAGAAAGAAAGAGTCATACGATGAAGAAAGAAAGAAAGAAAGAAAGAAAGAAAGACTCAAACGATGAAGAAATAAATAAAGAAAGAAATATTTAAACGATGAAGAAAGAAAAAAAGAAAGATTCAAGCGATGAAGAAAGAAAGAAAGAAAGAAAGAAAGATTTAAGCGAGAAAGAAAGAAAGAGGAAAGAAAGAAAGAAAGAAAGAAAGAAAGAAAGAAAGAACTCTGATTAAAGCGATGAAGAAGTAAAGATAAAAGAGAAAGGAAATTAAAAAAAGAAAGAAAGGAAGGAAAGTATGAATTAAGATATAAAGAGGAAAGAAAATTGAAAAACAAAAGAAATAAATCCTGATGAAAGAAAGAAAGAAAGAAAGATAGAAAGAATTCAGATTGAAGCGATGAAGAAAGAAAAAATGAATGAAAGAAAGAAAGAAAGAAATTTTCATTGAATGAATAAAGAAAGCAACAAAGAAAGATAAAAGAAAGAAAGAAACAAAAAAGAAATGACGACTGAAAAAAGAAGAAAAGGAAAAAGAAAAGAAAATTAAAATGGATAGCAAAAAAGACGAAAGAATGAAATTCCTCCCCACTCAGCCTAAGATAATTTTGCATTTATAAATACAAGTCATGATAAAAATGAGTAAAAAAGTGCATTTATGTATATATATATATTGTCATCCACAGACAAACTGTTTCGTTCAATCAGAACTCTTCAGTGTGGCTAAACACGCCGAACGGTCGAAGCCGGGATCAAAACCCGTCCAACTTTACGTTAGACGAAGTCTCAGACCTCTCGGCCAACAAGCCGACCACGTTGGCTAATACATATATATGGCTATATATATATATGCACTTTTTCATTTATATATATGAGTGTGTGTGTGTGTGTGCTCTTTTTCAAACAACAAAAGTTGATTCACTAATTAAACGGCCAACTTTTTCGTGTACAAAATTTATTTTGCCTTTTTAAACATCCATAGTTGATTTAACATCACTAATATCATCCCTCATAACCCTGATGATGGTTCATTAGAACCGAAAAGCTATAGTGTCGACTTAGTTGCTCAATAAATCTCTCCTTCTACTTGGATTACCTTGTTAGCAATTTTTCTTTATATATTGTCGGATTATATTCCATTATTTTCTTCAATATACGGGGTGCCTTCAATATGTTTCCAGATTTTTTTGGACATGTATTTAAAATTGTCGCAGACTCTTGAAAATTCGGTATGTTATTGCTATACGTCTTATGAAATGACTGACCTGTTTTTATGATGTCAGGTTCAAATCAGCAGCTACAGCAGCAATTGGAATACACCCTACTAAATCCTGATTGTCACAGCTGGTGAATTTCAAAAATGCAACCTGGGCGTTAGGACACTTTAGAAGGACGATATGCAGTAGAATTCTGTTTTAAACTTGGAAAAAATGCCTCAGAAACGTATGGAATACTTCAGACTGCTTTTGGAGCATCTTGCGTGAATAGAGTATCAGTTTTTGAGTGGCATAAGAGATTCAGTGAAGGCAGGGAGTCTGTGAGGGATGATGAGAGGTGTTGGAGTAGTAGGGAAGTCAATACACCAGAATTGATAGGTCAAAGGGTTAGAGTTACAATGCTGAGGTTTTAAGGGAGTTCTGGAAGAGATTCTGTCGGAAGAAGCTAACACTCTTCAAATCGGCTCAGTGGCATTTCTACCAGGACAATACACCAGTCTACAACCTCATCCTTTTCACAGACTATTTGACCAAGATAGGCATCAAGACAGTTCGTCAGCCTCCCTATAGTCCAGACCTTGCTCCCTGTGACTTTTGGTTATTCCCTAAGATCAAAGGCTGTCCTTAGGAAACAATTCAGGAGATGAAAGAGGCTGTGACGAAGGTCATTGACACGCTCACACAAGAGGAATTCCGTGGGGCCTACCAGAAGTTGTTGGAACGGTACAATAAGTGCATTGTAGCCGGCGGAGATTACTTCGAAGAAGACTAGGGTTTCATATGTGTACTATCAATACAAGTGCCCATACGAAAAAGAGTCTGGAAACTTATTTCATGATCCTCGTAAATATACACGTGTGTGTGTGTGTGTGTGTGTGGAAAAGTGGATAAATCAAACACTTACAACGGGTTTAGTAGTAGTATTTCGTTCTTTATTCAAGGAAGATCTTTTTCAGACAAAACATTTTGGATTTTTTCTACATTTTATCAATTGAGGAAATCGATGAAACAATGGAGACTGTAAAAATGTATAAAGTGAGGGAAAGGGTCAAACGATAAAAGACGGACTAGGAAAGAAAAGGGAAGGGAATAGACATATGCTTGAATGATGGTGGTAGGGTTAATTGGTTTTGGCTTTGATCATCTGGGTAGATAGTCAAGGCTAGATGCCATCAAGTATATCGGGTTTCATCGGAAATTTGACCAAACAGAGGTGGATTAATTTCAGTAAGAAAGAGAGAAATACGAGGGGGTGAGGTTTTTGAGAAAAAGAAAAAGAAAATGAAGGGGAGGGATGGAGGTGAGCAGTGGTTCAGGCGTTTAATCAAAGACATTGACTATAATGGACTATCCAAATGAAAATGAAAAAGAAAAAGAAAAGAAAAGAGAAGGAAAATCGTCCATATTATGGTAGCATTGAGTTAAAAGAAATGTCCTTTCTTTTGCTAAAAAAAACTTGCTAACATTTTTATCCATTCATTATTTTAATATTGTTTTCATGTACCATGCCAAGTAGAGTGAAATTTGATAGAACCCGGAATGTTGTTTTATGTGATTTGTTTTAGAAATTACAGCAGATTCTAACAATCAGCAGGATTTTTTGTAAAATATGCGTTTGATTAGAGTGGCTTTGGAAAAATTAAAAGTGTGTTTGAGATCTAACATGTGGGAGAAAAGCGCATTTTGGCTATCATTTAATTATGGTACCTAACTTTGACTATCTATCCAGATGGTCACAGTCAAAACCAATAACCCCAACCACCATCACTCAAGCCGATTTTGAATATACGAATTTTTCTCTTGAAATGTAAATATTGGAGAATATTTATGTTCCAACTAATATTATCTTTTCTAGCAAGAAAAGACTTGTCTTTTTCGAGACTGCTAGAGTGAATTGTTTGAAATGGAACTGTTTTTGTATGTTAAATTGAATTATTCGAAATAGAACGGTTTCCATGTATAAAAATGGGTTTGACATTAAATAACCTGAGTATTTGTCGCTGCCTCCCACCAGACACGACTTGACACAAGGTCAAAAGCCCGAAGGCCAATTAAAGTGGGGATAAAGGGGAGGGGAAGGTCGGGAAGGAGCCGATACTCGAACCCTGCTTGTCAGTGCTGCTCATCGGCTCACTTAGTGCAATGTGAGCCTGATGAGGCAAGCGGTTTCACGAACCCAAATGTGGGTCCGGGCACGTATGCCAGTAAACGGCTTAAACTAGACGCTTGGTCTAGTGCCGTACAAGGGGGACAAAGGAGACAAAAATGCAGCTCGCCCACCCGAAGGTAGCCTAGTCGAAACTAGGTGCCTAATTAAAGGCCCCAAGTCTGCCATTGTTCCTTTTCCAGGGCCACGCTCCGGACCGAAGTCCAGAACAGGCCCCGGGGCACTCGCCGGGTTCGTATGTCATAAAACAAAACGATAGTAAAATCAATCTCGGCCAGGAAGACCATACTGAGAAATTTAATGAGCACAAACCAGAAACTATCCAAGAAAATGAAATTCTTTGGTTGTTGAGCCAATCCAATCCTGGCTAGATGACCCAGGCAAGTTTTAATTAAGAAAAATTAATTAAGAAAAAAAGAAATCGTCATGTTGATTAGAACAAAAGAGTGAAAAACTGTTGTTAATTTGAATTAAAGAGTAAAAGATTTTTTAAAAGCGAAAAAGGAGACGAAAGAGCTATATAAATTCTTGGACCTTGCCATAGAGCTTAAAAGTTGCTAAATGTAGAGGTGACGGTGGTACTAATGGTAATCAGACCACTTTGAATTGTACCGAAGAACCTGGAAAAGAAACGGTCTAAAAAAGAGATCAGAGGAAGTATCGATTTTATCCAGACCACAGCACATTTAAAATTAGCAAAAATACTGTGAAAACTCCAGGAGAGTTGGGCAGATTGGTTGTCACTAAGACTTCAGTGAAAAGCCACCAGTTTAAATTCATTCAAGAAATTCGTATCCGATAACAACCAAAATCCCATAGCTACTACTGAAAAGCGTATCTAACATCTTCTCAACACCAGAAATTTTAAGTCCAGGTGATCAGAACGAAACAGATCTGTCTGTGGATGACTATAGATATATACTCCCCTTCACCCGTAGGTTCGAGTTCTCTAGCGAAGAAGTAATCGTGTTGCCATTAGCGCCTTTGCAAGTCTCTTCGTATTTGAACTGAGATCTCGGCAGCCGTTGAACGGATGTATGTAAACAATAGTAATTGTGATTCATAACCGTTTAAAATTTACTTCGTAGCTAATATCTCCTCGTGGCTAAATGGTTAGAAGCTTTGACTTGGTGTTTCAGTCAACCAGGTTTCGATCCCAGCTACGGGGAGATACTGTCTAGCCACACTGATGAGTTCTGATAGAACGAAACAGATCTGTCTGTGGATGACTATATATATATATATATATATATATAAATGCATGTGCATATGTGCGTGAGTGTATATATGCGTGTGTATATATGCATACACACACACACACACATATATATTTATATATATAAACACACACACATATAAATGTAGACTAACACACACATATATTTATAGAGAAACACATATATACATACACATAGATATATATAAGTAAAGACTCACACACATATATGTAAACACACACCTACATATATGTGTGTGAGTGGAAACACTCGCACACACACATACACATATACACTAAGTTACTCTTCAGACCCGACCGATAAAATGAAACACAGTTTCTTCCAGGCAGCGGTCGTATCGATACTGCTATATGGATGCACTACTTGGACGCTAGCTGAAGAAGCGAGACGGCAATTACACGAGAATGTTGCGAGCAATATGGAACAAGTCCTGGTGGCAACACCCCACAAGCCACTTGCCTCACTAAAACTATCCAAGTTAGACGAACCAGACACGCAGGACACTGCTGGAGAAGCAAGGACGAACTAATCAGTGATGTACTCCTATGGACCTTCGTATATGGCCAAGCAAAAGCAGGACGACCAGCTCGAACATACATACAGCAGCTATGTGAGGATATGGATGTAGCCCTGAAGACCTGCCAGAAGCGATGAATGATAGGGAGAAGTGGCTAGAGAGGGTCAGGGATATCCGTGCTAGCGGCATGACATGATGATGATATATGTTTGTGGGGGTTGGAGCGTGTATATATGTATGTATGTTTTAGTATATATATATTTATATATCGATGTGTATATGTATATATATGTGTGTGTCTGTGAATATGTGTGCGTGTGTTTACATATATATATATATATATATATATATGCGCGTGTGTGTGTATCTTTAGTTTTGTTTTGTTTTGTTTTATGACATGTCAACAATCTATGGTTATTTAATGCCAATTCCCTTTCTAGTTCAAACAATCAGTTTCTCATAAGTACAAAGTTTAGTTTTATTTGACCCATAGATAGGACCCTATCACGTGCAACTACTCCGGGCCAGAGTGGACCTGGGAGTGATAGCAATGAAGGGGTACTCCATATTCCCCAAAGCTCCTATTCCGGAGCCTTGCAATTCGATAGTTTAATGTCATATCCAAAAAACACGTTGGGGTAAGGTCTTATCCCTCTGCAGAGATACAGTTGGTGTATTCCCTAACTGTCTAGACGTCTAGACATCAGCATTTTATAATATAAATTCCTGAACTACGCTAAAATCTTCATTTGAAGATTTTTACGTTTAGATTCATTACTTTTTTATAGACTGGTTGATTTTAATGGCATGTCAACCTGTCTAGGGTTATTTTGTATCGAGTGTTCAGGGAATCGCGTCTATTGTACATCCATATTTACATTTTTTCTGAAGCTGTTTCTTAAGAGCTTTCTCTTCATTTTACACATGGTTATGTATTATCAAGAATTCCTATCTAACACTAACAATTTGCACACAATTGTATGGTTTCAAGTATTCCTATCAAACACAAATAACTTGTTCACACGTGTATGGTTTCAAGTATTCCAATCTAAGAAAAATAATTTGCACACACTTGTATGGTTGCATGTATTTTTATTTAATGCTAATAATTTGCAGACAGTTGTTCTAATCCAAGACTTATAATTATATCATTTTAAATAACTATTCCTATCTAACATTAGTCAATTGTATGCACACAGTTATATAATTTCAAGTAACGAATAACAATCCTTTGTTAACACTTTTATCTTCACGTACTGTAAAATGCGGATTTATATATATATATATATATATATACATATAATATCCAGTCTGCGTCCGAAGACAGTGGGTGTGGATTATTCTTTTATAGAATATATGAGGAATATCATATAAATCTATGAGAGTGCTCGATGTATGGCTATTGTTAATCCCTTATTCCTTCGCAGGGATATAACAAAATTCACATTCAGAGCGTATATAGTGTAATCGGATGGAAACTCAAACCTGGTTAAGTTGTCATTATAAATTTACTTCAGAGGAGTAAATATAAAATATATATCGGAATAGTCACTCGTTCTAAGATCGTGGAGTGTTTAGAAAATCCAACCTGCTACGAGACCCCGACAAGTGCATAAATTAGGATGGGTTGTCCTACAGAGAAGCTCCACTCCAGTTTCTTGATGCTTCTGACACCTAATATTTTGACACCCTCTGCCCTCGCCAGGGAACTTAATTTTTTTTTTTTTTTTTTTCACGAACTGTAACCCCACATTTGCTGTTCTGCAACTTCGAGTAAAGGGTTACTCATTTTACGAGTATACTAATATTCTCCGCCGAAATAAATTTATAATGACAACTTAACTAGGTTTGAGTTTCCATCAGATTACACTATACACACACACACACACACGCATATATATATATATATATATATATATATATATTATTTCAAGAAAACCCCCAATATTCGGTCATATTAGGATAATAGATTTATTTCTATCCTGTTAAGAGCATTGATATGAATAAAAGGAGGTGCCCGTGGTGTAATGGTTATCGTCGTAGGAAACGGACACGGCAATACGAGTTCAAATCCTGGACGAGACTGATTGTATTTCACATAGCACTAATACCCTTGGGAAAGGTACGAATCCAATTATTCTCTCTCCAGCTATATGTAAATAGTAGGGCAGACTGGATTCTTTAGTCATGGTAAGGCTACTAATCTAGGAGAAGGAAAACTCTGAATTCAAACCTGTTAAACTCCGCTTAAAAATTGTCTTTGTGTCATATCCTGCCCGAGCGGAGGGGTTGGTAAATATGGATATGAATAAAAACTCCAAAAGAATTTTAACAGGACTTCATCAGATCAAACAAGAAAATGAACTACAACCAGACAGGAGAGAGAGAAAGAGAAAGGAAAGAGAAGAAGAAAGGAAGACAATTTCATGTGTTACAATGTCGGTAGATTGCCATCTGACAAATGGATTTTTGGTTAAAACGACAGACGCCTTAATGGCCAAAAGGTTGCAGAAATAAGAAAGGAGTGACAAGCTGACAGATCAGTCAACCGCGTGAGTTGTGACACATTAAAATGAGAAATGAGGTGACCTAGATATAAGACTACTGAAAGAGTGGACAAAAGCCCGCATGCAAAAAGTACCGATGTCCCCAGCGGGAAGGAACATTCTTTGGTGGCCTGACTAGATGTGAGTTATCAATCTCGAGTAGATGTGTTTATAAAAGCATCCATGTTCAGATGTCTGAGCAGAATTCCGGCAAACGGCCGAAGTGAAGAGAACTCTCGTCAAAACCACGTAGGCACTCTTCGACTCTCTCTCTCTCTCTCTCTCTCTCTCTCTCTCTCTCTCTCTCTCTCTCTCTTAGAATCCATATTCGTTGCAAACCGGAGAAATAAAGAAAATACTCTTTTGTACAGGCATCTAAAATTGTCGTAGACTCTTGAAAATTCACTATGTTATTGCTATACACGTTATGAGATGACTGACCAATTTTTATTGTTTCAGATTTAAATGAACAGCTACAGTAGCAATAGGAATATACCCTCTAAAGCCTGATTCTCACAGCTGGTGAATTTCAAAAATGAAATATGGATGTGAGGACACTTTAGAAGAACGATATGCAATAAAATTGTGTTTTAAACTTGGAAAAATTGCCTCAGAAACGTATGGAATACTTCAGACTGCTTTTGGAGCATCTTGCATGAATCGAGCATCAGTTTTTGAATGGCATAAGTGATTCAAGGAAGGCAGGGAGTCTGTGAGGGATGATGAGAGGTGTGGGAGGAGTAAGGAAGTAAGAACATCAGAGTTGATTGGTCAAAGGGTTAGGGCTAGGTTTAGGGTTACTATGTTAAGGTTTTAAGGGAGTTCAGGAAGAGATTCCGTCGGAAGAGGCCAGCTCTCTTCAAATCTGGTCAGTGGCATTTCCACCAGGACAATGCACCAGTCCACAACTCCATCATAGTCACAGACTATTTGATCAAGATGGGCATCAAGACAGTTCCTCACCGTCCCTATAGTCCAGACCTTGCTCAGTGTGACTTTTTGTTATTCCCTAAGCTCAAAGGCTGTCGTTATGAAACAATTGGGGAGATGAAAGAAGCTGTGCCAAAGGTCATTGACACGCTCACACACAAGGACGTCCATGGGGACTTACAGAAGTTGTTGGAACGATACAACAAGTGCATTGCAGCCGGAGGAGGTTACTTCGAAGGGGACTAGAGTTTCATGTGTGTACTATCAATAAAAGTGCCCATACGAAAAAAGTCAGGGAACTTATTTAATGATCCTCGTACATTAATATACTAGTAGACTAAAACTTACTAAGTTGGACTAAATGAGGATTGGCTATAGAAATCTTTCTCTATACGGTTTATTACAGGAGCCCATTGGAGAAAGTCACTTATGAGTTCGTCCTTGTTTACTTGCTATGTTCAACAAATCTTATTAGTGGGACGGGAGGTGAGTACCCCTACAGCTGTTGTTCCGTGGAGTGCTGCTTCTAGGATTTGTTCAAAAAATCATGCAGCATCCTTGTGTAGTTCCCATCTAGCTTTTTCTACATGAATTTCGTTAAATTATAAATGGTGCAACCATACAATAGTACCGTTAGTGAAGTCAGGGGAATGCATAAGCAACGTTTTTCAACATACACACGTGTGTCAGTATACATATATATTTGTGTATATATATATATACGTATTTGTGTATATATATATGTGTGTTTATATGTATGTTTTTTATCATTAAGGGTTTTCGGAAAACTGTCTTCATCTTTATTGTTATTTCCACTACGTTTCGGCCAAATTTCACCTCTGGCCTTCTTCAGGTGATTAACCGCGACCTCGGATAGGAATGCTGAGTCTTGTAACCGTATCCCCAGTAATTACTGCCTTCCATAGTAGTTGTCTATCGTACCAAGTTTTTGACCAAGTAAACCTCTGGCCGGCCTGTGTTAGGAATTGAAACCGCTATCTTCTGACAATGCTCACCTGGAACCGTAGAGACTCAACACCTCTATCCGAAGGTGAAATTTGGCCGAAACGTAGTGGAAATAACAATAAAGATGAAGATAATAGTCCGAAAACCCTTAATGATAAAAATCAACAAGCTTCGTCTCAGAAATTTAGGCAACTAATATATAAATGTATATATATATATATATATTTTTTTTTTTTCTTTAAGAAAAAAAAAACCGGTCACATTACGATTATAAATCTATTTCCATCCTGTTACAGGTTTTGATATAAATCAAGAACACCAAAAAAAACTAGCAGGACTTCTTCAGATCTTATGGATAATATTATTTTGTCTATAAGATCTTAAGAAGCCCTGTTAGTTTTTTTTTTTTTGTTTTCTTTTATTTGTATCAAAACCCATGACAGGATGGAAATAAATTTATAATCCTAATGTGACCGGTTTTTGTTTTTTCTAAAAAGAAATTATTGCTCTGTAATGTTAGTTACATTGAGCTTTTTACCAGGAAATTTAAATGTTCTTTGTTGAATGGCTTTTTGTCCTGATAGAATTACTCCCAACTCCAGTTAACTGGATCGAATAATACTATATATATATATATATATATATATGTGTGTGTGTGTGTGTGTGTGTGTGTGTGTGTGTGTGTGTGCGTTTATGCATGCGTATGTGTGTGTATAGTTATACCAGTCTTGACTGACCTGCAAAAACGTTTATTCATCAGCTCTGTGTGTACGCTTAGTGTCGTCTAGAGGTCTTGCAGAGAGCGGTGACTGATAGGGACGGGTGGGGGTGAGAATCAAGGGAATCTGTGCCATCAGCACGATTAGATGATTATCATGATGATCTTGCTCTCTCACCCACCGTCTCTGTCTGTCTGTCTGTCCCTCTTTCGTAATATACATATATGTGTGTGTGTGTGTGTGTGTGTGTGTGCGTGTGTGTGTGTGTGTGTGTGTGTGTAGAAAGAGAGATTACTTCTCTGTCCAGTCATCAAGATAGATAGATAGATAGATAGATAGATTGATAGATAAGCATTTTTGATATTCATATACCGTTAAAACAGAACATTGGTCAAAATCTGAAATCTAAGAATTTTTTTTTTAAATTGAAAATGTTTGTCTTTCTTTTCATTCTGGAGATTTCCCAAATTGTTCCAATCTGTCCAAATAATATTTAGTTTGGGTTGACAACTATCTAAAACAAAGCAAGAAATAGTCTGTTATCTTTTCTGACAAGTATCAGTCAATATGTGAGTCGAGGTCACATCTTGAACGAATCTAAGAAAAAATACGATTAATTGTCTCATCACAAAATATAATCAATGTTACCAAGAATCAAATAACTGTCATTTAAAAATGACATTTGCGTGATTTTCAATTTGGCTGGAAAATAATTTCATTTCAATTTTCTACCAAACGTATTTATGATCTCTCTTGTGATATTCATCACACACACACACACACGCACACACACACGCACACATAAACATAAGCAGACACACGCACACATACACAAGTATGCACACACACAGGCATTCACACACATACGCATACACACACGCACACATACACTCAAAAGCATACACATATATGCACGCACACATGAACACACACGCGTTCATATGCACACACACATGTACACACGCGCACACATACACACATGCACACACATACCCGCACGCAAGCACATACACACAGACAGAGACGCATACACATACAGGCCAGAGCACACACGTTGACATATACGCATACACACGCACGAACACACACATACGCACACACTTTATCGGCTGGAGCTTCTCGGCCTTTTGGCTGGGCCGTCTGGCATTCGTGCCGGATGGGCGATCGAAATCAAGAGCACACTCGGGGCCGAATAGGCCCCCAGTTTCGGCTGGGCAACCTTCGGGTGGGCGAGCTGCTTTTCAGACCCCTTGTATAGCACTAGACCTCACGGTCTGGTTCAAGCTATATGCTGACATACGTGCCCGGACCTAGATTTAGGTCCGTGATTCTGCTTGATTCATTAGACCCACATTGCACTTAGTGGGTCAATAACTAGCAGGGTTCGAGTCTCGGCTCGTTCCCGACCTTCTCCTCCCCTTTATCCCCACTTTAATCGGCCTTCGGGATTTTGACCTTGTGTCAAGTCCTGTCTGGTGGGAGGCAGTGACAAATATTATCGGCTGGAGCTGTAGAATACGCCGATTACACCGCAGCAAAAGGGTACCCCCCGTCTCGTCAACGATTTTCTAGGATACCACACTAAATTGCATTTGATTTTAAGGCTCTTGACTTTAAATATTTTGGGAATGTAGAGTACCCCTTCATTCCCAGGTCAACTCTAACACGGAGCAGTAGTACCTGTTAGGCTACCATCTAACGATCAAACAGAAAAATTCAATTATTTACTTTAATTTTTTAAAAATTAACTGTGAGTGAACAAATGATTGATATTAAATAGAATTATTTGGAATTATTAGTGTTGAGTAGCCACAGTTAAAAATTTAAACATAGAACAATGCATATTAGATAGAATTTTTAGTGTTAGATAGCAATACTTGGAAGAATTTCAATGAATAATGTTAAATAGAATTGTTAGTGTCATACTTGGAAGAATTATGTGTCCTAAATAAGACTTTGAGCTGTGTTCGATCTGAAGAGTCTAGTCTTGGAGTTTGGTGAATATAATATTTAACTGTGTGCCAACAAATGTTTAACATTGAATAGTATTATTAATGTTTAAAAGAAATACTTGAAACTATTTAACGATATGCAAACAAATTATCAATTTTAGATTACTTTTTATATACAATTATTAATGTTGAATAACAATACTTGAAAGTAGTTAATATTCAATGGAATTATTAGTGTTGGATAGCAATACTTGAAACCATTCAACTGCATGTAAACAAATGATCAGTATTAAATAGAATTATTAGTGTTGGATAGCAATACTTGAAACCATTTAACTGTATGTAAACAAATAATTAATTCGATAGGAATACTTGAGAAGCAGAATTATGAATGTTAAATTGCAATACTTAAAACCATTTAAGAAATGAGCTTTACCTCGTTTAAAATAGTGTATATATATATATATATATATATATATTAGGTTAATCCCTCACTTTAACTCTGGCAGAGTTTAAAAAAACCAAATGATCCAACTTGTGAATAAACAAATTCAATAATTGATATTTAGAAAAAAAATTCCATGAAAAAGAAAAACAGGAAAACATACGCATTGTCGGAAAAAAAATCAAAGAATAAAGAATGTCTAGCAAAAAGAAAAAAATCTGATAGAGGACAAAGTAAACGAAGAAAGAGCTGAATATAAGGTGGAGCAAATATTAATATAAGTACATAATGGGTCATCGGGACTTGGCATCAAATAACCATCAACGGTTGATATGCCGTTAAATCAAATAACCACATCTGAAACCATTTAACTGTGTTCAAACAAATGAGTTATGTCTAAATTAAAGATAATGTTACCTACAAACTTTTCGTTCACACACGCACACACACACAAATATATATATATATATATATATATATATATATATATATATATATATATATATATATATATATATATATATATATATATATATATATATATATATATATATATATATATATATATATATATATATATATATATATATATATATATATATATATATATATATATATATATATATATATATATATATATATATATATATATATATATATATATATATATATATATATATATATATATATATATATATATATATATATATATATATATATATATATATATATATATATATATATATATATATATATATATATATATATATATATATATATATATATATATATATATATATATATATATATATATATATATATATATATATATATATATATATATATATATATATATATATATATATATATATATATATATATATATATATATATATATATATATATATATATATATATATATATATATATATATATATATATATATATATATATATATATAGTGCACTTAGGCGCCCGTGGTTGTGTAATGGTTAGCAAGCTCCACTAGCAAACCTACACGAGTGAGTTCGAGTCTCATTGGGTGCCCCATTCATATGGCCTTGTGCCACATCTAAGCAAAAAGCTTAGTAAATTACCATAGTGCACTTAGAAGGAAACTCGAACCTGGTGCTCGAGGTTGCGGAGCGGCAAATGTGAATTACAATTTATATGTGTACGACAAAAAAACATAAATAAATAAAGTTGACAGTGTCATCATCTGTAATTAAATCTCCCCGTCCAAATGATATCAACTACTGACACTTAACCAGGTTTGAGTTTCCTTCTAATTGCACTATATACGCTCTGAATATGAATTTTGTTATATACCTGTAAGGGAATAAGATATGTAATAGTCATACATCAAGCACTCACATAGATTTATATGACATTCCTCATATATTCTATACAAGAATAATCCACATCAACTGTATTCGGACCCTGACTGACTGGATATTACTAAAATTATATATATATATAATTTTAGTAATAAATATATATATACATATATATTTATATATATATAATTTTATATATATATGTATATATATATATATATATATATATATATTTATATATATATTTATATATATATATATATATAATTTTAGTAATAAATATATATATACATATATATTTATATATATATATAATTTTATATATATATGTATATATATATATATATATATTTATATATATATATATATATATAATTTTAGTAATATATATATATATATATATATATATATATATATATATAATTTTAGTAATACCCAGGGTAAAACTTGATTCTGATTCATGGAATTTAGACTGCGACCCTGGGTTTCACGGAGATTTTTGCAAAACAACAATCATCAAGCAGATTAATTTTCTTAACTGCCTTAACTGCCTGATGTTTTGCAAAAAAAATCCATGAAACCCAGGGTCGCAGTCTAAATTCCATGAATTGAATATATCTAATATATATTTATTTATTATTATTCACTCATTAGAGCTTTTCACGTCAGTGTTAGCCGATGGTTTTTCACTGGAATCTGAGTGACAGCAAGTCTCCTCAAGTCCCCAGAACTCTTCTTAGTATTCTGGCCGTTCTCAATGATGCTGTCGTTTGGATGGTCTCCACTCGTCTGCCAACTTCCTAGTCCTCTAGTCCCTTTAGTAATGCCTTAGTTACTGTTCCAAACGCACCAATTACAATTGGTATAATTGTCACCTGCCTGTTCCACAGTTTTTTCAATTCTCTAGCAAGGTCGAGGTACTTATCCTTCTTTTCACATTCTTTCAGTTTTGTAGTGGTCAGCCGAGACAGCTAAGTCGACTATTTTGCAAGTTCTCTTTGTTTTTTTTTTATTATTATTAAGTCTGGTCTTCTGGCCGGGATTAGGTGATCCGTTTGTATGTTAAAGTTTCATAGGAGTTTATGCATAGTATTTATTATTATTATTATTATTATTATTATTATTATTATTGTTGTTGTTGTTGTTATTATTATTATCCAAGATATTGAGCACTCTCAATATTATATTGCACTTGGTTTGTCACATACCCACAAAGTGATTTAGTGACAACCAACACTGTTATAATAATAATAGTTATAATATATATATATATTTATATATATATAATGACAGATCTGAACAACTCGTGATAGATAGATAGATAGATAGATAGATAGATAGATAGATAGATATATTTTTGAGTCGAGGTCCAATTTTAAAGTGAAGAAAGAAAAAATAAAACTGTCTCATCACGGAATATAATCAACAAAACCGAAACTAGAAAAACTGTCATTTGAAAACGATGTTCGTGCGATTTTCAATTTGGCTCGGAAATAATTTCATTTCGATTTTGTACCGAAGGTATTTAAAGTCTCTGATGATATTCAGCTTTAATCATGAGACACACAGA
The DNA here is from genome assembly GCA_963585895.1 of Sepioteuthis lessoniana. Lineage (NCBI taxonomy): Eukaryota > Metazoa > Mollusca > Cephalopoda > Myopsida > Loliginidae > Sepioteuthis > Sepioteuthis lessoniana. The sequence goes on along the minus strand of OY757924.1, from coordinate 11,901,874 downwards.
CAGACACACACATACACACACACACACACACACACACACACGTAAATATATGAAATGACAGACAGATATTAAAAAATGAAAAAGATAGATAGATAGATAGATAGATAGATAGATAGATAGATAGATATTAGGATTAGCTTGGTTGTGACACAAGGCTAGAAATATGTGGTACCCAGCGAGTTACGCTAGATATAAATATATAAATAGTATATATGGAAATACAAGGATCATTAAGTAAGTTTCCAGACTTTTTTCGTATGGGCACTTTTATTGATAGTACACACATGAAACTCTAGTCCCCTTCGAAGTAATATCCTTCAGCTACAATGCACTTGTACTGTTCCAACAACTTCTCGAAGGCCCCATGGAAGTCCTCTTGCGTGAGCGTGTCAATGACCTTCGTCACAGCCTCTTTTATCTACTCAATTGTTTCATAACGATAGCCTTTGAGCTTAGGGAATAACCAAAAGTCACACCGAGCAAGGTCTGAACTAGAGGGAGGGTCAAATAGTCTGTGACAAGGATGGAGTTGTGGACTGGTCCATTGTCCTGGTGGAAATGCCACGATTTGAAGAGTGCGGGCCTCTTCCGACGGAATCTCTTCCTGAACTCCTTTAAAACCTCAACATAGTAACCCTAACCCTAACCCTTTGGCCAATCAACTCTGGTGTATTGACTTCCTAACTCCTCCCACACCTCTCATCATCCCTCACAGACTCTCTGGCTTCCTTGAATCTCTTATGCAGTTCAAAAGTTGATGTTCGATTCATGCAAGATGCTCCAAAAGTAGTCTGAAGCATTTTTTCCGTTTTTGTGGCATTTTTTCCAAGTTTAAAACAGAATTTTATTGCGTATCGTTCTTCTAAAGTGTCCTCACGTCCAGATTGTATTTTTGATATTCACCAGCTGTGACAATCAGGCTTTAGTAGGTTGTATTCCAATGTCTGTGGTAGATCTTCATTTGAACCTGAAATCATAAAAATTGGTCAGTCATCTCATAAGATGTATAGCAATAACATACTGAATTGTCAAGAGTCTACGACAATTTTAAAAGCCTGTATAAAAAATGTCAGGAAACATATTGAAGGCACCATGTACTTGGTCTTAACAAATAAATACAAAGTATTAAAACATATTTTGTGAAGCAAAGATTTATTCATCAGGAACTTCAGGTGATTTTCTTCCCAAGTTATTACAAATGAGAATATTAATTTAAAATGACTAAATCATCACTTGCTTAGTCGTCTAGGGGCTGTAGAATACACTGACTGCTTCTCTGTAGAAAGGTAAGACCTACCCCAATGAGTGTCCAGGATATGACACTAAATAATCTGATAGTGAGGTTCCAGTAATGCGGGAGCTTTGGGGAATACAGAGCACACCTTCATTGCCATCGCTCCCAGGTCCACTCTGGCCCGGAGTAGTAGCACCTGATAGGTCCCTATCTATGGGTTAAATAAAACGAACGGCATACTTATGCTAAACTGAATTGTTTGATCATAATGAATAGCTTGAAATAGAAATGTTTTTCGCAATTAAACTGTACTTACATTTAAACTGCGTACTTATGCTAAACTGAATTATTTGAAATAGAACTTCTTTTTATATTGAAACTGTATTTACACTAATTTGAATTGGGTCCTATCCATATTTACCAATCCCTCTACTTGAGCAGGATATGACACAAGGTCAATTTTTAAGCGGAGTATAACTGGTTTGAATTCAGAGTTTTCCTTCTCCTAGACTTGTTGCTTCAACCAAGGCTGAAGAACCCAGTTTGCCCTACTATTTACCAGTAGCTGGAGAGAGGATAATTGGATTAATACTTTTCGAAGGTCCTATCTATGGGCCAAATGAACTACGTACTTATGCTAAACTGAATTACTTAAAATAGAACTGTTTTTGACATTGAAACTGCGTACTTATGATAAACTGAATTGTTTGAAATAGAACAGCTTTGAAATTTAAAGTGTGTAGTTAAACGAAACTGAATTGTTTGAAATAAAACTGTTTTTACATTTAGCTCGTTGCCCAGTTGGCTGGGACTGTAGAATACACCCACTGCTTCTCTTCAGAGAGGTAAGACCACAGCAACGAGTGTCCTGTATATGACACTAAACAATCTGATGGTGAGGTTCCAGCAATGCTGGAGCTTTGGGGAATGCGGAGTACCCCTTCATTGCCATCGCTCCCAGGTCCACTCTGGCCCGGAGTGGTAGTACCTGATAGGCTCCTATCCAGGGGTTAAATAGAACTAAACGGTGGTTGGCGTTTACTGTTTTTATTCATTTAAATTGCGTATTTATGCTGAACTGAATTGTTTAAAATAGAACTGTTTTGACATTAAAACTGTGTACTTATGCTGAACTGAATTATCTGAAATAAAATGTTTGGCATTTAATTCTGTGTATTGCCCAGTCATTTGGGGCTGTAGAATACACTGACTGCACATCTTCAGAGAGGTAAGACCCTCCCCAACGAGTGTCCTGGTTATGACACTAAACAGTCTGATGGTGATGTGCCAGTAATGCTAGGGCCCTGGGAAATACAGAGCACACCTTCATTGCCATCGCTCCCAGGTCCACTCTGGCCCGGAGTAGTAGCACCTGATAGGTTCCTATCTATGGGTTAAATAAAACGAACGGCATACTTATGCTAAACTGAATTGTTTGATCATAATGAATAGTTTGAAATAGAAATGTTTTTCGCAATTAAACTGTACTTACATTTAAACTGCGTACTTATGCTAAACTGAATTATTTGAAATAGAACTTCTTTTTATATTGAAACTGTATTTACACTAATTTGAATTGGGTCCTATCCATATTTACCAATCCCTCTACTTGAGCAGGATATGACACAAGGTCAATTTTTAAGCGGAGTATAACTGGTTTGAATTCAGAGTTTTCCTTCTCCTAGACTTGTTGCTTCAACCAAGGCTGAAGAACCCAGTCTGCCCTACTATTTACCAGTAGCTGGAGAGAGGATAATTGGATTAATACTTTTCGAAGGTCCTATCTATGGGTCAAATGAACTACGTACTTATGCTAAACTGAATCACTTAAAATAGAACTGTTTTTGACATTGAAACTGCGTACTTATGATAAACTGAATTGTTTGAAATAGAACAGCTTTGAAATTTAAAGTGTGTAGTTAAACGAAACTGAATTGTTTGAAATAAAACTGTTTTTACATTTAGCTCGTTGCCCAGTTGGCTGGGACTGTAGAATACACCCACTGCTTCTCTTCAGAGAGGTAAGACCACAACAACGAGTGTCCTGTATATGACACTAAACAATCTGATGGTGAGGTTCCAGCAATGCTGGAGCTTTGGGGAATGCGGAGTACCCCTTCATTGCCATCGCTCCCAGGTCCACTCTGGCCCGGAGTGGTAGCACCTGATAGGCTCCTATCCAGGGGTTAAATAGAACTAAACGGTGGTTGGCGTTTACTGTTTTTATTCATTTAAATTGCGTATTTATGCTGAACTGAATTGTTTAAAATAGAACTGTTTTGACATCAAAACTGTGTACTTATGCTGAACTGAATTATCTGAAATAAAATGTTTGGCATTTAATTCTGTGTATTGCCCAGTCATTTGGGGCTGTAGAATACACTGACTGCACATCTTCAGAGAGGTAAGACCCTCCCCAACGAGTGTCCTGGTTATGACACTAAACAGTTTGATGGTGATGTGCCAGTAATGCTAGGGCCCTGGGAAATACAGAGCACACCTTCATTGCCATCGCTCCCAGGTCCACTCTGGCCCGGAGTAGTAGCACCTGATAGGTCCCTATCTATGGGTTAAATAAAACGAACGGCATACTTATGCTAAACTGAATTGTTTGATCATAATGAATAGCTTGAAATAGAAATGTTTTTCGCAATTAAACTGTACTTACATTTAAACTGCGTACTTATGCTAAACTGAATTATTTGAAATAGAACTTCTTTTTATATTGAAACTGTATTTACACTAATTTGAATTGTTATATATAACTGCTTGAATAAACTGAATAGTTAGAAATGGAAATGTTTTTGACAATTAAACTGTGTACTCATGCTAAACTGAATTATTTTAAATAGAACTGAATATTTACATAGAAATAGATTTGGCGTTAAATTACCTACAAAGGTTGATATGCCATAAAACCCAGCCAAACCAAACATTTAACACGGTGTATTGTCTAGTCAGCTAGGGCTGCAGAATGTACCGGCTGCTTCTTTGCAGAGGGGTAAGACCCTGACAACGTGTATCCTCGATATGACACTTCACAATCTGATGGTGAGGTTCCAGCTGTTAGAACTTTGGGGAATGCAGAGTTTCCCTTTATTTTCGTCGCTCCCAGGTGTACTTTGGCCTGGAGTGGTAGCCCCTGATAAGGGTCTAATCTATGAGTAAAATAGAACTAAACGGTGTACCTATGCTAAACTGAATTGTTTGAAATAGAACTGTTTTTAAATTCAACTCTGCGTAAACAAATGACTGATGCTTACTTGAATTGAATTCTTAGTTACACATAGCAATACTTGGAAACATTTAACTTTGTTGACATCATCATCATCATCATGTCGTGCCGCTAGCACGGATATCCCTGACCCTCTCGCGCCATTCTCCCTATCATTCATCGCCTCGGGCAGGTCTCCAGATCTACATCCTGTATCCTCACCTAGCTGCTGTATGTATGTTCTAGATGGTCGTCCTGCTTTTGCTCGGCCATATGTGGGGGTCCATAGAAGTACATCACTTATGAGCTCGTCTCTGCTTCTTCAGCAGTATCCTGCGTGTCTGGTTCGTCTAGCTTGAAGAGTTTTTGTGATGGGAGGCAGGTGGCCGTATAGTTGGTGCTTTGTGGGGTGTTGCCGCCAGGACTTATTCAATATTGCTCGCAACATTCTTGTGTAATTGCCGTCTAGCTTCTTCTCCAGTTAGCGTCTAAGTGGTGCATCTGTACAGCAGTACCCACACGGCCACTGCTTGGCAGAAACTGCGTTTCATTTTATCGGTCAGGTCTGTATTCCATATGATCGATAGCTTATCGATAGCAGTCCATGCCTTCGTTAGCCTCGTGTCGATGTCTTTTTCGGTTGATGAGACACTGCTTCTTAGGTAGGTGAATTTGTCTACCAGTTTCAGTGAGGTTCCCTCTAGTGTGGAAATGCACCTGTTTGATTAAAGCACATATATTCAGTTTTGTGTGCATTGACATAGAGGCCAATGCCTGCGGCAGCTCGTTTTTGCATTTTACTGCGTGTGAAAATCTATTTAAACCAAAGACTGAATGTGTAAAACCAAAAGTCTTTAATTATGCTATTCTGAATTGTTTGAAATAAAGTGAAACCATTTAACTATGTGCAAAAAAAAAGCACAGGCTTGTTTAAAAATATTATCTTTGAAATGCTTTTTGAATTCATATATATATATAGTCATCCACAGAGAGATCTGTTTCGTTCTATCAGAACTCATTAATGTGGCTAGATAGACATTAGCTTCCTGTAGCCGGGATTGAAACCAGGTTGATTCAAACGCTAAGCCAAGCCCCTAACCATTCAACCACAAGGAGCCATTAGCTGCAAAGGAAATTTTAAACGGTTATGAATTACTATTGTTTACATACATCCGTTCAACGGCTACCGAGACCTCAATTCATATATGAAGAGGCTTGCAATAAACGCTAATGGCAAAACGATTACTTATATATATATATATATATATATATATATATATATATATATATATATATATATATATAAATCAAAACCGGTTACATTTTTTCTTAAAGAAATCATTGCTCTGTTATGTCATTTACTTTGAGCTCTTTACCAGGAAAATTTAAATGTTCACAGTTGAATGTTTTTGTTTTTTTGTCCAGATGGAATTACTCCCAACTCTTGTTTAACTGGACCGAATAATATATATATATATATATATATATATATATATATATATATATATATATATTTGTGTGTGTGTGTGTGTGTGTGTGTAAAAAGGATTTGGCATTAAATACCCCTTAATGGATAATAAGTCCTAAAACCAAACCCAAACAAACTAGACTAAAAGTTGACCTTGTGTTCATCTTGCTTAGTGTAGAAACGTTGGTAAAATGCATACATTTGTTTTTATATCCTTGGTTAGTTGGTTGGTTGGTTGGTTGGTTTGGTTTTTATGGCATATCAACCATTTTTGGTTATTTAATGCCAAATCCTCTTTTTACGTATATATCAAATATACGATTTATTAACACATTTTGTAGATACACACAGTTATATGATCAGACCTATTTGACCCATTGATAGGACCCAATTGGGTACTACCACTCCAGGTCAGAGTGGACCAGGGAGCAACGGCAATGAAGGGGAGCTCCATATTCCTCAAATCTCCAAGACTGAAGCATCACTATCGGATTATTTAATGTCATATCCAGGACACTAGTTGAATGAGTCTTACTTCTTTGCTGTGTTGCAGTCAGTGTATTCGATAGCCCCAGCCAACTAGGCTGAACAACCTTGATATATCACATCCAAAGCTTTTGTGTAAATCAGATAATAAAGATATTGTGTGAGCGTGGGTATATATATATATATATAGAGAGAGAGAGAGAGAGAGAGAGTATATATATATATATAGAGAGAAAGAGAGTATATATATATATAGAGAGAGAGAGAAAGAGAGTATATATATATATAGAGAGAGAGAGAGAGTATATATATATATATAGAGAGAAAGAGAGTATATATATATATAGAGAGAGAGAGTATATATATATATAGAGAGAGAGAAAGAGAGTATATATATATATATATAAAGAGAGAGAGAGAGTATATATATATAGAGAGAGAAAGAGAGTATATATATAGAGAGAGAGAAAGAGAGTATATATATATATATATAGAGAGAGAGAGAGAGTATATATATATATATATAGAGAGAGAAAGAAAGTAGGGATTTATAGAGAAACAAATCCCTACTTTCTATTTGGATTACTTGTCAATTTTTCTTCACAAATTGTCGGATTACTATTCATTATTTTCTTCCATATATATATATATATATATAGAGAGAGAGAGAGAGAATATATATATATATAGAGAGAGAGAGAGAGAGTTTGTGTATATATATATATATATAGAGAGAGAGAGAGAGTATATATATATATATATAAAGAGAGAGAGAGAGTATATATATATATAGAGAGAGAGAGCGAGAGAGAGAGAGAAAGAAAGTATATATATAGAGAGAGGGAGAGGGAGAGAGATCTATAGATTACGTATATATATTTATACACACTACATATCTAGTCGAAATCGTATGACCAATCGTAAGAAATATCTTTAAAATTTCTCATGGAAATGTCTTCTTTTGAAATCCACTGTTTCTATTTTTATCTCATCGAATGTAAATCAAATCCCAGTCGAGTCGGGGAATAGAATTATCTGAATAGTTTAAGTTTTCGTAAAATTACCCGTTCGTATTTGGTTTAAAGAAAATTGAAATAAACTTCTGCTATGAGATTCTAAGGTTTTCGCTTTAAGCTATGCTGTATCGATTTGGTGATGTTAAAAATAAAAATAGTAATAATAATAATAATAATAATGCAGATACTGATACAAATACTGGTGGACTCTGTCGTTTCAGATACGAACGGGTTTATTGATTTCTGGCTTTGTCCTTGGCAACACAAGGAGAGAAACACTAATCATAAAAGCCTATGCTAACCATACTATGCTGACCCTACCCCAACGCGCGGCGCACCTTGTGATGTTTAAGATCTCTACTGGTAGAGATCCGAAAAACTCAACCACGACAATCAACGCTAGACCTCAAATACTATCTTTTCAAAATCCTCAAATTCTCAGGACCATCTCTTCTGGGCATGAGGTCATCTACTCTCCAGCCCCATTTCCTGTTTGGGGGTTTATTATGACATATGATAATTGTCGTATCCTTTCGGCGTGGATGTAAGACTGCACCATTTGACTATGCACCTGGACTAAGAGACCCGAGTAACCCAAAGCCTTACCAAACTAAAGAATAAAATATAATTAACGAAAACTGATTAATATAAAAAAATAATTACCTTAATTATATAACATCTGACAATCCGTCTCGATAATTGAAAAAAATTCATTGGTTCGACAATAGATGTTCAATAGGTTTCATATAAAGTAAAGTAAAGTTGTCTCCCTTTGTTATATAGTCATCTACATCATCATTCAGCATCACAATGACACAACATCAAAGACAGACGCATGAATAAACGAGGCATGATAAAGACGCAGGAAGGAAGACACAGGAAGACTTCTTTACAATTATATTTACCTCTCACTCTATTGCAAGGGTTCGAAAGGGTTGTTCAAGGTTTGCATGTGAGAGGGTGCTGGAGACCGAACATAAACTTCATATTTTGACCCCACTGTTATGACCGTCACGTTGTGTCTTTCTTGTTCTGATGTTGGGGTCCACTCCATCGGGGGTTTTCCGAGGGCCCCCTCGGTTGGGTGTGGCCTTCCCTACCACATCTGGTCTTTAGCTGTTTGGAATTCTACTGGCAACTGCTTTGGCACCCCAAACTCAACTGAGTTAAATAATAATTCAATGCCCACACGATCGCCTACTGGATCTTTGAAATCGGATGTTTAATCGTCATCAAGTGGAAATAACTGTCATGCAGTTCAGAGGTTACTCTCTTCCGGTGCATCACTGTAGTGGCACAATGGGACCTTCACCTTGTCCTATATCATAAGCCTTAATCCGCCCACGCGATCTCTTTCGATTACTGGCCATTGGAATGTGTCACTTCCTTCCGGTGTATTACCTTGGAATAGTATTTTGGGCCGGGTCGAAGGTCAAAATATAACACCTTTAGTGGAGGGCGACCAGAAAGCTCTCTTTTCAACAGCTACTACACTGAGGTGTGGTGGAGGGTGCTACTCCTTTACTCTGGGTTGCTCCACTTTACCCGTGATACGTACCTTATATTGCTGAGTGTTAAGCAAGGAGGTATCAATTACCATTTTTAAAGTCTTTGGTATGACGTGACCTGGGATTGAACCCATGTCTCCCGAACTCTCCACCCACTGGGTCAAATGTAGATACTTAAATTGCAACCCATTTTAATCAACAAGTTAGTTCCCTTACTTTTGCAAGGGAAATCATTTTAAGAGAATTTGTAAATAAAATGATTTTTCAATACATATTTTGGTAAAATTCATTGGCTCTGTCATTTTATCGAAAATTTTTCCCAATTCCTTTTTATAGTAAAAATCGTTCTAAGTTCATTTTTATGGAAACAACATTTCCAATGCATTGTTATGGTAAAAATTATTTTCAATACATGTTCATAAGAAAAATAGTCTTCAATGCATTTTTAAAACAAAAAGTATTTTCTATGAATTTTCACGCTAAAATATTTTTCGATGAATTTTTTGTAAAATTATTTTTAGTATATTTTTAGAATAAAATTATTTCCAATCCATTTTTATAGCAAAAATCTTTTTAAATTCATTTTCACAACAAAAATTATTTCCAATGCTTTTTTATAGTAAAAATCTTTTTAAATTCATTTTCACAACCAAAATTATTTCCAATGCTTTTTTATAGTAGAAATCTTTTTAAATTCATTTTCACAACCAAAATTATTTCCAATCCATTTTAATAGTAAAAATCTTTTTAAATTCATTTTCACAACCCAAATTATTTCCAATCCATTTTAATAGTAAAAATCTTTTTAAATTCATTTTCACAACCAAAATTATTTCCAATGCTTTTTTATAGTAGAAATCTTTTTAAATTCATTTTCACAACCAAAATTATTTCCAATCCATTTTAATAGTAAAAATCTTTTTAAATTCATTTTCACAACCAAAATTATTTCCAATGCTTTTTTATAGTAAAATAATTTTTAATTCATTTTTATAAAAGAAATAATTTCTAATGGTAAAATTATTTCAATAAATTTCTATAATAAAATTATTATCAGTATTTCAAATCCCAGTATAGTCGGAGAATAGATCTACCTGAATGGTTTAAGTTTTTGTAAAATTGACTTTTGGTTTAGAGAAAATAAAAATCAACTTCTGCAATGAGATCCTAAGATTTTCACTTTAAGTTAACAAAACCATCTGATAATTGGAAAGAATTTCTTGGTTCAATTAACGATTGTCAGGAGGTTTCATGTAGATTCGTAAATTACAACAGATATTTACCAAAACTATTTCTAAAATATTTCCAGGTAAAATCATTTTCAATGAATCTGCACATTAAAATAATTTTCAACATATTTTTATTGTAAAAATTGTTCTTGCTACAATTTTATGGTAATATCATTTTCAAGGGATTCTTATTGTAAAAATTATTTTCAATGCATTTTTATAATTAAATCGTTTCCAATGCATTTCATTAGAAAATTTATTTTCAATACATTTTATAGTGAAAATTATTTTCAATACATTTTTTATAGTAAAAATGATTTTCAATGCATTTTTATAGTAAAAATTATTTTCTCTTCATTTTTATAGTAAAAATGATTTTCAATGCATTTTCATTGCAAAATTCATTTTCAATGAATTTTCATCGTAAAAATGATTTTCAATGCATTTTCATAGTAAAAATGATTTTCATTCATTTTTATAGTAGAAATTATTTTCAATGCATTTTCTTTGTAAAAATGATTTTCAATGCATTTTTATAGTAAAAATTATTTTCTCTGCATTTTTATAGTAAAAATTATTTTCTCTGTATTTTTATAGTAAAATTTATTTTCAATGCATTTTTCTGGCAAAAATGATTTTCAATGCATTTTTATAGTAAAAGATATTTTCTCTGCATTTTTATAGTAAAAATTATTTTCAATGCATTTTTACAGTAAAATTTATTTTCTGGTAAAAATGATTTTCAATGCATTTTCATAGTAAAAATGATTTTCAATGCATTTTTCTGGTAAAAATAATTTATTTTCTGGTAAAAATGATTTTCAATGCATTTTTCTGGTAAAAATAATTTATTTTCTGGTAAAAATGATTTTCAATGCATTTTCATAGTAAAAATGATTTTCAATGCATTTTTCTGGTAAAAATGATTTTCAATGCATTTTCATTGTAAAAATGATTTTCAATGCATTTTTCTAGGAAAAATGATTTTCTATGCATTTTTCTAGTAAAAATTATTTTCAATGCATTTTTATAGTAAAATTTATTTTCAAAGTATTTTTATTGTACAATTTATTTTCAATGCATTTTTATAGTAAAGATGATTTTCAATGCAATTTTGTAGAAAAAAATTATTTTCGGTGTACTTTTTATAGTAAAAATTATTTTCAATCCATTTTCATAGTAAAAATGATTTTCAATAGATTTTTATGATAAAATCATTTTCCTTACATTTTTTAGTAAAATTTTCTCAGGGTATTTTTATAGTAAGAATTATTTTCCATGAATTTTTATAAAATAATTTCTAATACATTTTAAGGTAAAATCATTTCCAATAAATTTCTACAATAAAATCATTTTCAAAACATTTTTATTGTTAAAATAATTTACTATGCATTTTTAGTAAAAATCATTTTCAATGCAGTTTTATAGTAAAATGATTTCCATTTCATTTTTATAGTAAAATTATTTGCATGTATTTTTGTGATAAAATTATTTTCCATGCATTTTATAGTAAAATCATTTGAATTTCAGTTTTATGATAAATCATTTCCGATGTATTTACTTTGTAAGATGATTTTTTAAAGTAAAATATTTTTAATTTATTTTTATGCTAAGATCATTTTCAATGCATTTTTATATCAAATATTTTTCAATACTTTTTATAGCAAAATCATATCCAGCGCATTTTGAAGTAAAATTATTTTGAAAACATTTCTATTGTAAAATTATATTCAATAAATTTTCATAGTAAAATCATTTTGAATACACTTTTATACAAGAATCATTTTCAAAACATTTTTGTTCCAAAACAAATTTACAAATTGTTAAAACATTTACAATGCATTTTTTAGTAAAATCATTTCCAATAATCTATTAAACATCCTAAAGCTAAATCTGGTTTTATTTGCTTGTTTATCAGAAGAAAATTATTAAAAAAAAAAAAAAAAACATAAATTAATTTTTTTTCTTTTAATACAGTTTCAGTTAGACGATTTGGGACTAATTTTCTACGAGGTGTCTTACTTCGTAGAAAATTAGTCCCAAATCGTCAAACTGAAACTGTATTAAAAGAATTTTTTTTTTTTTTTAATTTGGTAGAGAAAACAATTTATGTATTTTGTTTTTTGCAAAATCTTTTAAATGGTTTAAATTCTATAAGGAAGTATCTTTATAAGAACTGTAAATATTTTCTGATGCAGAAAGGCTTTTAGAAGTTGATTTAATTTCCAAAAAAGAAATAGATATGACAGATAATCGTGGTGATTTGTGTTTAAGCTGAACATTTTGGGAGCGCATTTAGTTTTTATCCGTATATATTCAAACTGAAAAATAATTTTCTATGACATACAGCCGAGCAATATTAGTTACTTTTATTGGTGGGTTATTTAATGCCAAAGCAGTTTTATTAAGATGGAATCAAACGAGTGATAAAATGATAATGATGGCTTCGTTTATTTGTTGGTGGGTTATTTTATGCCAAATCCATCGTTGTAGATGAACAGTCGTGGTACGAGCAAAAGTGATTCACCACCAAAGCAGTTTAATTAAGATCTTGTCAAATTAGTAATAAAATAATAATTATGGCTTTGCTTGGGTTGGTTACTTTGTTTAATGGCATATCAACATTTCGTGGGTTATTTAATGCCAAAGCCATCCCTGTAGAAGAGCAGTAGTTATACAAGCAAAAGTGATTCACCTCGAAAGCAGTTTTAGTAAGATCGAGTCAAACTAGTAATAAAACAATAATGATGGCTACTTGGTTACTTTGTTTAATGGCATATCAACCTTTCGTGGGTTATCTAATGCCAAAGCCATCCTTAAGGAAAAACAGTAGTGGTATTCGTAAAAGTGATTCATTTCCAAATCAGTTTTATTAAGATGGAGTCGAACTAGTAATAAAATAATAATGATGGCTAGGTTCCTTAGTTTAATGGCATATCAACCTTGGTGGGTTAATTTATGTCAAAGCCATCCTTGTGGAAAAAAATTAGTGGTACTTTTTAACCCATAGATGTAGGACTAATGTTTTCCTAAAAGTAGGTAATTTGTCCCTCGCCCCTGGCCATATTTCTCATCTGAGACGGGTAAAATATACTTTAATATTTCAGTCGCTTTCACATCAGAATCAAAAGCTGAAAAGCAGAAATAACACCATTTTATACAGGGCATCTTAATATAAACGGCATTCAGGTGATTGCCCGATCATTTCTGCTCACTCATTATTTGTATATACATCGAGCGACTCAATATTCATCAGACCCACATGAATGCTGATTACTTTGCTCATTATAATGTTGTGTTGTTTTTTGTTTCAGATTTGAAAATAGTATACTATAACAACTATTAATCCTCGATCTCAATGCCTTGGACAAGAGAGGAAAATATATTTGGCGTCACTATTCATTTGGAGACAAAATCATTGAAAACAATCTCAAAATAGGTGCAACCCATTAATATAAGATGTCTCAATATACATGGGACCCTACTACTAATAATGTTGTGTTGTTTTTTGTTTTAGATTTGAAAATAGTATACTATAACAACTATTAATCCTCGATCTCAATGCCTTGGACAAGAGAGGAAAATATATTTGGCGTCACTATTTATTTGGAGACAAAATCATTGAAAACTATCTCAAAATAGGTGCAACCCATTAATATAAGATGTCTCAATATACATGGGAGCCATCGGACTTCTAATAACTCTACTACTAATAATGTTGCGTTCTTTTTTGTTTTAGATTTGAAAATAGTATACAATAACAACGATTAATCCTCGATCACAAAGTCTTGGCCAAGAGAAGAAAAATATTTTGTCTCAAAATGCATGCAACCAATTAATATTATAATGATTTATTACTGGGACAAGAAACTCAAAAAAAGATTGCATGATAACAAAAAATTGACTCAGAAACGTATTTTTTACTGGATGTGTTCCAAATGACTGCCATTGCGCTTTTCTCTGTAATAAATCATTTTCATATATAGTATTTGCATCTATTTATCAATTTTGAGATACCATATATATATATATATATATATATATATATATATATATATATATATTTCAAAAGCATTTTGAGCACGAACATTAGTGAAATCTACATTGGCTCGTTTCAAAGCCCAGATAACTCACCCAACTAAACGCGGGGATTTTTTTTTTGTTTTATAACGGTAAAAGGGGTAGATTTGTCATTTTATATTGCCATGAAGTAACGTGCGCTTGAGATGACAAACAAAAATTGCACACAGCAGAACATACAGACCCCACCTATTGGGTGGGTCTATAGAATACCTTGACTGAACCTTTACAGAGGGGTAAGATCGCTATCCTCCCAACGAGGTTGTGGGTGGCGATTCATAATGCTAGAGAACCGGATCCTGGGTAGTCCGTAGCCCAGAACCCGAAGAGGTCACGTGTCTTACAACACACCATTTTGGCCCTGATCTGATCAATCGGCGGGTTATATCAAGTCATAGAACTTATATCATAGTACTAACCCTATTGTTTAAATTGCTATAGAGCCAAACAAGTAATAAAGTTGCTAGAAAGTAGTGGATGAGACTCAAGTGCGTTGAGATATCAATACTTAAAGGGAGATTATATATATATATATATATATATATATATAGTCATCCACAGACAGACTGTTTCGTTCTATCAGAACTCTTCAGTGTGGCTAGACAAGCAGGACGCTCGAAACCGGGATCGAAACCCGTCCAACTATACGTTACACTAAATCTCAGACCTCTCAGGCATCAAGCGGACCACGTTGGCTAAGTGAATTTTTAAGGTATTTATTTAGCGACAGCAGCAGCCGTTTGTTTACATTTTTTTATACCCTATCGGCTACCGGAGTGCTCAATTCTTTCGAAGAGCTTTGCATTATGCGAGCGGCGGCCGACAATTCCTTCGCCAGAGTACTTAACCCCCATGAGGGAGCGTGCAAAGATTGACTATAGGTTTGAGGTAAGATATACGACTGATGTAAAGTCAGCCGTGTTTCGATCCCAGCTTGAAGCATCTCGAATGTCTAGCCACACTGAAGGGTTATAATACAACGAAACAGTCTGTCTGAGGATCACAATATATATATATATATATATATATATATACACACACACACACACACATGTATATATATATATATATATATATAATAGGGATTTGGTGGCACATTGTTGATATTCCAGAAAACACAACCAAACCGAATTAGAAATTGACAGCGCAGAATTTGAATATCCGTTACAACGCCTGGAAAGATACCGCGAATCAATAAATTATAATTGACAGGTAATGACCTTTAAGGGCAATTGAAAGCTCGGCTGAAATTGAAGAATGAGACCTGTCAAAGTGATAAGACGTAATTTTCAATGTATTGTCCAGGCGTTCCCGACTTGCGTACTTGTATTTGTCATAGGTTCCGATTGAGTGCAGCACAAGGCCTTTTTTATAGTGGGTGTAGACGCAGAGTCTTAGTCCAGACACACGCGAAATTCCTAAAAAAAGAGATCCTTTGGAGCTATACAATAATCCTAGCCCCTCCGAAGGGAGTTTGAGCCTGGAGGACGGCTCCTAGAGTCAAGTGTCATAATCAGTCAAAGAACCAACCCGGCACGAATGCCAAGTATTTGCTCAAAACGGCCGGGCGATGAGATATATATATATATATATATATATATATGTATCCTGTGGTGGAGATCACGGTGTGCACTGATGATGTTACCTAATAAGGTCGAAACAGCTGTTCAGTGTTCCCTATGTCACGTGTAGGTGTGTGCCGGATTTTCTTGTCATGGTAATATCTAACCTAATAATTCAATTCCTCCATCCATAATTATAAAAATATTTCCTGTCCATGAGGCTTACGTTACGAGGACTCGTAACTCCGACTTGGGAAGACGTAGCCCCGGAGGTGGCCGTGTCAGCAGTAGGGAATACGTACCTATAAAAGACACATTAGGTCAAGTGGTCGCGCAGTTTACCATGACTTGTTAATTCGGCATCGCTTATATGTTGCATGAACCAGTGGCCCAGTGGTAGAGTTTCGGCTTCTGAAAGTGGTTGTTGGTTCGATTTCCAGTGGTGGAGATCACAGTGTGCACTGTTGATGAGACCTAACAGGGTCGAAACAGCTGTTCAGTGCTCCGTATGTCACGTGTAGGTGTGTGCCGGATTTTCTTGTCATGGTAATTTCTAACTTAATATATCAATTCTTCCATTCATAATTATATATATATATATATAATAAGTAAAGATATGTGAGCACGTGAGTAAACAGAATTGATCAGATAATAAAGAAGAGGCAACATAAAGTAAGTATTGTTAAGGACTGATACGACCTCGGCTGAAGAAAAACAAATTGGTCAACCAACTAAATGTCTTTAGTTGTCTGAATTTCTGGGACGAAGCTTGATGATTTTTATCATTCCGGGTTTTTGGACTATTTTCTTCATTTTTGCAGTTATATCCACAACGTTTCCGCCGAAGTGTCCTCCGCCTTTCTTCATATGTTTCTAATCCACGAGGGTCACTTGCTCTGATTCCGTTAACCATAGCGGGGTACAAGTGTTAAATATTCCTGTATGGCAACTCGGCTTCAGGCTTTAATTCCTTAAGCTTCTAAGAGACAATCATCTAGAGGTT
>OY757924.1:11862574-11882574 GCA_963585895.1 Sepioteuthis lessoniana | reverse complement strand
AAACCTCTCTCTTTCTCTCTCTCTCTCTCTTTCCCCCTCACTCTCTGTCTTTCCCTCTCTCTCTCTCTCTCATTCTCTCTCTCTCTCTCTCTCTTTGGCTACAACAGGTCGATTAACTGTTAACTGAGTGTCAGTCTCGTTTTCATTTCACGTCAATTCTCGTTATCTCCTCGTCAAGCGCCCTTCTCTCAACGTTTCTTCTCATTCGGAATGATGTATTTTTATACCTACCTACTAAGTGACTAATAATGATTCCTTCTCAACAATTTCTATAACTATTCCCCAGATTGCCGTAGCCTAATGGTTATATTACCGGACTGTGGCCTCGAAGTAAGCGAGATCGAACTCAAGTCGTACTATTACGTTCTCTATCGTTGGAAAATGAATGCCCCTACTAATCCTCCTAGCCATAGGTTAAATGTTTCTGCTACTGTTCTTTAAAGGTAGCTTTGGTATTAAATAACCCTCGATGGTTGATATGCCATTAAAAAAAGAAACTAAACTTATTTCGACGATCAATAACGTGCGTACTCTTAAGTAGTTTTATAGAAGACATAATAATATTACTTTATAGAAGACATAATAATATTACTTTATAGAAGACATAATAATATTACTTTATTGAAGACACAATAATATTACTTTATAGAAGACATAATAGTATTACTTTATTGAAGACATAATAATATTACTTTATAGAAGACATAATAATATTACTTTATTGAAGACATAATAGTATTACTTTATAGAAGACATAATAGTATTACTTTATAGAAGACATAATAATATTACTTTATTGAAGACATAATAATATTACTTTATAGAAGACATAATAATATTACTTTATTGAAGACATAATAGTATTACTTTATAGAAGACATAATAGTATTACTTTATAGAAGACATAATAATATTACTTTATAGAAGACATAATAATATTACTTTATAGAAGACATAATAATATTACTTTATTGAAGACACAATAATATTACTTTATAGAAGACATAATAGTATTACTTTATAGAAGACATAATAATATTACTTTATAGAAGACATAATAATATTACTTTATTGAAGACATAATGATATTACTTTATAGAAAATAAAATATTCCTTCACAGAATACGAGACAATATTACGTTATAGAAAACAAAAGGATATTACAAACATAACAATATTACTTTATAGAAGACATAATAATATCACTTTATAGAAAATAAAACAATAGTACTTTGTGGAAAATAAAAGAATATTACTTCGCAGAATACAAGACAATATCATGGTTTGGTTTGGTTTCTTTGTTTAATGGCATATCGACCTTTGTAAGTTATTTAATGCCAATGCTATTCTCCTGAAAGAACAGTAGAGGCACTATTTAACCCATAGCTGGGAGGTTAAGGGGGTTCATCTCTTTCCCACGGGTATTTCCTCGAAAGTGAACGTAATAGACAATATTATGTTACAGAAAACAAAAGAATATTGCTTTACAGAAAACAAAAATGTGTTGATACAGAAAACAAAACAATATTACTTTATAGAAGACTTGATATCACTTTATAGAAAGTAAGGTAATATTACTTTATAAACTGACACAGGCGCGAAAGCTAATCATTAATATCAAGTCAGGCCAACATCACGAATTCATCTCTCTCTCTCTCTCTCTCTCTCTCTCTCCATCCGTCTCAATCGGCCATCCAGCTTGATAAACATGGACCTGATGAATGTAAGTTTTAAGCTGGTTGACCATCCCAGGTGTGTCCACGTGTAGTATTCCCTAGGAGAACGATGCTTATGAGTTCGTATTGTCACGTGGTCTCCCACTGAGAAGAGAGAAATAAAGAATTACTACTATCCCTCTGTGTTTGAATTAGCAGGCTGCCAAAGATTGACCGTTAAAAGATAAATAAAGAATGTAGGTCAACTTCGGCCGGCCGTTGAAGGAAGAAAAAAATATTGGTTAGGCTATCTGTACTCTGTAACCTCACTCGGGTGAAAAGAGATAGTAATCCGAACGGATCGCCAACAAAATGAAAGCCAACAGATGTTTGCATTCTGTGACCGGGTCAAAGAGATAGTAGTCCTAAAGAATCACCTGACGAGGGAAGGAAGAAGATAGAAGCGAACTGATTGGCCAGAACCCTAAAACGGAAGTGGCACCTTCTTCCGTCAGCAGAAATAGGGGAAAAAGAAAATGAGTTTTGGAACAGAGGTCGCAGGGAACGGAGTCTCATGCCAAACTCCGGGTAAAGAAGAGTTTTGAAGATGAGGTAGCCGTGAGAGGACGCGGGATCTCGTGCCAAACTCCGGGCGAAGCACTAGAACCGAGATTTGCAGAACAGTAGTTGAAGTGATAAGATATTGAAACTACCGCCGAAATCACCGGGGGAAAGCGGTAAGAATCTTGGACAAGAAGGACTTATGCCTTCAAGCCAGAGCATTATGAATATATAAAATTCCGTCAGCCCGTAAAAGAAAAAATACTCTCCGAGGGAACCCGTCAAAAGATAAGTAAACATTAAGACTGTTTCTCCCTACACCCAATTATATACTGTCTCTTTCTCTCTCTCTCTCTCTCTCTCTCTCTCTCTCTCTCTCAATGTAAAGAAAGACAAAAGAAAAGGAAAAAAGGAAGAAAGACATTTACAGTTATGTATTATCCGCTGATAATGTAGCCGACACGTTGAATATGTGTATCCGCGTGTATATTAAAAAGATTGTTATATTTTAATGCCCCCCACGTGTTGAAGCTTGTTCATTGTGTCGTTTGCTGTCAATTTGCTTATTTCATTTTTCTTTTTCAGCTTCTTTCGCCTCATGTTATTCTCGCCCAAATTGTCCTATTCTTTCCTTTAAAAATATTATACGGGAAACCGGAGTTGTCGACTACTATAACTAATATCATATCTAAACCTAGAGGTCCATATCTTCCATTGTTCTATGGGTAGGAAGAGCTAGTGGCCTGGTGGGGGTGTGTGTTAGCGTGAAGTTTGTAAGCCCCTTGCCAGCAGCGGTCAGCCTAGCCCTAAATTAACCCCCACATAATATGCCAGTTCCTATATGCCCGAGAAATGACTCTGAACAAGGACATATTCTACGAGGGATCAAGTGCCCGACCGCCCCGTCTTCACACGTGCGAAAAAATAAATTCCCGTCTTGGGATTTTAATAATTTTGCCGTCACAGTATTTTCATCTCTCACTGTAGCCAGTACCTCTTGGACGGTATGCGAGATGAAAGGTAAGCGGTCATATAGCAGCTGTTTTCTGGGGTGCTGCTTCAAGGATTTGCTCAAAACAACACGCAGCATCTTCGCGCAGTTCTCATCAAGCTTTTTTTTTTTCGAGCTTCTCGTTATAAACCCAAGGGTGCAAATGTACAATAGTACTGATACGGCTGCTGCTGAGAAGAATCCGTGATCTATTTTAGAAGAGTAATCAAATTTCTTTACTTACTTTACCTATACGTGCATTGACATCGTTTACATTAGATATGATCTTGCTACCAAGGTATATTGGCCTAAAAATCAAACAAAGGTGCATGCTAGTTATCTGAATCTTTCTGTACGTTTGTGAGACTCGGAAACTGACTGCTTACACCTCCAGTGACACTTTGAAGTCTTTGAGATAAGATTCACCCCAACATAACCTCTTGATGGCCTAGTCGGCTGGGGGTGTAAGATATACTGACTGCATCTCCGCATAGGGTTAAGACTCCCCTGACGAGTGTCCTGGATATGACACTAAACAATCTGATGGTGAGACTACAGTAATGCTGGAGCTTTGGGATACCCAACCAAATCCTATATATTTGATATATATGTATAAAGAGGATTTGGCATTAAATAACCTACAATAGTTGATATGCCATAAAACCCAAGCAAACCAAATTCATATCTATCTAATATATATGTTTAAAGAGGACTTGACATTAAATAACCTACAATGGTTGATATACCATAAAAGCCGACCAAACCAAACCATATATATTTAGTATATATGAATAAAGATAATTTGGCATTAAATAACCTACAATGGTTGATATGCCATAAAACCCAACCAAACCAAATCATATATATCTAATATATATGTATAAAGAGGATTTGGCATTAAATAAACAACAACGGTTGATATGCCATAAAACCCAACCAAACCAAATCATATATATTTAATATATATGTATAAAGAGGATTTGGCATTCAATAACCCACAATGGTTGATATACCATAAAACCCAACCAAACTCAATCAAAATAAGATCTTGAACACCTCGTACAGAGACCAAATCACAAATGAGGAGGTTAGAAAAAGAATATCGGCAGCATTTGGGCCACCTGACAGCCTGTGTGGCATGGTGAAGAAAAGGAAAATGATGTGATATGGAGATGTGATGAGATTATTCAGGCCAAAACCATCATACAAGGCACCGTGCCAAGAAAAGGAAGACAAAGAGGCAAAGAGAAGAAAAGGTGGGAAAACAATATCCGGGAATGGATAAGCCTGTCTTACGCAGGGACGTGATAGATGGCGGGTGATTGCCAGAGAGTCATCAAGGGTGCCTCTACAGCACAATCCAGCTTGGGGTTAAGGTGATGATAATGATGATGATAATTAAAACTTTTTTTTAAGTGTGTTGCCAATGCATGAATTTGAAAATTTACTGTGACAGAGTCTGAACGTCTTGTAGAAGGTAATAATATAAAACTTTTGTTTTGATTTCTCTGTTTAATAGCATATCAACCTTCATGGGTTATTTAATGCCAAAAGACATCCTTGTAGGAGAACAGTCGTAGTATGAACTAAAGTGATTCACCTTCAAAGCAGTTTTATTAAGACGGAGTCAAACTCGTAATCAAATAATAATGATGGCTTGCCTTGGGTTGGTTTCTTTGTTTAATGGCATATCAACTATCGTGGGTTATTTAATGCCAAAGCCATCCTTGTAGGAGAACAGTCGTGGTATTAGCAAAAGTGATTCACCTCCAAAGCAGTTTTATTAAGATCGAGTCAAACTTGTAAAAAAGGATAATAATAGCTTGGTTTGGTTTGATTTCTTTGTTTAAAGGTCTATCAACATTCATGGCTTATGCAATGCCAAAGCCATCTTTGTAAAATAGTAATGGTCTTTTGTACAGCTAAGAGGTCATCAGTTGGGGCCACTACCCTTCCTTTCATCGGGGGCTCACGAGACTTATAATGATACAGATGATTTTTATATGAAACACGGCAAATTGCAAAAAGTGGTCATTGGTTACTCTTCTAAGCGGAATCCACAACCCTGCCTTGAAAATCAGCATTTTTTTTCCACAACAAAGCCCCAATAAAACTCCAAATTTGAATTTGGGATCAGAGCATCGGCCTGTTAGTAGAGACTCTAGAATACGATCACAGTAGTACTCAAAAGTTGAAAGACCCAAATACCCCAACCCATTGACCATATTTACCAACCCCTCAGCTTGAGCAGGATATGACAGGAGGTCAATTTTCAAGCGGAGTTTAACAGGTTTGAATTCAGAGTTTTTCCTTCTCCTAGACTAGTTGCCTCATCAAGGCTGATGAACCTAGTCTGCCCTACTATTTACCCATAGCTGGAAGGAGAATAATTGGATTCATACCTTTCCCAAGGGTATTAGCGCTATGTGAAATGCAATCAGTCTCGTCCAGGATTTGAACTCGTGTCGCCGTGTCCATTCTCTAAGACGATAACCATTACACCACAGGCACCATGTGTCTCCGGAGTATGACACTAAACCATCTGATGGTGAGGCTCCAAGCTAGGAGATATCAATAATAATAATTTCGTCCCTGCTCAGAAACATTACTAATAAATTCTTGCCCAGTCGGCTGGGGCGTTAAAATACACCGACTACACCTCTGCAGAGGGGTAAGACCCCTCCCCAATTAGTGTCCTATATGACACTAAACAATCTGATAGTGAGGTTCTAGTGAAGCTGGGGCTTTGGGGAATGCAGAGCACCCCTTCATTGCTATTGCTCCCAGGTCCACTCTGGGCCGGCGTGGTAGCATCTGATAGGGCCCTATCTATGGGTTAAATAGAACTAACGGCACACTTATGCTAAACTGAATTGTTTGACGACAATGAATAGCTTGAAATAGAAATGTTTTTGACAATTAAATTGCACTTACATTTAAACTACGTGCTTATGCTAAACCAAATTATTTGAAATGGTACTATTTTTGACATTGAAACTGTACTTACACTAAACTGAATTGTTTAATAAAGAACTATTTTGACATTAAACTGTGTCTAAACAAAATCTGTTTTTATACTTGACTGAATTAGCTAAATTAGAACTGCTTGACTAAACTGAACAACTTGTTGTAATATTCTGAAAACTTTACAACCAAAAACAGACAGCTGACTGAAATTTAAGAGATTTTCATTTTAGGAGTATAAATTCTTTAGTTCCTTTTTTTTTTCATGTACAATTTCCGGCTGACTTCAAGAGATTCCTAAGTTGATAGAATTTGCTAAAATCTCTGCAAAAAATGTTAAATCATAATATTCAGAACTAGAAAGTGTCTCGTGTCTGCTAGAAATGAATTACAGAGGTGTTCTTTGGAACGTTAATATTGAAGGAATTGCCGTCTTACTAAAAGTGTTTTTGACAATTAAACTGTGTACTCATGCTAAACTGAATTGTTTGAAATAGAACTGATTATTTACATAAAAATGGATTTGGCGTTAAATAACCTACAAAGGTTGATACGCCATGAAACCCAACCAACCAACCAACCAACCAACCACAAATAAATTCTATTCTTATTGAGTTCTCTATTATTATATCCTTTTACTAAATTTACTAAATAACAAAGTTACGCTTAGACCCGTACAAGAGTAAATGGGGAAATTAAAAGCGATTTCGACAATCATGCATGTACGGAAGATCTACCAATAAAATCAGCATTTGAAGTAATGGTTCTGACTAAAATCGAACCCCTATCTCTAGTTCTGATCGGAATTTGAGCACAGGTTACAATGCACATGTTTATATATGTACGGGCAGGATGTGATACCAGATCAAATTTTAAAGAAAAATTAAGCTCGTCCGAATTTAGAATTTTCCTTCTCCTTGACTAGTTGCCTTACCAAGGATAAAGAACCCATTCTACTCTACTATTTACCCATAGCTGGACAGAGAATAAATGTATTCGTACCTTTCCTATGGGCATTAGCACTATGTGAAATTCATACAGGATCGTTCAGGGTTTGAACTCGGATAGCTAAATCCAGTCCTTACGAAGATAACCGTTACTAATCTAACATTTCCAGATGTTCGATCAGGTATTCATAACTGATTAAACATTTAACAGCTTCGTCCATCATTTGATCTCGAGTCGACGATTCCATTACATCAAGCGAGCCGATGGTTTATGATGCCGGTATTCTTGAAAAAGAACGGGTTACTAGGACGACTAGCAGATGGGGGAGGTAGGGAAAAGCCTGTTAAACCTCGCTATATCTGTTGACCTTGAGCCAGATAACAGTGTTAAGGTTGTCGTAATCATTCATGTACTTAAAAGATTATAGACTAAAAATCTCTTTAACCCGATATACAAATTTAATTATTATTATCTTCAGTCAAGCAGACAATATGCGCGAATCTATGATTCGCTAATGATTAGATAGCAGCTGTATATTTTGGCTATGAAGAAAGAAATAATTCTTCGATTGGTTTCTATTTTAAGTTCTTTATGGTTAGCATCAAATAGTATGTTTATATACAAAATACAATGAGTTCATATATATATATATATATACGTGTGAGTGTGTGTGTATGTGTATGTGTGTGTGTGTATGTGTATGTGTGTGTGTGTGTGTCAAGTAAAAAAATGATCTATATATCTAACAGGATAAAAATTGAGAGGTTTGACGCTTTCAGTTTCCAACATGTCTGATGTTTTCAGAAAAAAGAAGAGTCCTTTATTTAAAATAGTCATGTGTAAGTTTGTTTGGGATTTTTTTTTTATTTTTTGTTGTTTTTTTTTTCCTCTTTTATAACTAATTCTATTGCTATTTGAAAAACATTGTGATATTGCTTTCTGTTTTCAGCCAAAGATTTTTCGGATTTAAAACACTTTCAGTGTTAAATTTTTATCATAATCGTAATTGTATATATATATATGTATATATAGGGTGGATATCTATCCGTGCTTCCCCCTCCCCATGCAGGATTTGACATGGGGTCATTTTTATAGAAGAGATTTAGGGGAGAGGGAAGTCGAGCACCAGCTTAAACTTGTGCCCTGGTGGATTTTAACTTTAAATGCCTGTCCAAAAAGTCTGCAAACTTATTGAAGGCACATTGTATATGAATATATATTTGTATGTATCTATGTTTATATTTATATTTGCACTTATGTATGTAAATATATGTATATATGTATGTAGATATATATGTATATGTATATATGTACCTATATATATATATATATGAAGAGTAAATAAAGGATTGTAATCCGACAATATGTAGAAAAACTGATAACAACGATCAAAGTGGAAGGAATGATTTATTAATATTAATAAGTCATTCCTTCCTCTTGGATCGTTGTTAACAGTTTTTCTACATATATATATATATATATATATATATATATATATACATATATATATATATATATATATATATATAGGTACATATATACATATACATACATCTACATGCATATATACATGCATATATATGTATATATATATACGTTTATGTTTATATGTATATATCCATATGTATGTATATATATATATGTATGCGTATATGCATGTATATATAAAATATGTATATATGTATCTGCATATGTACGTAGGTATGTATATATGTACGTATGTATTGTGTGTATATATGCATATGTATGTATTTATGTCTGTGTATATATATATATATATACATTTGTACAAACGTATGTATGTATATATGTACATATGTTTTGTAATCAACCATGATTGGCACATCAGATTTCTATTTGACAACTACACTTGAATTGATCTAATCTAAAGAATAAGGCAATGTCCCTTCCAATTCGGACTGAATACCTATTCTGTGAGGTTTGAACTGCTATTTAATGCTATTTTCCTAATCCTTCAAATTTTTGAGGTAACGCAAATTCCCATGAACTTTCATAAATAAAAGTTTGTATTATAATGTGAATTGAATATCCATGACCAAAAAACCCGGTGAACACTTACACACAGAAACACTGGACAGTTGTTTCGACCATATTTGGTCTCATCAGCAATGAATTGTGACAATACGGCCGACCTCCACTATCTCAACCAATCAAACTACTCATGGCCATCAGAATCGTCTGGTGGTTTTTCTTATCTCTGGCCGGGGGGATTCTACATTCCTTTACCAAGACACAAAATACACAACCGAGTGGGTGGAAGAAAAGAAGAACAAACAATCGGGCTTGGGTTAGCTCCAAGTGCAAGTGGGGGGAGGTTTGTAACATTTTTCTGCTGCTCTTCGTGCATTTGCAGGCTATCGCAGGCGTGTATTTGCGCGAAACTTCCACAAAGCCACTAGGAATGCTGACTTAAATTCTCACGTTGGTCAACACTGCATTAGTACATCAACAGGTCTTAGCAGTCGTCTTTCTGACTTCTGCTAACTGGTCTCCTCTCTGTCCGACTCTCATCTATTGAATGACCTGTTCTGTCGACTGGTCTCTGCTGTTCCCTCTTTCTGTCTTCTCACGGACCTTCCTTCCCTCGTCCACTTCCGGTCTCGTAGATCTCGTGCGCTGCCCTTTGTGTGGGTTTCGCGCCAAAACAGACAAAGGGATTCTCTTACAAGCACCCACAGAAATGAATGTCACCCATCGTGTCACAGTTTACCGTGATCTCCACCACTGAAGATCGAACCAGCGACCATAGATTGCAGAGCCGAAACTCTACGACGGAGCCAGCAATCCATATAGAACACAAGTGACGCCAAATTAACTCGTCATGGTAATAATCGTATATTACGTAAGTCGCGCGTAAATCTTCACTGGATTTTTCTGGTCATGGTAATTCAATTCACAATATAATTCTTCTTCTCAAAAAAGAAAATGTACTGCTTGTTATACGTTTTTTTTAATACCCAGGCAGCGGTCGTGTCGATACTGCTATATGGATGCACTACTTGGACGCTAACAAAACGGTTGGAGAAGAAGCTAGACGGCAATTACACAAGAATGTTGCGAGCCATATTGAACAAGTCCTGGCGGCAACACCCCACAAGGCACCAACTATACGGCCACTCATCTTTTAGATCTTAGAACTGTTTGCCGTTGAAGAAAATCTGTGATACTTTTGGGGTTTAAGAATAATACAGTATATCTTTGTTGGTGTCTGCAATAATTTGGCTACTATATGTGAATGTTTTGTTGATAAAAAAGATGCTGGAAAATTTGGATAAGTACTTCTTTATTAAGGATTTCATCAGTGTTTGTTTGTTGATAACGAAAGAATGGCATCAGATGTCTCGATAAAAATAATTCCGGAATAGAATAACACTTGTTGAAAAAGGAGTCAAGGCAGATAATTATTAATAGATAACACTCTCCTCGTTTCCTATACGATAAAAGACAATAGCATTATATATATATATATATATATATATATATATATATATATATTGTTGCGTTCTGGTTAGTGAACGCTTGTAATATTAAATAAAGGACAAACCACGATATGAGAGGTAATAGAGATATATTCTCAGGAAAATGTATATACAATAGAGAGACTATTAGTAGACAAGAACATTGGATTAGTGAATACAGAATAAAGATATAGTCCAACGATAGTATTGGCTTCCGTTATTACGGTAGCAAGTAAGGTGATCTAGTGCGATCTCCAGTCTCTAACGCTCTAATGCTATTCCTATAAGAAGCTGCTCTTCACCTTCTAGTCTGCCCTGGTATTAGTAGCTACTGCTATATAAGGCAGATGGACTAGTGCATTGTGTGGAAAAAGGTGGATGATACCCAACATATACATATATATATATATATATATATATATCACTCTCATCGTTTTCCATTTGATAAAATATCCCAGTCTGCTGGGATGGCAGAATACACTGACTTCATCTCTGCAAATGATTAAGACCCCCTCCAGTGAGTGTCCTGATATGACGTTAAACTATCTGATGGTGAGACTCCAGATCTGGAGTTTTGGGGAATGTTGAGTACTCATTTATCTATGTGGCTTCAAGTAATTATCTCTGTTTGATATCAATAACTTGTCTGCATGTAGTTATATGGTTGAAAGTATTTCTATCTAATACCAATAATTTGCAAGAAAATTCATGTTTTCATGTTACTTTTGTAATTCACACCGTACCAATCAACTTGATAAATATCCCGATGTTAAGGTTTAAATAGATTTAGACATAAATTTATATTTGTATATAATTTTTTTTAACTGTATGAAGCATGAAGTACGAATGAACTATTAAGTATTGTTATATAACATATGAGATGGATTTTCGGTTCGTTCCAAGTGACCCCGTGTGCTTTGGCAAGCTGTCACATTTTGATTAGTAAACAGGATGATGACGGTGCGTCAGATCCCTAAGGTCGAACAGGTGTGTAACTTGAAGGAGACCACGCAATGAAAAAACGCGGTCAGAATGCAGAGAATCGCAGTCGAGCGTGGAACACGCAGCCGATCAAAGGCGTCTCTGACGAGTTTGCAAGGGGGTGCAAGTATTGGCACCCCCTGGCTCCTGGAAGAAAATATGGTAAGAATAAGTCCTCTCTCTGAGATATGTCTCTTCGTCTATCTCTCAACTAACAACAAGCTGTGGGCCATTTAGAGAATAAAATGAGAGATATTTTTATAAAGAAGTGTTTCGTTCGTTCATTGAAGTTCGCAAATGACGTTTAATTACGTTTCCGCTTGTATTTGAGAGTATACAACAGTTTGAATAAAGTATAGAATATGAAGCTGTGAAGTATTAAGTGTGAATAAACATTACTGTGTTTCACCAAAAGTATTTACTTCACGATCTGGTTCAAATTGACCCTGAAGTCTAGACGTCTAGAATTCAACATTTTGTTATATAAGATTCTCAGTTGAACTAAGATCTTGGCATACATTCTAAATTTTGAAAATAAAGATCTTTAAGACTTTGAAAAAATAGAGTAACGAGAGTTCAGTATCAGTGAAAGAGCATAACAAACTCATCATCACCATCATGTCGTGCCGCTAGCAAGGACATCCTTAACCCTCTCTCGCCACTTCTCCCTATCGTTCATCGCCTCTGGCAGGTCTTCAGGGCTACATCCCGTATCCTAACATAGCTGCTGTATGTATGTTCTAGCTGGTCGTCTTGCTTTTGCTCGGCCATAGGTGGGGGTCCATAGGAGTACATCACTAATGAGCTCTTCCCTGCTTCTCCAGCAGTGTTCTGCGTGTCTGGTTCGTCTAACTTGGATAGTTTTCCTGATGGGGGTCAGGTGGCCGTATAGTTGGTGTCTTGTGGGGTGTTGCCCCCAGGACCTGTTCAATATTGCTCGCAACATTCTTGTGTAATTGCCGTCTAGCTTCTTCTCCAGCCGTTTAGTTAGCGTCCAAGTAGTGCATCCATACAGTAGTATCGATAATAGAGCTTAAGCCGATACGATCTAAAGATTACCACGTGGTAATATCCATTTATATGCGGTTTTAGGTCGGTTTGTTTGTTTGGGTTTATGGCATATCAACCTTTGTAGGTTATTTAATGCCGAATCCAATTTTTATACCTGTAAACAGTTCTATTTCAAAGAATTCAGTTTAGTATAAGTACACAGTTAAATTGTCAAAAAGATTACTATATCAAGCTGTTCAGTTTTGTCAAAAAGTTCTATTTCAAACTATTCAATTTGGTGTAAGTAGTTTTTTTACACACAGTTAAACGTCAAAACAGTTCTATTTCAAACAATTCCCTATGGCGTACGAAAACAGTTCTATTTTAAACTATTCAGTTTAGCATAAGTACGCGGTTTTATTTTCAAAACAGTTCTATTTCAAGCAAATCAGTTTAGTTTAAGAACACAGTTTAGTTCTATTTGACCTATAGATAGGACCCTTATGAGGTACTATCATTCCGGACCTGAGTGGACCAGGAAGCAACGACAAAACAAGGTGTACACCGCATTCCGCAAAAAACTCTCACAAATCCATGTACGTAATCGTTCTTTCTCTCTTTTTCCTCTTTGTGGGCGCTTTCTTTCCTTTTTTTCTGTCTTCAATTGTTAACAGATTTTCCTAAGTAGCTACATTACTTGCTTTAGTCTGGCTCTTCCCTGACGAGACGTGACCGAAAAAAGAGCTCTTTTAATACATATGAAATATGCTCTACTTAAACCTACTCAAAAATTTTGTACATACTACAGAATAATTTTTTATGCTGTTAATATTTTCTAGTGTTTTTATTATAATTATTTTACTCCTTGAGAGCATTAGCTGATGGTCTTTCGGTAAAGTTTGAGTGACAGCAAGTCTCCTCAAGTCTCCAGGACTCTTCTCAGTATTCTGGCCGATCTCAATAATGCTGTAGTTTGGATGGTCTCCACTCGTCCTATTATTTTCAAGTCCTTCAGTCCTTGTACCAATCCCTTAGTGACTGTACCGAAAGCACCAATCACGATTTGTATAAACGTCACTTTCATATTTCACAGTTTCTTCACTTCCATAGCAGGGTCCAGGTATTATTACTTATTCCTTGAGATTTTTTCACATCAGTGTTAGCTGATGGTCTTTCACTGGAGTTTGAGTGACAGCAAGTTTCCCGGACTCTTCTTAGTATTCTTGCCGTTCTCAATGATGCTGTAGTTTAGATGGTCACCACTCGTCTGCCAACTTCCAAGTCCTCCAGTCCCTTTAGTAATCCTTTAGTTACTGTTCCAAACGCACCAATTACGATTGGTATAATTGTCACCTGTATGTTCCACAGTTTTTTTCAATTCCCTAGCAAGGTCGAGGTAGTTATCCTTCTTTTCACATTCTTTCAGTTTTATTCTGTGGCCAGCCGGGACAGCAAAGTCGACAATATATTATTTTACTCTTTTGAAAGTTTTTCGTGCCAGAGTTTTCCGATGGTTTCTCATTGGAGTTTGAGTGACAACAAGTCTCCTCAAGTCTACAGGACTCTTCTCAGTACTCTGGCCGATCTCAATAGTGTGATAATTTGGATGGTCTCCACTCGTCCCTTTAACTCCAAGTCCTCCACTCTCTTTAATAATCCTTTGGTGACTATACCAAGAGTACCAATTACAATTGGTATAGTAGTCACTTTCAAGTTCCACAGTTTCTTCAATTCTCTAGCAAGGTCGAGGTACTTATCCTACTTTTTGCTTTCTTTCAATTTTACTCTGTGGTCAGCCGGACAAGGAAAGTCCACAATTTTGTAGGTTCTCTGTTTTTTGTTGATTATTATAAGGTCTTGTCATCCGACTGAAATTAATTGATCTCGGAGGAGCAGGACAAATGTTGGGTTATGCATTTGTTCGTATGGTTCAAATTTAAATTTCTTGCACAATTCCCAGTGGATCACTTGGTCCAACCATTCATGTCTAGTCTTATAGACTTTCTGAGCTAATTCGCTGCATTCGCTAATTATGTGATTGATCGTTTCGTCTCTATCAGCACATAATCTAAATTTGCTTCTTCTTCTTCTTATTATTATTGTTGTTGTTGTTGTTGTTGTTGTTGCACCTGTTATTATTATGATTTTTCTCCTTTAGATATTTTTTCGCCAGCGTTAGCTGATGGTTTCCCATTGGAGTTTGAGTGATAGCAAGTCTTCTCAAGTCACCAGGACTCTTCGCAGTATTATGGTCGATCTCAAAAATGCTGTAGTTTGGATGGTCTCTACTGGTCCTCTTATTTCAAAGTCCTCCAGTCCCATAATCAATCCTTTGGTGACTGTGCCAATTGCACCAATTACTATTGGTATCACCGTCACTTTCATGTTCTATATTTTTCAGTTCTCTAGCAAGGTCCTAGTACTTATCTCTCTTTTCACTTTCTTTCAGTTTTACCCTGCGATCAGCCGGAACGGCAAAGTTAACTATTCAGCAGGTTCTCTTTGTTTTTGTTGATTATCACTCAGTCTGGTCGTCTTGCCGATATTTGATGATCCGTTTGTATATCAAAATCCCAGAGAATTTTCTACGTCTCATCCTCCAGGACGGACTCCGGGTTGAACATATACCACTTGTTCCTATAGTCAAATTTAAATTTTTTGCACAATTCCGAATGGATAACCTTGCCCACCCAGTCATGTCTAGTCTTATCCTTTTTTGTGCTAATTAACTGCATTCGCTTATTATGTGATTGATTGTTTCGTCTCAATCAATACATAAACTACATCTGCTGTTTTGTTGCGTCTTATCTATTCTCGCTTTGATATGGTTGGTCCTTATGGCGTTGTTTGAGCTGTTATTAAAAGATATTCAGTTTCTCTCTTATGTTTTCACTTTCTTAGCCAATTTCACGTTTTCTCGTGTGATATTTCGTTTATTTGTCGCTTGAAGTGTCCATTGGTTTGTTTTCCTTTGCATTTTTGTGTTCGGGTTATACCTTTTCAGTTGAGGGTTGTGTTGTCTGAATTTTTTTCATGGCTGAAATCAGTCTTTCTCCGCTCATGTGTCTGTAGTCTTCGAGTTGTCTTATCGATGTATCGACATTATCTTCAATACTGGCGCGTCCTCTTCCTCCTTCTTTTCTTGGCACTATGATGTAAAGCCTTATGCATCGTCATGAGTTATTTCCTCGTCCACTTCAAGAATGGTCCGAGTACCTTACAAGGGAAACAGCCCAGATATACATCCCTTTGATAAGGTTTCTGTCACATAGTTTGGTTTCGAGTAGTTCTCTCGTTCTCCAGAGATACTCATTGTTATTTTTTTAAAATCTCAACTTGATTGAAGGTGTCTGCTTCAACTATTCCAGAGTACTTGTAAATTTCCTTTTCTCAAAAAGTTCTAATTTTTCCTGATTTGGTTGTTCTATTTCTTCCGTCATTTGCCGTTCTCTGCTTCTCATGATTAGCTTGGCACATTTTTCTTAGATAAATTCTATCCCTATATCCTGACTGTATATCCTAACTGTTTGTATTAAAGTTTCCATTTCTTTTTCATTTTTGGCAGATAGTTTGACGTAGTCTATGTATATTAGGTGGTTGATTTTTTCTTGAGATTTTGTAAGTTTGTATCAATTGATAGTGCATCTCCCTGGAATATACCTCTCTGAAATTTTACTTCAACTAAGCCGTCAATTCAACTGTCCAATTTTTTGTGGTTTCCTCGATGATTTTTATAACTTTGTTGGATATCTTGTAAATTTTGAACCGGCTATTATTCAACTTTGCCAGGCCATATTGTATGCCTTTTTGTAATCAATCTACGTCACAAATTAATGTGTTTCGTTTTGCTCTCCTTGAACATATTATTATTTTTATTTATTTATTATTTTATTATTTATTATTATTTATTATTTATTATTTTATTTATTTTTATTGTTATTTCTTTACGAGTTTTTCATACCAGCGTTAGCTGATGGTTTCTTCCTGTAGTTTAAGTGACAGCAAGTCTCCTCAAGTCTCCAGGACTTAGTATTACGATCGATTTCAATAATGCAGTACTTTGGAAAGTCCCCACACGTCCAATTCTTTCAAAGTTCTCCAGTCCTTTTACTAATCATTCGGTGACTGTACCAAAAGCACCAATTACAATTGGTATCACCGTCACTTTCATGTTCCTCAGGTTTTCCATTCCCTAGCAAGGTCAAGGTACTAATCTTTCTTTTCACTTTCTTTCAATTTTATATTGTGGTCACCTGGGACAGCAAAGTCCACAATTCGGCAAGTTCTCTTTTTTGTTGATTATTATCAGATCTGGTCGTATTATTAATATTATTATTTACTCATTAGAGTTTTTCACATAAGCGTTAGCTGATGGTCTTTCACTGGAGTTTGAGTGACAGCAAGTCTCCTCAAGTCTCTAGGACTCTTCTCAGTATTCTGTCCGTTCTCAATAATGTAGTACTTTTGATAGTCTCCATTCGTCCGCCAACTTCTAAATCCTCCAATCCCTTTAGTAATCCTTTAGTTACTGTTCTAAACGCACCAATTACGATTGGTATAATTGTCACCTGTATGTTCCACAGTTTTCTTCAATTCCCTAGCAAGGTCGAGGTAGTTATCCTTCTTTTCACTTTCCTACAGCTTTATTCTGTTGTCAGCCGGGATAGCAAAGTCGACAATTTTGCAAGTTCTCTTTTTTTTTTTGTTGTTGATTATAATTAGGTCTGGTCTTCTGGCCGAGATTAGGTGATCCGTGTGTATGTCAAAGTCCCATAGGAGTTTATGTGTGTTATTTTCTTGGACAGGTGCTGGGTTGTGCATATACCATTTGTTGGTAGGGTCAAAATTAAATTTCTTGCATATTTCCCAGTGGATCACCTGGCTCACCCAGTGGCGTCTCGTCGTATATGCATTCTGTGCTAATTTGCTGCATTCGCTTATTATGTGATTGATGGTTTCGTCTCTGTCACCGCATAGTCTACATTTGCTATTTTGTTGTGTCTTATCTATTCTCGCTTTGATATGATTAGTTCTTACGGCGTTTGGTCTATTTATTATTCATTTTACTTAGCCTTTTTGCATTACACCTCGAATTATTTAATGGACAGCAAGATCGACTTGGAAACCTTCTAGAGTGAGTTTGAGTCATTGGGAGCCACATTTATGTGGCGTAGTGTAACATCTGAGCCAAAGGTTTAGTAAACTACTATTGGATTCAATTTCTTTCTCTATTTAATTTTTAACTTTTTATTTCTCTTATCTTTTATTCGTCTCTGGTAAAAAATAAATATGTATGAGTGTATGTCTGTGTCTGTCAGTTTGTGTCTACACCGCACATCTTTGTTGCGAAAAGTCGAAATATTATTTAATTTTCAATCACGCAGAAAATCAATTATTATCTTCAAATGTCTGTTCTTCGTTGTTTTTTTTTAATCACTTTGATGCTTTTAGTAAGATGATTGGTTGGTTGGTTGGGTTTTATGGAATATCAATCTTTGCGGGTTATTTAACGCCAAATCCATTTTTATGTAAATAATCAGTTCTATTTAAAACAATTCAGTTTAGCATGAGTACACAGTTTAATTTTCAAAAACACTTTTAGTAAGACGGCAATTCCTTCAATATTAACGTTCCAAAGAACACCTCTGTAATTCATTTCTAGCAGACACGAAACACTTTCTAGTTCTGAATATTATGATTTAACATTTTTTTTGCAGAGATTTTAGCAAATTCTATTAACTTAGGAATCTCTTGAAGTCAGCCGGAAATTGTACATTAAAAAAAAAGGAACTAAAGAATTTATACTCCTAAAATGAAAATCTCTTAAATTTCAGTCAGCTGTCTGTTTTTGGTTGTAAAGTTTTCAGAATATTACAACAGTTAAAACATATAGCGTCTTTAGACATTAACTGGGGGTGTCCTCGTGGCGTAACGATTAAAGCGATGGACTGCGGAATCGTAGTAAGCGAGTTCGTACTCCAGTCGCGTTATTACGTTCACTTTCGAGCAAATAGCCCTGGAAAAAGGCATGAACCCCCTTATCCTCCCAGCTCTAGGTTCAATAGTACCACAACTGTTCTTCTCGGAGAATAGCTTTGGCATTAAATAACCTACAAAGGTTGATATGCCATTAAAGAAAGAAACCAAACCAAACCTAGACATTTACTCTTCATCTCTAGATTTAAATATTCCATATTAAAAGGGCTCCTTTTCAATAGCTACCTCACCGAGGAGGGCGCTACTCCATTCCCTGGACTGCTCCACTTCACCCTAAATTCTTACATTATAATGCTGAGTGTTAAACAATGTGGCATCTAGTACCATTTTTTGAGTCTTTAGTATGACTTGACTTGGGATTGAACCCTGGTCTCTCGACCATTGGCGGACACTCTAGTCATTTGGCCAATGGCCCAGTAATTTATAAAGTAAGTAAAGTTTGCGACCGTAGTCGAGGGCGACCGTAGTCGAGGGCGTCCAGAAGGCTCCCTTTTCAATAGCTACTACACCAAGATGTAGGGATTTACCTGGATTGTTCCACTTCACCGTCGATACGTACCTTATATTGCTGAGTGTTAAGCAAGGAGGTACGAGGATTATCAAATAAGTTTCCAGACTTTTTTTTTGATCCTGTCAAACGCATTGATATAAATCAATGCTCTAAAAAATTAACTGGGCTTCTTCAGATAAAACAAGAAATGGATTAAGATAATTTTTTTTCACATTTACAACGAAACTAAGTCAAAAAAGACTCTTATTTCTCATATGTATTAAAACAAGCCTATACCTTCGAGTAACAATAAGTATCAAATTATTATGACATGTAAAACTACATCCTGTTTCATCATACTTCAAATTTAACAGAAGCAAAATTTACAGTTACGGGATCATTAAATAAGTTTCCAGACTTTTTTTGTATGGGCACTTTCATTAATATTACACACATGAAACTCTAAAACCATTTGAAGTAATCTCCTCCGGCTGCAATGTACTTGTTGTACCGTTCCAACAATTTCGGGAAGGCCCCATGGAAGTCCTCTTGTGCGAGCGCGTCGATGACCTTCATCACAGCCTCTTTCATCTCCTCAGTTGTCTCATAACGACAACCTGTGAGCTTAGGGAATAACCAAAAGTCATTGGGGGGCTGAGGAACTGTCTTGATGCTCATCTTCGTCAAATAGTCTGTGACAAGGATGGAGTTGTGGACTGGTGCATTGTCCTGGTGGAAATGCCACAGACCCAATTTGAAGAATGCTGGCCTCTTCCCAAGGAATCTCTTCCTGAACTCCCTTAAAACCTCAATATACTAACCCTAACCCTTTGGCCAATCAACTTTGGTGTATTGACTACCTTACTCCTCCCAGACCTCTCATCATCCCTCACAGACTCCCTCCCTTGAATCTCTTCTGCCATTCAAAAACTGATGCTTGATTC
>OY757924.1:11722574-11852574 GCA_963585895.1 Sepioteuthis lessoniana | reverse complement strand
ATGTTTCTTATGGGTTCTTTCAAGCGAACGAGAATGTTCTGAGATGCCTTACCAAAATATTTTATTTTACAATTCTTACAAGGGATACAATAATATATTATAGCTATTTGAAATGGATTTGCTCAAGTACGGAGAAATATTATAAAAACCTAGACGATTAGTTAAGGAATTACACAATGAAATAGCACCGGACTCGAAAATTCATTACGGACGGGCGTTGTCGTTGAGTTGTGGCGACCTCAAGGTTGAAGAACGCGCGAGCACATCGGCTGTCATCAATCACTGGGTATACGGGTCTGACGATAAAAAATGTCACGAATCTCGCGCGTGCAGGCAGAATGACCTGTAGAGTTCAAGCGTGATTTCAATATAATCACGCGTGAACTTTCACGTGCTACACTATTGTTTTCACTGGTGTTCATCGAGCCTTCCGGAATCTTCGAATTGATCCATCAAATCGCTATATAAGAAATCAAGTAGCGAGATTTGGGGCAGTTCAAGGCAGGTTTCTAAACAGGTTCAACAGAGGTCCAGGACACCCTGACCCATGCAATACCCAGCCTGTCAACAATACCACTGACATGAAATTATCAACAAGCCCACTATAACGACGTTCCTGTCACCACAAGAAGAGGAAAGAGGAAGCTATCGAACAAACTTTTTTTTAACAACCACCCGTTGTAGTCCCCATGAATAAAAGCGACTACTATTTTCTTCCTTAAATTTCGAGTTTTAAGTGTTTCTTTCCTGCGAACTCCTTTCTTTCAGACAACGTATTTTGGTCCTATGTTACATTTTGTTGTGAATGTAAACAAGCATATTTGCAGAATTGAAATCGAAGTTAAGATCTGGTTATTCGAGAATACATATTTTTTATTCCAGAATAGATATTTTTATTCCAGAATACATATTATTTATTCCAGAGATAATTTGCACTTGTACAGTTTGAAGGAGAAATACCCGTCACATTTAAAAATTGGGAATCAATAATTGCAACTCAGAGAAATTTGCCTACTCATTTTATTTTACATCAGAATGATATAGTTCTGGATTGAATTTTCACTTCAAAGCAGTTACCATTTTCTATCCGGAACAGCATCATTCCAATGAAATAAGTATGGAAAACTCTCTCTTTAGATTTACACGTCTTTAAAAATAACGTTGCAACAGAAAACGCACAATATGCACAGGTCCGACCAAGGATTCCATCTGATCATATCTGAATATAAACTGCTTAGACATTAGCTTGATGGAGCTACGATTGTTAGTTGCCCGAATTCATTTGCACCACGAAGTGACCGTCGCCAAATCTGGGAGTTATTTTAGTCCCACTATATATTTATATATATAGGGCGAGTGAGATAGACCCAGTGACATGTATTTTTAGGAAGTGAGTTGAAAAAGTATCGAGACTGAAGCTGTATTTACCAAGAGAGAAATGAACAATGAATGAAACGTTGATTTTCTTCCAAATACGAGCTGTGTTGAAAAAGTATCGAGACTGAAGCTGTATTCACCAAAAGAGAAATGAACAATGAATGTAACGTTGATTTTCTTCAAAATACGAGCTGTGTTGAAAAAAAAGTATAGACTGAATATCTCTTATTTATTTTTAGGAAGTGCCCGTGGTGTAATGGTTACCGTTGCAGGAATTGGACACGGCGACACGAGTTCAAATCCTGGACTGATAGCATTTCACATAGCACTAATAGCCTTGGGAAAGGTATGAATCCAATTATTCTCCCTCCAGCTATGGGTAAATAGTAGGGCAGACTAGGTTCTTCAGCCAGGCGTTGGACACGGCGTGTGATAAAGCGTTAATAGGATTATTTGTATAACAGTTTTATTATTCTATATTAATACCTGTGTTAATTTGTTAAATCTGTTCACCAAACACGAGTTAAAGTTGGAAATGTTTGTGGCAATCTGCTGGAGTTACGGTAAGTGTTGTATATTGATAGTAAGTGTTAGTATCGTACTAGTGGACCACTCTTTGGAAAGGATTTGGATTTTAGCCCTGCCGTATAATTTGACCTCCAGTTCACTTTAGTTGAGATTTTATCGGGCTTAAAGAGTCGACCTTCACGCTGCGATTTACGGTAATCAATTCCTCAAGAAATTCAAACAAAAAGATGGATTTATCTTAACGGCATGTCTACCTTCCAAGGTTATTTTATACCTTGAATTAGATGTACCATAGCCAGATACGCCCATGTGCGAAAAGGACATCGAATGTTGGTAACATATATACACAAAGAACGGAGGTGCACGTGGTGTAATGGTTATCGTCGTAGGAAATAGACACGGCGACTCGAGTTCAAATCCTCGACGAGAATGATTGCATTTCATATAGCACTAATACCCTTGGGAAAGGTATGAATCCAATTATTCTCCCTCCAGCTATGGGTAAATATAAGGACAAACTGGGTTCTTCAGCCTTGGTGGGGCAACTAGTCTAGGAGAAGGAAAACTCTGAATTCAAACCTGTTAAACTCCGCTTAAAAAAAATTGACCTTGTGTCATATCCTGCCCAAGCGGAGGGGTTGGGTAAATATGATCTCTTATTTATTAATCTCACATAACCTCAAACTTCATACTCGAAAGCAAAAAAATCACACAATACTGCTTTTTTTTTTTTTTGTATACGGCGTCCGATAAATGTGTACAATTATCCGTTTGCTTCAAAGATGTCGATCAAAAAGTATCGAGACTAGCTTCATATTAAGGAATAAGAGAAAAGAAAACAATATTGACTTATATAGACTTAATTGTATGCGTCCAGAGACCATTACATCATCATAAAAGCTCTTCGATTTCGGATATATCATCAATTGAATCAGGAATTTTTTATTCATCCTTTTTTATTTTTCTCCTTTTCTTTTTTTTTTCTTTTTTTTTTAACTTCTTATAACCAATATAAAATCGACCTAATATTTTCCGTAAGTGAGAGTCATGGTAATCTACCCACTAAAGGGTGGACAAGTTCACGTAACTCGGATGTCACATCTCATCTACTGAAAATGACATCAATATGCGACTTGCAGAGGCATGGACAACTATCGATTGGTTATAGATCATATGGAAGTCGGATCTATCAGATAAAATAAAATGGAATTTTTTTTTCAAGCAGCGGTCGTGCCAATTCTTCAATATGGATGCCCCACATGGATGCTGACAATGCGTATAGAGAAAAAGCTAGATGGGAATTGCACAAGAATGCTACGAGCTATATTGAACAAATCCTGGAAGCAGCACCCCCCCAAAAAAAGCGGCTCTAGAACCACCTGTCTCTTATCTCTAAAACTATGCATATAAGAACGGACATGGGGGAAACTGCTGGAGCAGTAAGAACGAAATAAAAAGCGAAAAGTTTAAAACAGAATTTTGTTGCATATCGTTCTTCTAAAGTGTCCTCACGTCTAAATTGCCTTTTTTAAATTCACCGGCTGTGACAATCAGGCTTTAGTAAGGTGTATTGCAATTTCTGATGTAGCTGTTCATTTGAACCTGAAATCATAAAAATTGGTCAGTCATCTCATAAGATGTATAGCAATAACATAGTGAATTTTCAAGAGTCTACGATAATTTTAAATGCCGGTAGTAAAAAAGCGTGGAAACTTAATGAATTCATATATATATATAGAGAGAGAGAGACATACATAAATACATACTTCTTTCCACATTCTTAGAAGTCGATAGTGTTACAAAAACTATGAATCCAAACAAATTATAGACCTGG
The DNA here is from genome assembly GCA_963585895.1 of Sepioteuthis lessoniana. Lineage (NCBI taxonomy): Eukaryota > Metazoa > Mollusca > Cephalopoda > Myopsida > Loliginidae > Sepioteuthis > Sepioteuthis lessoniana. The sequence continues at coordinate 11,848,835 of OY757924.1, read as the reverse complement.
AGTTGGATGGTTCAACCAGGCTATTCCTGCCAAAGATGCGCGACGTGAGTAGCGTCCACACAAACAATGTTACAGGAAAATTAATTTTTATAGCCAGAGAAAAAGACTGCTAAATATATCAAAGCTAAACACAGAAATCTTTCTAACGTTTAAACTGTGCTCACATCTTTCGTTTCATTCCCCAAATCTGATATATAAAAGACATGAATGGATTTTTTTATTATCAAGCAGTATTTTACATATATATATATACATATATATATATATATATTGACTTCTAATTTTGCCATGAAAATATTTGCCGTGATTTCAATGCTCTTTTCTCTCTTTCTGTTAAATTTTGCTTTCCATTCTATTAATCTCATAATAAAATGCTGCCACCTTTTTGGTATCCAATATTTTATTCCTGTAAATTCATGGAATCGTTCTTCAGTCATCAAAGCATTTTTCTGGCTATTTCGTTTACGAATTCCTTTCGGCTAAATTGTGTATAACTTCGTATAAGATTTTTTTTTTTACGAAAACATGTCGGTCATAGAAAAAATTGCATTTTTTATTCAGTCATGAAAATATTTCCTCATTTCTTTCTCAATATGTTATTGTCTGTTTTTTTTTCTTTCTATCTATCTATCTATCTATCTATGTTCTTTTTATATTTCAATCTGTTTATATATATAAGTAAATATATATATATATATATATATATATATATATATATATATATATATATAGTTACTTTCTTAGTCTATTCCATTTTATCATTCTTTTCAGTCCTTATCTATCTATCTATCTATCTATCTATCTATGTTCTTCTTTATATTTCAATCTGTTTATATATATATATATATATATATATATATACAGACACACACACCCACCCACACAGACACCCCCCCACACACACACAAATATATATATATATATATATATATATATATATATTGTTACTTTCTTAGTCTGTTCCAATTCATCATTATTTATCTATCTATCTCTGTTTTTTCTTTATATTCTAGTCGATATATATAAATATATATATATATATATATATATATATATATATATATATATATATATTATGATTATTACTTTTTGGTCTGTCCTATCTATCTATCTATCTATGTTCTTTCTTTATATTTTAGTCAATATATATATATATATATATATATATATATATATATATATATATATATATATATATATATATTATTATTATTATTATTACTTTTTGTTCTCTCCAATCTATCTATCTATCTATCTATGTACTGTCTTTCTTGATATTTCAATCTGTTCAGATATATTGTGTTACTTCCTTAAACTGTTCCAATTTATTTTTCTTTTCAGTCCTCATCCATCTATCTATCGATCAATCTATTTATTAATCTAGTTTATATCTTGTAACTTTCTTATTATTTGCCAATTCATCTTCGTTTCTTCCTTTCTCTATCATTCAGTTCATATCTCTCTACCTATGTGTCCTTATGTGTGTGTGTGTGTGTGTGTGTGTGTGTGTGTGTGTGTGTGTGTGTGTGTGTGTGTGTGTGTGTTTGTCTGTTAAAACGTTTATATATATATATATATATATATATATATATATATATTATAACTGTGGTTGTCACTAAATCACTTTGTGGGTTTGTGTCGAACCAAGTGCAATATAATATGGAGAGTGCTCAATATCTCAGATAGAGCTATTATATAATAATAATAAATAAATATATATTAGATATATATATTTAATTCATAGAATTTTGACTGCGACCCCAGGGTTTCATGGAGTTCTTTTGCAAAACCACAATCATCAGCAGTTAAGAAGATGAAATCATTTTCTTAACTGCCTGATGATTGTTGTTTGCAAAAAGCTCCATGTGACCCAGGGGTCGCAGTCAAAATTCTATGTAATAAATATATATATATATCTAATATATATATATATATATATATATATATATATATATATATATATATATATATATAAAGTGTTCATATATATGTCTTAATCATATCGGTGATGATGTGACATTCACAAAGTTCACCATAATATATATATATATATATGTGTGTGTGTGTGTGTGTGTGTGTGTGTGTAGTTAGTTAGTTAGCCCTTGTCTATCTATCTATTTATCTAGGTTGCTTGCTAGCTATGTTCATTTTTTCTTGACATTTTCCTCTGTTTATATCCATCTTTTTACTTTCTTTTGTGTCTCCAATTAATCTTTATTTCTTCTTACATTTTATCTCACTCTTTTCATAATATATATATATATATATATATATATATATATATATATATATATATATATATATATATATATATATATATATATATATATATATATATATATATATATATATATATATATATATATATATATATATATATATATATATATATATATATATATATATATATATATATATATATATATATATATATATATATATATATATATATATATATATATATATATATATATATATATATATATATATATATATATATATATATATATATATATATATCTGACAGTATCAATTGGGAGTGTCCTCGTTGTGTAATGGTTAAAGCGATGGACTGCGGAATCATATTAAGCGAGTTCGAACTCCAGTCGCGATATTACATTCACCGTCGGGAAAATACCCTTGTCCCCCCAGCTATGGGTTAAATAGTACCAGTACTGTTCTTCTAGAAGGATGGCGTTGGCGTTAAATAACCCAAGAAGGTTGATATGCCGTTAAAGAAAGCAAACCAGGTTATCAATTAGCTCATATCTATCTATCAATCTCACTTTCTACCTCTCTCCATCTTTTCATATATATATATATATATATATATATATCATTCTGCTCGTATTTGTCTTTGTTATTTCTTTATATTTCTGTCTCTTCCTATCTATTTTCTTATTTTCTTTGTCAGGTCATATTTTTCTTTCTAATTTTCTTCTATATTTCTATTGCATTTTGAAAAAAATAAGTTGATGAATTAGTAGTCTGAGTTAGTGACCAAATGCAGACATCAAACATGATTCATAACACAATTTGTTCTTTTCATTGATTCAATTCACTTTTAATTAAACAGGATACAGCATTCAATCTAAGCAGACGATTATTAATTTTTGCCTAGTGATCGTTGCACTGCGAAATAAATTTTGGTAGACTATAATTTTTGTAATGTTCTACTTGCAAATAAATCACTAGTAAAATTATCACTCTGAAAATTCAAGTGAATAACAGCTAAAGGCATTTTTTAATAATATAACGTTTATCTTGAAACCGGTTAAGAGATAACCACCTTTTCCGAATCTGTCGCTGGATAATGCCATTGGTAAAAAAATCTACGAGAGACATACCTACAGAATTCATATTTAACAGTATCACAAATCATGAATGGCAGCCAATAAAAAAAAAGAAAATAAACACCAACGAAGCCACCATCATATATGACAGGCTTTATTTGTCTTTTTTTTTTCTTTGTTTGATGGCATATTAACTTTGGTGGGTTATTTAATGACAAAATTATATTCATAAAAGAACGATAGTGATACTATTTAACCCAAGTCTCGTAGAATATATGGGTTCATATTTTTCCCCAGGGTATTAGTCCAAAAGTGAACGTAATAGCGTGACTGGTTAACGAATTCGCTTAAAACGATGTGGCCGTCCAGCATGTTAACCATTACGCCACAGAGACTCTCCGCCCCCAACACGACTTGAAAAAAAACTGCTTGTAACAAAACAGAGTTGAATCCTTTAAAAGATTTAAAGACGCAAGAAAAGTCAACGGAAATTAATGTGTCAACCAGTCTTGCCCGAGCAAACTGCCTTGGCAACGTTGTTTGCCGAAGCTCAACAACGAAAAGGATTTGATAAGTCTCGTGTTTCAACGCACTCTCTCGTTAGACTTTGTTAAACCTCAGGCGAAATCATTTTAATAGAATATTTCCGATCTGAATAACAATGCACAGCAGATTGGAACGTTCAAGTCGAGTTGACACACGAGTCGACCTCAAAATTCTTGATTAGATTTACTGCATCGGTCGACCCTTAAGCAGAGAATATGATACCATGACGTTTTATTTAATATAAACAGTCAGTACACCAGGCGTTGGACACGGCGTGTGATAAAGCGTTAATAGGATTATTTGTATAACAGTTTTATTATTCTATATTAATACCTGTGTTAATTTGTTAAATTTGTTCACCAAACACGAGTTAAAGTTGGTAAATGTTTGTGGCAATCTGCTGGAGTTACGGTAAGTGTTGTATATTGGTAGTAAGTGTTAGTATCCTACTAGTGGACCACTCTTTGGAAAGGATTTGGATTTTAGCCCTGCCGTATAATTTGACCTCCAGTCCACTTTAGTTGAGATTTTATCGGGCTTAAAGAGTCGACCTTTACGCTGCGATTTACGGTAATCAATTCCTCAAGAAATTCAAACAAAAAGATGGATTTATTTTAACGGCATGTCTACCTTCCAAGGTTATTTTATACCTTGAATTAGATGTACCATAGGCAGATACGCCCATGTGCAAAATGGACATCGAATGTTGGTAACATATATACACAAAGAACGGAGGTGCACGTGGTGTAATGGTCATCGTCGTAGGAAATAGACACGGCAACTCGAGTTCAAATCCTGGACGAGAATGATTGCATTTCATATAGCACTAATAGCCTTGGGAAAGGTATGAATCCAATTATTCTCCCTCCAGCTATGGGTAAATAGAAGGACAAACTGGGTTCTTCAGCCTTGATGAGGCAACTAGTCTAGGAGAAGGAAAACTCTGAATTCAAACCTGTTAAAATCCACTTAAAAATTGACCTAGTGTCATATCCTGCCTGAGCGGAGGGGTTGAGTAAATAGGATTATATACATAAAGAACATAGGAATCTCGAAATTCGAAATACGTTACGACTTCTTTTTTCAGGTATGAAACCTTTTTATTACTTTTGAGTTAAAGGTTTCGACATAAGGAGTGAGACAATCTTTTTATGCTGGCTTCTTCATCTGGCCCTATCTCGTGCGGCACCCATGACGCGCAAATTCGTCTCTCCTCAGCGAGCCCCAAAAGTCGAACCTCCTCGTTTGGCGTCTAGTTTCAACTCTCTAACTTTCTTCAAATTTCCCCAAAATGCTCCGCGCGCTTCCGGTGCGTGACATCATTCGCACCCCCCAACCCCATTTCCAATGTGGGCTATTGTGACATCTCTGAGTGACACGTCCGCCCCGCGTGCGCCTCACACCTGCATCAAGTTTGCACCTAACTAACCCATGTGCTGAGCCGAAAGGTTCTCAGCCTAATTAAACCCAAAGGCATGAACCGAAATCCCTCGGCTATTATATTACAAAGGGAATTGCATTTATTGTACATTTATATTTAGATTTTTTTGTAGTTGTTTCTTTAGATTTTTTTGTTTGCACACAGTCCTAGTGAATACGAATAATTTTTAAACAGTTCTTTTTGATTAATAGATGGGACCCACGTACTGGGAGTAATGGCAACGATGGGGTACTCTACACTCTCCATATCTTTATTTGTGAAGGCTCACAATCAGTTTGAGTTAAGTGTAATATCTAAGATAGCCAATTGTGTTCGCCAATAGTCCGGGAGACCAGGGTTCAATCCCAGGAGAAGTCATATGAAAGACTTTAAAATCGTACTTGATGCTACCTTGCTTAACACTCAACCTTATATGGTATGGATCAATGGTATTGTGACGGTGCATAAAATATTTATCTCATGACGAGAGTTTATTTTACGCATGTGTGACGTCGGGGCAGTCTGGCACTTGATCCCGCGTAAAAAGCCCTATTTAAGATTCCTTTTTCAAACATATGGGAACTGGCAAATAATGTAGCGGTTAATTTGGGGCTAGACTGACCGCCGCAGGTAAGGGGGGTTCCAAATTTTACGTTACACACACCCACCAGGTCAATTCGTCTTCCTACCTCCTAGGCTAACGGAAGACATGGACCTCGAGGTTGAGATAAAATATTATTTACTGTAGCCGACAATTCCAATTTCCCGTGTAATGTTTTTAAAGGCGAATAGGACATTTCGCGAGAATAAATTGAAGCGAAATAAAGCTGAAAAGGAAATATGCAAAAGAAGGCAACTCGCTGGATAAATAGCACAACAAATAAATTTCAACGAGGGGACATTTAAAATATAACCAAAATTTTAATAGTCGAGGTCCAAACAAATATTTATAGGGGCCGGCTTTATTTCCCCGGCAAACAGTCTCCAACATAAATGTCTTTCTTTCTTCTTTTTTTCCTTACTTTTAAAACTTGAAAAGGTAGCAAAGTCCACCCATTCGTTTACAGTTTATGAAATGAATCTTTTCATTCTATTTCTTTTCTTTTCTGAATGCATATAATTCTTTTTTATGCTTCTTTCTTTAAATTGAGAGAGAGGGCATCTAATTGCAATACTTAGGAAGGGTGGTTGGAGGAAACGGTTTTAAGGTTTACTTAGTTTTTTCGACGGGTTTCTTCTGAGATTTCTTTTCTCTTACGGGCAAGCGGGATCCTGTAGAGCTTGGCGTGAAGGCACCGGTTATCTCCTGTCCAAGAACTCCGCTCCGATTCTTTCCCCGGAGTTTCGGCAACAGTTCAACACATCTTGTCACACCGACTGCCGTTCCAGAACTACCATTTATTTTCATCAGTTAGGTACCCGGGAGTTTGTTTAGCATCAGGTCAGCACGTCCTCTTACGGTGACCTCCGTTCTAAAAACTGACGTTCTTTTTCCCTATTTCCTCTGACGAAAAGGGCACTACTTCCGGTGCTAAGGCTTCGGACAATTATTTGGCTTCTTTCTTCCTCCTCCACCTCTCCCTGTCATGCTATTCATTTGGGCTACTATAATGACCTCTATATCCCCTTCTCTGTCCAACCAACTTGGGGTTATGGGGTGCAGATAGCTTGACCTCTATTTCCAACTGCCTCAGCCGTCAGTCGCGGGGCAGTTAGTTCAAACACAGACGGTGAAGGGAAATTAAATCTTACCTCCTTCCTCTAAGTGATATATCACGTGACAGTATGTTGAGCAATGCAGGGAAAGGAGTAGAGTCCTCTCCAAACCTCGGTGTCGTGGCTATTGAAAAGGGTGCTTTCGGGTCACTCTTGACTACGGTCGGCCATCTTTACCCCTTTACAGGAGCGACAGTACGTGAATTATAAGCATTGCAGACCAGAGGAACAGATGAAAAAGAGAAAATTAATAAACATTATTCAACACATTGATAGAAACACACAGTTCTTCAACTACAACCATTACATGGATACATGAGCTTATATAATAATGTTCCATTAGATGAAACACTCTACTCAATAGGTCATTGGCCAATGGTCCGGGAGACCAGGGTTCAATCCCAGGTCGAGTCATGCCAAAGACTAAAAAAATGGTACTTGATGCCGCCTTGTAAAGTTGAGCAATCCAGGTACTGGAGTAGCGCCCTCTCCTACACCTCGGTGTAGTAGCTATTGAAAAGGGAGTCATTGGTCACCCTCGACTAAGGTCGTCAACTTTACTTAGATGAAACTTTCGCTATCAGTGTCTATGCTTTATACACCAGTTACATGGACCTTTTTCTTTTTACTGAAATTGTCTTTCTAAATTTTACTAAAAACGTCCATTTTTGTTAGAATAATATCATGTACCAGCAAATTGACGGAATTGCTATGGGGAGTCTCTTGGGAAAAACTATGGTCTAAATATTTATAGTTTTTTGGAAGAAAAACTATTTGAAATTACTGACGAATCAGTTCGTTGAGCACTGTATGTTGATAACGCATTTCTAATGTTCTTCTTTGGACCGAATTGAATATTTTTCATTCATTCAACCTGGAACCTCACCATTGTATTGTTTAGTGCCATATCCAGGACACTCATTGGGTGGGGTGGGGTCTTACCCCACTGCAGAGATTGGAGTCGGTGTATTCTACAGCTCCAGTCGACTGGGCAATTTCACTAAAAGGAATACATGGCCTTTTTTAAGTTTTTTTTTTTTGTTATTTGATTTCTTTTTGTTTTCTTTTTGCTTTGTTTTTTGTTTGTTCTTTTTTTTTCTTTTTTTTTTGCGTTTTAGTCAACGGAGAAAATTGTCATTCTTTTATAAGACATCCCTCTCAAAAAGATTCTAATGTCAAGATATGGCATAAGTCCCGAATTAGTAGACTGTTTCTCTTTGCGACTTAAACCTAACTTTCTAAATCTAACCAAAACCCTCAAATACCATCACCAACCAATGAGATTCTATATGGTTTTTCATGTTACTCATGGTGCCTTAGCAGGCACTGATTTCTAGACCTATCCTTGTCAATCACTCCCAAACAAACGTCCAAACATATCAGCCATAGCTAAATGTATTAAGGGGCTCTCATTTTTCCCATGGGGCCTAAGTGGGCTCTGATCCCTTGACCTATACCAGTCAACCACTCCTACGCAAATGTCCCAAAATATCCGCCTTAGCAGGTCGGGTTAAGGAGCCATTACATTACGTGATCTAAAAAAATCTTTGTCCGTGGTCCAGACAAGGGATTCCACGCTAAACTAAAACACTAAAACGGGGAGGAGGCAAAATGAAGTTTATTTCGGGTCCGTCTTTGAATGAAGACCTGATTCTCCGTAAGGAACTATTTCCGAAAATGTTTCTACTTAATCTCAAAGTCTGACGATACATACTTGAAGACCCAACCGACTCTTCAACTGAAAGACGGAAATCTATCTCGATCGAAATGTTGGAGAAAGCAAAAAAAAAAAAAAGTGCTTTTACTCAGACCATCCAAAGGAAACCTTTTCAAATTGTAAGGAATGTTAAACCGGGTCAGCGTATATTATCGATTGTCTATTTCTCGCGGGTGAAAGCGTTTTGGCTTCGAGATAAACGTTAACGTTTCGATTGATTTCTTGTACGATCATGTGATTTCTCCTGACGAGACAGCAGGGTCGAAGGTGTCAAATCAACTGACCTTTCATGGCAACCGCTCCATTAAATTACTCAAAGTACCTCGAGTGGTGAAATGGTTTACAAACTAGGCAAGCAGATTATTTCTAGTGAATTTGATTCTCACTGGGTGGTTAATACATCAGGCTTTGTTTGGTTTGGTTTCTTTGTTTAATGGCATATCAACTCTTTTTATGTTATTTAATGCCAAAGCTATTCTCCTAGAAGAATAATAGTGGTACTATTTAACCCATAGCTGGGAAGATAAGGGGGTTCATACCTTTCTCAAAAGTATTTGGCCGAAAGTGAACATAATAGCGCGACTGGAGTACGAACTCGCGTAGTACGATTCCGCAGTCCATCGCTTTAACCATTACACCACGAGGACACCCCCCATCAGGCCTTGTGTGGAGTGAAACATAGTCAGGGGCGAGGAACAAATGACCAAATTTCAGGAAAATATTCGTTCCAAAAATCTTTCTACCTCGTGCAGCAGAAAAGTATTTTTGGGGCCGAATGCGACTCGAAGGCCGTATGTTTGCGAACCCTGGTTTATAGCTTATTGCACATGGAAAGACCCCTCATACACTGGATAAAAAAAGTGGGTAGATTGAAATTATCCACAGAATTTTGGTTTTTGTAATTTTCAATTTATGGGATTATTAGACAAGGATGTTTATGTGTGAAATAAATACTTACCTTTTTTATTTTTATTTCATTTTATTATTTACTTATTTATTTATTTTAGATAGATATAAACGGATTAAAGTAGAAAGAAAGAAAGAAAGAAAGAAAGAAAGAAAGAAAGAAAGAAAGAAAGAAAGAAAGAAAGGTATAATGGAAAAGAAAGATATATAGCTGCTCGTGGCGAAATGGTTATTGCTATGCGAAGTGGACTCGGATACCCTAGTTCAATCCTGAACGATGCTATTTGCATTTCCTTTCGCTCTAATACCCTTAGAGAAGGTTTAAATCCGTCTCTTCCGCAACTATGGGTAATCAGTAGGGTAGACTCTGCTCTTTACTCTTCGTATGGCAACAAGTCGAGGCGAAAGAAAACTCTGATTTCAAACCATTTAGAGACTGTATAAAATTGACCTTGTGTCACATCTGGCTTGTGGTGGAGGGGTTGGGTAAATACGTACATACATCTAGCCTAGTGCAGTAACTAGTATATGAATTATAAATACCTATTAAGACATTAGGGTGTGAGTAGCTAATTTCCTGATATCCTTTACTTAAACAATTAAACTGATATCGCCTTAATGTATATATATATATATATATATATATATATAGCTCTTCGAAGAATTGAGTACTCAAGGTAGCCGGTAACGTATATTTAGAAAAATATACATATTAAATTCTTTTACTTGCTCTATGAATGACGATGACTCTGGGGTAAGGTGTCCGACTGCTTTAAAACATTGATATTACAACTTAGTATGAGTTATTCACCTTTTTAAAATTATTATGATCTGCTTTAACGTATTGCCACGTTAAACACATGTTTTTACCCAACCCCTCTACCATGAACATGTTATAAAATCATCCAAGTGACTTTTGTTGTCCTTGTGCCATATTTAGCCGTCCATTTTTGAAAACACCTTATTGATACGAATTTCATCATTCTTTCTTCACCATCTTCTTCTTTGCCCTTACTTTTTCATTTTCTTCTTCTTTGCTTTTAACTTTTTAATTTCTTCTTCTTCTTCTTCTTCTTCTTCTTCTTCTTCTTCTTCTTCTTCTTCTTCTTCTCTATTTATCCCTCTCTGTCTATCTCATGAGATTATCAGTGAGGATGATTAAGTAACTGACTTCGGCATCAAATAACCCTAAATCAGCCAACCAACCTTAGTCATCTTAGTGCCACACTTAATAACCATTCATTGCTCAAATACCATTCATTGATCCTTGTCAGAACAGTTCAGATGTTAGTCGAACAAAATCGATAAATTGACGGCACAAAATTAATCTTGCACTTGGGAACGACCCTTTGGCATAAGCACAAATAAATTCGTTTCCTGGTTGATGGGGAGGGAGCGAGTTTGATTTGAACTCGGATCAAATAATTCCTGCTTGAAAATAAAAAGAATTAACATTTTAGGTGGATAGCCATTGGCTATAAACGTGTTACAAAGCGATAGTTTTTTATAAGAACGTCCCTAAACAATTAAAGATGTTCCAATCGGTAATTCTCAATAAATACGAATGTTTTCTTGTGAATTCACTCAGTAGTCAAACTTCTAGCAACTAAAAGATTTGAAAGAATGAGTTTTGTGTTCGGCCGCCATTTGAGGAATTGAACTTTTTTTTATGATTGGTTTTCAAAAGGAAAATTCTTTGTGAAGTCAGTAAACAGTTACTGATTCTTCTTCTTCTTCTTCTTCTTCTTCTTCTTTGTCGCAAACACTTTTTCATTTTATTAGTTTTTGACATTTCCTCTTTTTCACCATGTTACTTCTTCTCTTCTACACTATCCTCTTCTTCTTCTTCTTCTTCTTCTTCTTCTTCTTCTTCTTCTTCTTCTTCTTCTTCTTCTTCTTCTTCTTCTTTATCGCGAACACTTTTTTCATATCTTCGTTTTTGCTATTTTCTTCTTCTTCTTCTTCTTCTTCTTCTTCTTCTTCTTCTTCTTCTTCTTCTTCTTCTTCTTCTTTGTCTCAAATGCTTTTTCATTATATTCGTCTTTGCCATTTTCTCTTCTTCACCATGTCTTGTTCTCTTTTACACTATTTTCTTCTTTTTTCTTCTTCTTTGCCTTCTATATCACTAACACTTTTTATTTCTTCGTTTGTGCTCTTTTCTTTTCTACACCATTTCTTTTTCTTCTTCTTCTTCTTCTTCTTCTTCTTCTTCTTCTTCTTCTTCTATGCCCTCCTCCTCTTCTTTTTTTCTTTTTTTTTATCGCTAACACTTTTTCATATCTACGTTTTTGCTCTTCTTCTTCTTCTTCTTCTTCTTCTTCTTCTTCTTCTTCTTCTTCTTCTTCTTCTTCTTCTTCTCTATCTATCTATCTATGATGAGCAAGCCAATGAGGACAGAAATGATTACTATTGATCTAGAGCAAACGCTCTAGAAATAAAACTCTGACTTCAAACAAGTTTCATTCTCTTAAAAAATTTGACCTATAGGCATATCCTGCTCGTATTAGAGGGGTTGGGTAAATATATGTCTGAAGAAGAAGAAGAAGAAGAAACGATGAGCAAGTTATGACAAGGATCAATGGGACAATTTAAGTTGTAAGATTAATAAGCATGACACAAGATCAACTAAGGTTGTTTAGTTGATTTTAAGGCATGTCAAGCTTTATTGGGTTATCTAATGCAGAACCCAGTTTAGCTATTATTGTCACCATTCTTATACTCAACGAAAATCTATCTTCACAACCATTTTAAACATTTTATACTTTGTAGCTATATGTTTTAAGAGCGATTAGCACGACGTTTATTGTTGTAGGTCATGGAATCAGCGACTCGAATTCAAAATCATTATATCACGTCCTAAATAATTTGCCCGAAATATTTCTGCCTCACTAAAATCCGATAATTCTGCATTTTGTTTCTTCCTGTAAAACCCATCTTAGAAGCCTTTAAGAAATGTTCCCAACAGTGAGATACTAATTCGGCGTTTTCTGTTAAAAGCGATTCTGTGGAGTTTTTTGTTAGCTAGCTAACTGGTTGTGTGGCCTACATATAACCCTAAGTTTTTAGTTCCATGTAAATTGCTATTGAATTCCGTTGCCCAGTCGGCTAGGGCTGTTGAATACACTGACAGCACTTCTGCAAAGGGGTAAGACCCCTCAACGACTTTGTTCGTATGGTTAAATTTCAATTTCTTGCACAATTCCCTGTGGATCACCTCCTCCGCCCAGTAATTTCTACTCTTATACTACTTTTGCACGACTATTTACTTATAGATGGATTCATGTCTTTCTCAACTTTATCAATGCCATGTGAAATGCAAACAGAATCGACTTGAATTCGGGTTGCCGTGTCGACTTCCCATGACGGTAACCATGACATCACGAACGCCAAGTCAAATTTAGTTAATGTAGAGGGTAATATTTTTTTTAGTGGGGGTGGAGGTATTCTAACTATCTCTACGTATGTTTTATTTCAATTGTTGATACGACATAAAATTCAGACCTTTTAAATTTAAAAAATGCCTTTAAAACTTTTTAAAACGCTCCTCTTTTTTTTTTCCTCAAAACTTTTTCTCTTGGCGATGAACTTAAGTTAAAACTAGTTAAGGACCATCAAAAAATACGTTACATAAAAGGAAAATTTCAACTTTTTAACCCCTTTTATTCATTTTTATATGAAGAGTAAATAAAGGATTGTAATCCGACAATATGTAGAAAAACTGATAACAACGGTCTAAGTGGAAGGAGAGATTTATCGAGAGGTCGACACTAGAGCGTTCCGGTTCTCCTGAACCATCATCAGGTCCATGAGGGGTGATATTAACAATTTTGAGTTAACGGTGGATATTTAGATATGTGAAATACAAAAACCTCGGAGAAAATGTGTAAAATAAGAAAACGTTGGCCTTTTAACTGGTGAATCAGCGTTTGATGTTTTAAATTACGTCATTTGACTATTAGGAATATTGTAGAGAATTTATGTTACGTTTGTTTCACGAGAAAGATTTCGAGTCAGAAGGAAGAAAAGAAAGAAAGAACAAATCTTCATCATACAACATGTGAAAGCACGTGCGATACCCTAACCTCATCAGCCGCCAACCAGGCTGATTTATGTTACGTTTGTTTAACGAGAAAGATTTCGTGTCAGAAGGAAGAAAAGAAAGAACAAAAAGAAAAATAGAAAGCATGAAAATTATGAGATATACGGAAAATATTAACTAAGGATGGAATATATTGTAGCTATTTAAAATGTGTTTGCTCAAGTAAGGAGAAATATTATTAAAGCCAGGACGAGTATTTAGGGAATTAAGGAATGAGATGGCGGCGGCTTCGAAAATTCGTCTAAGATTTTTATTATGATGTAAGTGAGCATCTTAGAAGAATTGAAGTCAAAGTTGTGATTATGTTGAGAAATGTGTAGGAATAATGCATTATTTGAGTTACCAATTCTTATGTCTCTTTTGTGCTCTTTCATCTTAATATATATATATATATATATATATATATATATATATATATATATATATGTTGGGCATTCGTTGTTTGAGTGGGTGTGTGGGTGCTAGTCAGAGAATCTCTTTTTCTGTTTTGGCACGAAACCCACACAAAGGCTTGTGCGCGAGATCTCCCTCGAGACCGGAAGGACGAGAAAAAGGGAGGTCCGAGAGAGGACAGAAGAGGACAGCAGAGATCAGTCGGCTTGAGAGTGCAGTCAAGAGAAGGTCAGTCAAGAGATGCGAGTCGGACAGAGAGGTGGCCAGTCAACAGAAGTCAGAAAGGCGGCTGCTAGGACCTGTTGACCCACAGATGCCGGGGTGACCAACGCGAGAAATTAAGTCAGCATTGCTAGTGGCTTTGTGAGCGTTTTCGCTCTAGTACACTCTCGCGTTAGCTCACAGAAACACTGAATGTACAAAAAGTGTCACATAGACTTCCACCCTTCTTGCGCATGGAGCTGACCTAAGTCCATGTTTGTTTGTTTGTTCTTTTCTTCCATCCTCTCGGTTGTGCTTTGCGTATATGTAAAGAAACGTGAAAAACCCCTGGCCAGAGATGAGAAAAGCCACTAGATGAATCACTGGCCATGAGTGGTTTAAGGAAGCCGAGATAGTGGGGTTGGCCGGCGGGGTATTAACACACACACACACACACACACACACACACACACACACACACATATATATATATATATATATATATATATATATATATATATATATATATATCAAGTTATTAGTAGGGGTTACTAGTTTCAGAAATTAGTCATTTGAATTTGAATTACGCTAGAACACTAACTTGATTTTCACATCATAATATCATCTCATTATACGCTTCATATTAACATTATTGAATTTGTCTTTCATCATTGAAATCTTATATATTGATACTATGCATTTCTCTTCTTGTTCATGTTCAGGGTAATATCGTGTCATATTGTCAGTTAATTAAGTTTTGTTGTTATTGAAGTAACTCTTCATTACTGAAAGGGATTATTTGAATTGGCTGGGTGTTACATAATGAATAGGTTGTCTATTAATTTTGTAAAATAAATGTAAAATTCATAACGTATGAATTCAAAGCTTACCTAGTAATTCGTTAAAAGAAGAGTCATGGAAAATAACCAATGATATGACAGACAAGACTTGACCCCTGACTGACCTTTTAAGCAGTTCTCTGATTGGTTAGCTCACTTGTAAGAATGGGTTACTTAGGTGATACCGGGTCTTTGGCCTAGTCGGTAGCGTGTTCACCAATGGTCCGTCATACCAAAGACTTTAAAAATGGTACTTGATACCTCCTTGCTTAACTCTCAGCAATATAAGGTACGTATCAAGAGTAAAGTGGAGCAATTTAGGGAAAGGAGTAGCGCCCTCCTATACATATCGGTGTTGTAGCTATTGAAAACGGAGCCTGCTAGTTGCCCTCGACTACGGTCATCAACTTTATTTATTTCAGACTAGTCGAGGGAGCCGTAACGAACGGACGCCTAAAATGACAATTTCTCTATCCGTACAGTTGACTTGGGAAATCGGATGAATAAAGATGAAATCTTTGTATCCATTTATAAGACCAGAAGCGACCACAGAGACCAAGATAAACCCAAGACCTTCAGAAAAAGGATTCCCAGACAGAAGACCAGAGAATCCGGCCAAATAGGTAAGTATAAGAAAAATGGCAAAGACATACAGTGCAAGAGGTCTGACGTTTTCGACAAAGTGCTTGTGACTGCGATTATATATATATATATATATATCTGTAATATAATTGAAAGAAAAACTTAACGACCTTCATTTTGCTATTATAAATTAAAGGCAGCCGGGCTTTTCAGATAGTAGTCACAAAAAAATTTGTGACAGCGATTTGAAGATGCAGGGTGAATAGAAGTCATCATCATCATCTTGTCGTACCGCCAACACGGATATCCCTGACCCTCTCTCGCCACTCCCCTCTATCGTTCATCGCTTCTGGAGGTCCTCAGGTCTACATCCGTATCCTCACAGAGCTACTGTATGTAGGTTCGAGCTGGTCGTCCTGCTTTTGCTCGGCCATAGGAAGGGGTCCATTGGAGTACATTACTTATGAGTTCGTCTCTGCTTCTGCAGCAGTGTCCTGCATGTCTGGTTCGTCTAACTTAGTTTTCGTGATGGGAGGTAGGTGGCCGTACAGCTGGTGCTTTGTGGGTTGATGCCTCCAGGACTTGTTCAAAATTGCTCGCAGCATTCTTGTGTAGTTGCCGTCTAGCTTTTTCTCCAGCCGTTTAGTTAGCGTCCATGTAGTGCATCCATATAGCAGTATCGAGACGACCGCTGCAGCTGAAATAAATTCATTACAGTTTTTTGTCCAATTATATTACACATATATTTGCTGCCCTCTCTACTGGGGCTGTAGAATACACCGACTGCTTCTCTGCAGAGGAGTAAGACCCCCCCAACGAGTGTCCTGGATATAACACTGATGGTGAGACTCAAGTTATGCTATAGCTTTGAGAAATGCGGGATAATCCTTATTTGCCATCTCTCCCAGTTCTATTTTGACCCGGAGTGGTAGCACTTGATATGGTCGTATCTATGAGTCAAATATAAGTGTTTGACATTTAAACTAAGCTCAAACTAATGACTAATGCTATTCTGAATTGTTAGAAATAGAACTGTTTTATCGTTTAGTTGTGTAAGGAAATGACGGATGTTAAAGTGAACTGTGAGTGATACATAGCAATACTTGGAAACATTTAACTTTGTTGACTTATGCAAAACTCAACTGTTAGAAATAGAACTGTTTTAAAATTTAAACTACGTACTTATTCTAAACTGAATTGTTTGAAATAAAACTGTTTTTATATCTAACAGTCTGTAAAAGAAACCTATACTCATACTAAACTGAATTGTTTGAATTAGAACTTTTTGACTAAACTGAATAGCTTGAAATAGAACTGTTTATTTTTATAAAAATTGATTTGGCATCAAATAACCTACAAGGGTTGACATGCAATAAAATTCAAACAAATAAACAAACAAACAAACAAGATATATTTGTTCTGGGTACGATTTTTATATATTTATAAATTAATGATCATGCATCGAGCACTCCTGGAGATTTATACGAATCCAGTCTCAATTTAAATCAATCCAATTCTCTGAATGTTGAGATACTGATGTAGAGTGGCTAAACACCTTCATATTTCACTTTTTTTTTTCTTCCTCTGATTTCCTGTATTGCCAGTCTGTTTTCCAAGCCCTTTGGAATTGTTCCTTGTGCGCTTACTATTATTGGTATCACCATCAAATTCATATTTCACGTTTTCTTTTTTAGCTCTCTAGCAAGGTCTTTGTATTTGTCTATCTTCTCAATTTCTTTAATTTTCACTCTGTAATCTGCTCGAATGGCAAAATTCACCGGATGACAAGTTCTTTTTTGACCTGTTTATGGACATAACATCTGGACATCGCGCCAGGATTCGGTGATCTGTTTTTATCTGTTGTAGGATGGCTAAACACCCTTTCAGCACTCTACCCTCTCTACAGGGGGCCATTAATAACCGACGATTAAAGGCTTCGAGGACTGTTGTAATAAGCTGATTAATATTTGGACTGATCTTACTTCGTTTGGCTATACAGCATTTTGACCCTCTGCAATATCTGGTGAATTCTCTTGTTAATCATATTTACCAACCCCTCTGCTCGGGCAAGATATGACACAAGGTCAGTTTTTTTTTAAGCGGAGTAACTGGTTTCAATTCAGAGTTTTCCTTCTCCTAGACTAGCCTCACCAAGGCTGAAGAAACCAGTCTGCCCTACTATTTACCCATAGCTGGAGGGAGAATAATTGAATTCATACCTTTTCCAAGGGTATTAGTGCTATGTGAAATGCAATCAGCCTTGTCCAGGATTTGAACTCGTATCGCCCTCGACGATAACCATTACTCCACGTGCACTTCCTAAAGTGAATTCTCTTGCTAATTGTTTGTAGCTTATTGTACTGTGTCTTTTTTGTATGTATTTAGTTGTCTGATTTTTTTAGATGAAGCTTGATGATTTTTATCATAATATATATATATATATCAGTATATATATGTACATATATGTTGAATGATTTACAGAGAAGAATGACTGCTTAATATATTTATTAGAATCTTTGGGAACCAAAGCCTGTAACCGTTACGCTATGTGTCCTGCTGTGTCCCGAGTTCGAAAAACACCTGAAAAAGGCCGGAAGACATATCGGCTGAAAAGTGGAAATAGCAATAAAGATGAAGACAATAGTCCGAAAACCTTTAATGATTGTATGTATTTGTTAGTACCGGATACTGGTGCTGAATAAATATATACTCATTCTTCTCTATAAATCATTCACCTCGACTATATATATATATATATATATATATATATATATATATATATATATATTCATAATGATAGATAGGTAGAGAGAAAGAGAAGATAGATTGAGGTAGGGATTTAGAGAATAACAGATTTTAAAATGAGTTGAAAAGATGGAAAGAGACTGAAAAAGCGGCGTGGAAGAGGGAGAAAAATTACAATAGATAGAAAGAGATAGAGAGAAAAAGGGGGGGGAGAGATTGGGACATGAAGAGGACGAATAGATTGATAAAGAGAGATAGAAAAAAAAAGAAACAGAGAAAGAAAGAGTGAGAGAGAAGACCGATAAACGAAAGGTTTTAGTGAATAAGGTAAAAGACAAAGAAAAAAGATACCAAATCCATTTTTATTCGTATTAACAGTTCTATTTTAAACAATTCAGTTTAACGTGGGTAAGCAGTTTAGTTCTATTTGACCCATAGATAGGACCTTTGCAGGTGCTACCACTCCGGACCAAAGTGGATCTTGTAGCGATGCCAACAAAGGGGTACTCCACATTCCCCATTGCTCTAAAATTACTTGAACCTCACCCTCAGGACACTCATTGAGGGGAGTCTTACTCCTCTGTAGAGATGCAGTCAGGGAATTCTGCAGCCCCAGCCGATTGGGCTAGAAAGAGAAACTTGGAGTGGAAATCAGATAGATAGATAGATAGATAGATAGAAATCGAACTATGTTTCTCTTTTGTCTTGAATAGAAGAAAATTGGCAAACCAGGGTTGTTTTTTTGGCAAAGTCCTTTATGATGGTCATACCAAAGATTCTCTCTCATGCACAGATCTTTTCGACTTTAACCTGTCCGTTGATCTCCCTGCATCCTATTTCTGTGTGCGCAGAATCTGACACAATTCAGACAAGGACGATGTTATCTCCCTAAGATCAACATATCGAGGTGTTTATTGAATCGAGCGAATTCTGGCACCATGAAGGACTCTTTGTTTCATTTAATCTAAGATTGAGCCAATCCTAAATTAGATGAAAGGTCAGATGGCTAACTTGCAATGTCCTAACTTGCAAATTATTCGCTGCATTATTTGAGATAGATAGATAGATAGATACGAGAAAGAAAGAAAGAAAGAAAGAAAGAAAGAAAGAAAGATAATCACACACACAGAGAAAGAGAAAGAAAGAGATAAACAAATAGTTTGACTGAAAAAGAGATAAATTTGTAAAGTCTATGAAAGAAAGAAAGAAAGATATTTATGTATCGATAGAGAGGGGAAATGATAGATAGATAGATAGATAGATAGATAGATAGATAGATACATGCTATGAAAGAAAGATAGATTTGAACAGTCTATGAAAGTCTAGATCTGAACAGTCTATGAAGAAAGAAAGAAAGAAAGAAAGAAAGAAAGAAAGAAAGAAAGAAAGAAATAGATAGATAGATAGATAGATAGATAGATTGATTGATTTGAACATGCTTCAAAGAAACAAAAAATAAAAAAAGAAAGATACTTAGATACTAGAAAGAAAGAAAGAAAGAAAGAAAGAAAGAAAGACATATATTTATATGTCGGCCGACAGCGAGAAAAAAAGAAAGAAAGAAAGAAAGAAATGAATATATATATATACGTATATATATATATATATAGAGAGAGAGAGAGAGAGAGTAATAGACACATAGTTGAACAGAAAGATAGATTTGAAAAGTCTGAAATAGATAGAAAGAAAGAAAGAAAGAAAGAAAGAAAGAAAGATAATCACAGACAGAGAGAAAGAGAAAGAGAACGATAAACAAATAGTTTGACTGAAAAAGAGATAAATTTGAAAAGCCTAAGAAAGAAAGAAAGAAAGAAAGAAAGAAAGAAAGATATTTATGTATCGATAGAGAGGGAAAGAGATAGATAGATAGATGTTGCGTAGCCATATACACGAATATGGCCATGTGCGAAATAGACATGTAATGTTCATTACTATAGAATATATAAAGAACAGGAATCTTGAAAACACGTAACTACTTCTTGTTCAGGTACGAAACCTTTTTATTAACTTTGAGTTAAAGGTTTCGACGTAAGGAGGAGAGACACAAACTTCTATGCTGTCTTATTCATTTGGCCCCCAACTCGAGCGGCTCCCATCGGGCACACGTTCGCCTCGCGCCTGCGAGCTCCAATATCGATCCTTCTCGTTTGGCGTCTAAAACCCGACTCTTATTTTCTTTAAATTCTCACACAAACTTCCGCGTGCTTCCGGTGCGTGACGTCACCCGCACTTAGTCACCCAGTATCGTCTCGGACTGTTATGACATCTGAGTGACACCTCCATCCGCTCGCGCGCACCCGCGTTAACACCTGCTTCAATCTTACACACAACCAACCCATGTGCTGAGCCGAAAGGTTCTCAGCCTAACTAAACTCAAAGGTATGAACCGAAATCCCTCGGCTATTTCATAACATAGATAGATAGATAGATAGATAGATTTGAACATGCTTCAAAGAAACCAAGAAACAAAAAACAATAAAATAAAGATACGTAGATACTAGAAAGAAAGAAAGAAAGTGACAAGATAGATAGATAGATAGATAGATATGAACATTCTTCAAAGAAAGAAAGAAAGAAAGAGAGAGAGAAAGAATATAAGAAAGAAAGAAACATGTATATTTATATCTCAACCGCGAGGGATAGAAAGAATGAAATATATATAGATAGATAGAGAGAGAGAGAGACAGACAGACAGACAGACATAGTTGAACTGAAAGATAGATCTGAAAAGTCTGAGATAGATAGATCGATACTGGAAAGAAAGAAAGAAAGAAAGAAAACAACTAGATAGATAGATAGATAGATTTGATATTGGTTACCGATAGAATGTCTTTCTTCATCAAAGAAAAGTAATTTTAGTTTCGTAAGAGGCCTTAACATTGAACTGACAATCTCGTGAATTTTAGACTATTTGACCAAATTGAACACTTTGTTGGTTTTGGTGTCTATAATCATTAGGAAAATTCCTCTCTGCTGACAAGAGCGTTACTGACAGAACATTCTCCCTAATTATTTTCTCATTCGTAAATTACCAAGCAGTTGTAAATACATTACAACTAGTCGGAGTACCTGCCGAAGCCAGGGAAAAATGCAAGAAAGGTTTCAGCTCCAAATCAATCCATACATTCATCTCGAAATGCATGCCTTCGTATTTTCGATGTGTGTTCCTAAATCATCAAGTCTGAAGATGTATTTACGTAGTGAGAAATGAACAATGAATGAAACGTTGATTTTCTACAAAATACGAGCTGTGTTGAAAAAGTTTCGAGACTGAAGCTGTATTTACCAAGAGAGAAAATGAACAATGAATGAAACGTTAATTTTCTTCAAAATACGAGCTGTGTTGAAAAAGTATCGAGACTGAAGCTGTATTTACCAGGAGAGAAATGAACAATGAATGAAACGTTGATTTTCTTCAAAATACGAACTGTGTTGTAAAAAAAGTATCGAGACTGAAGCTGTATTTATGAAAATAAACAATGAATGAAAAGTTGATTTTCCTCTAAATGTGAAGTATGTTTTTAAAAATATCGAAACTGAGGCAGTATTTACAAAGAAAATTCAAATAAACAGAAAATGTACAAAACAAATAAAAGACAAATGTATCAAAACACAAATTATTGTTTCTGACAGAACCGTAAAAAGAAAATAAGCTGAATGAGACTGGCTCTGCATATATATAATAAACAGATCTTCATTATGGATAAGGATAAAACTAAAAAAAAAAACCTACTTGCCTCAAATATAAGTCTTCATTTTATTTTATTTTATTCGTTCAGTTACTGATACCATGGAGGAGGGTAACGGTCACTGTCTGTTCGGATTGAGATTCACTCGTCTTTCACATACAAGCGAATCAACAAGGTTACAGTGTGATATATTAACGTGACCTGCGGGTGTGAATACGGCGGATGTTGTTGACAGATAGATTGATAAGACCGGTGTGATCACCAAAATGTCATCATGTCCATAGGTGCTGTGTATTAGAGGATGTTAACAGGATCATATCCGCTGAAGGATAATATCAACAAGGTGATTGCCAAAATATCACCATGCCCACAGTTGTTATGTTGAAAACAGGTGCATCCGGTCGAAGATATCGGAAAAATCACTGAACAGTGGGCGTCGTTGAATTCGGTGATAGTGGCAGATGCGTACGCCCACAGAACCGGGCTTGGGCAAGTAACCAATAGGAAGCAGACAACATAACCAATGAAAAGCAGAGAAGTGATATGTGAGCATAACCATGGCTAACGAAAAAGAGGAATTGCTGCAGGTCACGTGAGAGTTGCAGACTATGTAAGTTCCCGAATTTCGGCTAAAGTCAGTTGTTCACTGGCTCGTCCGTCTCCCAACAGCCCCTCCGTGTGCGCGAACTCTCAGAGATTGCTCTCTGCTCCACATAAAGATCATCACCGAAAATAAAAATATAATCTTATATTTTTATATACATACGTGTTCCTCGTTGTTAATAACGACACAGTGTACTATACAACATTCGACGGTTTCTCTGGCTCTTGAATTCTACCACAAAATCGCTGACTTCGAAAACACGAGATTCTTTTACGGGGTTCTCAGAACAGGGAATGCCAATTTCCGTCCTCGAAACGCTCTCACAACCTCTTAGATTTCTGATAGAGTTTTCTCTATTTCGTTATCCTTACATCAATTATTGTTTTTAAAGTTGGATATCAAAAATTGCGGATTTGTTGTTATTGTGAATTCTATCGTATTTCTCATTTCCCTTTACGATCAATCATTTAACTTAATCATTCATTTCTCAGCTGGGGCTGTAGAATACACTGACTGCTTCTCTGCAGAGGGGTAAGACCCCCCCCCTAACGAGTGTCCTGATTATGACACTAAACAATCTGATGATAAGGTTCCAGCAGTGCTGGAGCGTTGGTAAATGCGGAGTACCGCTTCATTGCCATCGCTCCCAGGTCCACTCTGGCCCGGAGTGGTAGCACCTGATAGTCAGGGGCAAGGGACAAATTACCAAGCTTTGGGAAAATATTAGTCTCGAAAATTGGTCCGCTGCTCTCCATAGAAAAGTAGTAAAAGGCTGCTTTTTTGTATCCTCTGCTGAATTTGAAACATTCTTTATTTTATTGACTTTTTCCCGAACTACGTCAGATATCCCTGTTAGTTGTAACATATTTTAAATAACCGGGTTAATGTTTGATTGACGACCTAATTTGATGGAATGTTCTGTCAGTGACACCCGAGATAGTAAAGAGGAAACTCCTAAATTACAACTGGCACCAAAAATCAATAAAGTGTACATTTTGTTCAAGAGAATCAAATAGTTGAAAGTAAAAAAAAAGCTTATTTGTGAGAGAGTAGGTGTGACGTAGTGGCTAACGAGCTGGACTGCTACCTCTTCGTAAGCAGGTTCGAATTCCACTCACGCTCACTTTCAGTCGAATACCTTTGGGAAATGTGTTGAATATTACCACTACTGCTCTTCGAAATGGATGGAGCTAGAATTAGATAACCCACAATGATTGATATGCCATTAAATAAAGAAAACAAACCAAGCCAAGCCACCGTTATTTTATTTCTAGTTTGACTGCATCTTAATTAAACTACTTTGGAAGTGAATCCCTTTGGCAAGTGCCATTACTCTTCTTCTACAAGGATGACTTTGGCGTTAAATAACCCCCGTGGTTTGATATGTCATTAAACAATGAAACTAAACTAAACAATTTAAATATAATTACGTTGGTTCCCATATGCTAAGTTCATGCTACTACCCTTGCCTATAAGTTGAATTGTATCACTGTTCTCTACAAGGATGGCTTAGGCATTAAATAACCCACAAATTTTGATATGCCATTAAACAAAAAACCCAAACCTAGCCAAGCCATCATTATTATTTTATACTAGTTTAACTCCATCTTAATAAAACTGCTTTGGTAGTAAACCAATTTTTCTTGTACCACTACTGTTCTTCTACAAGGTTGGCTTAGGCATTAAATAACCCACAAATATTGATATGCCATTAAACAAAAAACCCAAACCTAGCCAAGCCATCATTATTATTTTATACTAGTTTAACTCCATCTTAATAAAACTGCTTTGGTAGTAAACCAATTTTTCTTGTACCACTACTGTTCTACAAATTTGGCTTAGGCATTAAATAACCCACAAATATTGATATGCCATTAAACAAAAAACTCAAACCTAGCCAAGCCATCATTATTATTTTATACTAGTTTGACTCCATCTTAATAAAACTGCTTTGGTAGTAAACCAATTTTTCTTGTACCACTACTGTTCTTCTACAAGGTTGGCTTAGGCATTAAATAACCCACAAATATTGATATGCCATTAAACAAAAAACCCAAACCTAGCCAAGCCATCATTATTATTTTATACTAGTTTGACTCCATCTTAATAAAACTGCTTTGGTAGTAAACCAATTTCTTGTACCACTACTGTCCTACAAGTTTGGCTTAGGTATTAAATAACCCACAAATATTGATATGCCATTAAACAAAAAACCCAAACCTAGCCAAGCCATCATTATTATTTTATACTAGTTTGACTCCATCTTAATAAAACTGCTTTGGTGGTAAACCAATTTTTCTTGTACCACTACTGTTCTTCTACAAGGTTGGCATAGGCATTAAATAACCCACAAATATTGATATGCCATTAAACAAAAAACCCAAACCTAGCCAAGCCATCATTATTATTTTATACTAGTTTGACTCCATCTTAATAAAACTGCTTTGGTAGTAAACCAATTTTTCTTGTACCACTACTGTTCTACAAGTTTGGCTTCGGCATTAAATAACCCACAAATATTGATATGCCATTAAACAAAAAACCCAAACCTAGCCAAGCCATCATTATTATTTTATACTAGTTTAACTCCATCTTAATAAAACTGCTTTGGTAGTAAACCAATTTTTCTTGTACCACTACTGTTCTTCTACAAGGTTGGCTTAGGCATTAAATAACCCACAAATATTGATATGCCATTAAACAAAAAACCCAAACCTAGCCAAGCCATCATTATTATTTTATACTAGTTTGACTCCATCTTAATAAAACTGCTTTGGTAGTAAACCAATTTTTCTTGTACCACTACTGTTCTTCTACAAGGATGGCTTTGGCATTAAATAACCCACAAATATTGATATGCCATTAAACAAAAAACCCAAACCTAGCCAAGCCATCATTATTATTTTATACTAGTTTAACTCCATCTTAATAAAACTGCTTTGGTAGTAAACCAATTTTTCTTGTACCACTACTGTTCTACAAGTTTGGCTTAGGCATTAAATAACCCACAAATATTGATATGCCATTAAAAAAGTAACTAACCTAAACCAAGCCATCATAATTATTTCATTACTAGTTTTGATCGATCTTAGTAAAACTGCTTTGGTGGTGAACAAATTTTTCTTGTACCACTACTGTTCTTCTACAAGGTTGGCTTAGGTATTAAATAACCCACAAAAGTTGATATGCCATTAAACAAAAAACCCAAACCTAGCCAAGCCATCATTATTATCTTATTGCTAATTTGACTCAATCCAAATAAAACTGCTTTGGTAGTAAATCAATTGTTCTTGCTTTGGCTTCAAGACCATTCTTACGACTTAGGCCTATAAAGTCTCAAGGAGACCTAGACTATTTCAAGGATTTCCATATTTTAGGCCTTATGTCAGATCAAGCTAAACTTAGTTAATATAAATCATTACAGTAAATATGAATGTATAAAAAGCAGTATTTTTCGGGATGTGTATTATACACGAGAAATATATCATATCCTTTTTTCCGACCACATGACACTTCATGTTCAAAACCGGATGCCAAAAAGTAAGTTCTATCTACCGTTCAAATTGAAGTGTTTTCCACTGTTACAGAGAAATATCCACTTGAATGTGTGTTTGTTTATAGTATTGTTTTTCCTTATTTTCGCTACAAGCTTGTTGCATTTTTTGTATGTACAGGTTCGTGTGTTTGCTGTAAATCATATGTAAATTTTGTGCCTTAAGACATAATATCAACTGTATAAATTCATATTTTTATTTAGTTTGAATTGATAAAAAAAAAATTGAACGAATAGTAAATTTAGCAAGTAGATATTCCAAAAAGTCAGTGTGTAATATGCACCAGAATTATTTCTATGAATTTTTATAAAGAATAGAATTTTATTGAAATAGCCGTAAAAACATATTACTAAATCTTTCAGTCGAAAAATAAAAGGCAGGGGGGCATAGACAGTCATTTGGGTCCCATGTATATTGAGAAACCAGATATTAGTTGGTTGGGTTTTATGGCATATCAAACTTTGTAGGTTATTTAACGCCAAATCCATTTTTATGTAAATAATATGTTCTGTTTAAAACAATTCAGTTTAGCATAAGTACACAGTTTAATTGTCAAAAACATTTCTATTTCAAACTATTCAAGTTGTTATATGTAACAATTCAGTTAAGTGTAAATACAGTTTTAATGTCGAAAAACAGTTCTATTTCAAATAATTCAGTTAAGCATAAGCACGCAGTTTAAATTTAAGTACGATTTAATTGTCAAAAACATTTCTACTTAAAGCTATTCAGTTTACTCAAACAATTCAATTTAGCATAAGTATGCTGTTAGTTATATTTAACCCATAGATAGGACCCTTATCAGGTGCTACCACTCCGGGTCAGAGTGGATCTGGGAGCGATGGCAATGAAGGGGTACTCCGCATTCCCCAAAACTCCAGCACTGCTGGAACCTCACCATCAGATTGTTTAGGACACTCATGGGGGGGTCTTACCCGTCTGCAGAGGTGCAGTCACTGTATTCCACAACCCCAGCCGACTGGGCAACCACGATTTTAATGATAAATTTGCATGCACAAATTTGCCATTAATTTTTGATAAAAGTGTCAAACTTAAAACACAGTAACATTTCATAAAAAAATTGTAGAAACAAAATTTAAAAAACGTAAACTTAATTTTCTAAAAAAAAAACTTATGAACTTTTATTTCTTCATTTATCAATGTTTTTGATGCTTTTGCGCATGCGTCAGAAATCTGATAACTATCAGATTATTTTCAACATCTACCCAGTTGACTGGGACTGTAAAGTTCAGTCAGCTCCTAAAGTTGGCTGGGACTGTAAAGTTCAGTCAGCTCCTAAAGTTGGCTGGGACTGTAAAGTTCAGTCAGCACATGCGGGTACTGCGAATATTCAGTTTCAGCAAAGTATATATATATATATATATATATATATATATATAAAAGTAAAGTAAGTAAAGTTGGTGACCTTAGTCGAGGGCGACCTGAAGGCTCCCTTTTCAATAGCTACTACACCGTGGTGTAGGAGAGGGCGTTACTCTGTCCCTGGTAAATATATATATATATATATAATAACAGTGTTGGTTGTCACTAAATCACTTTGTGGGTTTGTATCGAACCAGGTGCAATATAATATGGAGAGTGCTCAATATCTAGGATAGAGCAATTATATAATAATAATAAATAAATAAATATTAAATATGTATATTTAATTCATGGAATTTACACTGCAACCCCTGGGTTTCATGGAGTTTTTGCAAAACGACAATCATCAGAAAATTTTCTTAACTGCCTGATAATTGTTTTTTTGCAAAAGAAATCCATGAAATCCAGGGGTTGCAGTCTAAATTCCATAAATTAAATATATATATATATATATATATATATATATATATATATATATATATGTGTGTGTGTGTGTGTGTGTGTGTGTGTGTGTGTGTGTGTTTTGGCACATTTACGCGAGTGTCAGAAGTCTAATAAGTATTAAATTTTATCCTACATGTGGCCATTTAGGGGTTTTAAATTGATTCCCGGTGAAATTCTGGCTCATTGGATACCGCAGGTGATGTGATGGTTAGCAAGCTAGACGAGCAGATCTTAAGAGAATTCGAGTCTCATTCTTACGGCATTGCGCCTCATGTAAGATAAAAGCTTAGTAAATTACTAAACATGTAAATAACTAAACATGTAAATTACTAAACATTAATTATAGTTTTCACAAATTTGCAACAGACCAGTCGGCTGAGGCTGTAGAAAACATTGACTGAATCTCTGCAGAAAGGGATAAGACCCTCCCAACGAGTGTCCTGATCATGACATTAAACAATCTGATGTTGTGGCTCCAGTAATGTTGGAGCCTTGAGGAATGCGAAATACCTCTTTATTATGATTGCTTCAGGGTCTACTCTGGCTTGGAGTGGTAGAACCCGATAGGGTCCCAACTATAGGTCAAATAGAACTGTTTGATATTCAAAATATGTGCAAACAAATGACTTATGTTAAATTGAATTTTTGAAAATAGAACGGTTTGATCATTTAAGTGTTTGTAAACAAATGTCTGATGTTTATTTGAATTCTTAGTGATACTTTTCACCATTTAACTCTGTTGACTTATGCTAAATTGAATTGTTAGAAAATAAACTGCTTGATCATTTAACTGTATTTATCTATTAAATGTATTTACAAATCATATACTTAATCTATATTTAACACCGGACATTGGCCTAGCGGTTAGAGTGTTCGCCAATGGCCCGGGAAACCTGGGTTCAATCCCAGGTCGAGTCATATCAAAGACTCAAAAAATGGTACTTGATGCCTCCTTGCTTAACACTCAGCATTATAAGGTACGGATCAAGGGTGAAGTGGAGCAATCCGGGGAAAGGAGTCGCGCCCTCCCCTACACCTTGGTGTAGTAAGCTATCGAAAAGGGAGCCTTCGAGTCACCCTCGACTATGGTCGCCAACTTTACTTTACTTAATCTATATGTGAAAATAGTATTTGGCAATAGATAAACAACAATGGTTGATATGCCATAAAACCAAACCAAACCAAACCAAACCAAATCATATATATTTAATATATATATATATATATATATATATATATATATATATATATATATATATATATATGTATATGTATATATATATATATATATATAGAGGATGTAGCATTAAATAAGCTACAATGGTTGATATTCCCTAAAACCCAACCAAACCAGATCATATCTATTTAACATATATGTATTAAGTGGATTTGGCATTAAATAACCTACAATGGTTGATATGCCATAAAACCCAACCCAACCTAATCCTATATATTTAATATATATGTATAAAGAGAATTTGACATTAAATAACCTACAATGGTTGATATGCCATAAACCTAATCCAAGAAAATCCTATATATTTAACATATATGTATTAAGTGGATTTAGCATTAAATAACCTACAATGGTTGATATGCCATAAAATCCAACCAAACCAAATCATATATATCTAATATATATGTATAAAGATGATTTGGCATTAAATAACCTACAATGGTTGATATGCCATAAAACCCAACCAATCCAAATCCTATATATTTAATATATATGTGTAAAGAGGATTTGGCATTAAATAACCTACAATGGTTGATATGCCATAAAACCCAACCCAACCAAACCAAATCATATATATTTAATATATATGTATAAAGAGGATTTGGGATTAAATAACCTACAATGGTTGATATGCCATAAAACCCAACCCAACCAAACCAAATCATATATATTTAATATATATGTTTAAAGAGGATTTGGCATTAAATAACTTAGAATGGTTGATATTCCCTAAAACCCAACCAAACCAAATCAAATATATATTTAATATATTTGTATAAAGAGGATTTGGCATTAAATAACCTACAAACCAAATCAAATATATTTAACATATATGTATAAAGTTGATTTGGCATTAAATAACCTACAATGGTTGATATGCCCTAAAACCCAACCAAACCAAATTGTATATATTTAACATATATGTATAAAGTTGATTTGGCATTAAATAACCTACAATGGTTGATATGCCATAAAACCAAACCAAACCAAATTATATATATTTAATAAATATGTATAAAGATGATTTGACATTAAATAAACTACAATGGTTGATATGCCATAAAACCCAACCTAACAAAATCATATATATTTAATATATATGTATAAAGATGATTTGACATTAAATAACCTACAATGGTTGATATGCCATAAAACACAACCAAACCAAACCAAATCATATATATTTAATATATATGTATAAAGAGGATTTGGCATTAAATAACCTAAAATGGTTGATATGCCATAAAACCCAACCAAACCAAATCATATATATTTAATATATAAGTATAAACCAAATCATACATACATACATACATACATACATTTATATATATATATGTTAAATATATATGATTTTTAATTGGAAAAGTTTGTAGTTAACATTATTTTAAATAAACAATCCTGAGCTTTTTATATTTATACACAATTAAATGGGCTCAAATATTGCGATCAAACACGAATAATTTATTCATCTGTACATTGTTAACTGGTTTAAAGTATTGCTATATAATACTAACAATTTTAAATTTGTCATTTGTTTGCACACAGTTAAATTGTTTCAATCATAGAAAAGGGCCAAATATTTCTATTTATTCCATTGATGTGACCCTAACCCAAACTGGAATGGACTTGGGAGTAATAGCATTAAAAAGAGACACCATATTCCCCAAAGCTACAAGACTAGAGCCTCGCAATCAAAAAGTCAATGGATATATTCATATGTTGTGTGGGGAGTTCTTACCCTACTGCAGAGATGCAGCTGGTGTTTTCTACAACCCCACCCCAGCAGATATTGCGTTTATTTCATATATGATTGATAAGCGAATTTTCTGTTGGTTGGTTGGTTGGTTGGTCATTGTTTTATGTCATATCAACATTGTAAGCCAGTTAATGCCAAATCCTGTTATATATATATATATATATATATATATATATATATGTGTGTGTGTGTGTGTGTGTGTGTGTGTGGTGCATTCAATACGTTTCCAGACTTTTTTTGTACAGGCATTTAAAACTGTTGTAGACTCTTGACAATTCACTATGTTTTTGCTATATATCTTTTGCGATGACTGACCAATTTTTATGATTACAGCTTCAAATGAACTGCTACAGCAGGAATTGGGATACACCCTATTAAAGCCTGATTGTCACAGCTGGTGAATTTCAAAAATGCAATCTGGACGTGAGGACATTTTAGAAGAACGATATGTAATAAAATTCTGTTTTAAACTTGGAAAAAATGCCACAGAAACGTATGGAATGCTTCAGACTGCTTTTGGGGCATCCTGCACGAATCGAGCATCAGTTTTTGAGTGGCATAAGAGATTCAAGGAAGGCAGGGAGTCTGTGAGGGATGATGAGAGGTGTGGGAGGTGTAAGGAAGTCAATACACCACAGTTGATTGGCCAAAGGGTTAGGGTTAGGGTTACTATGTTGAGATTTTAAGGGAGTTCAGGAGGAGATTCCGAAGGAAGAGGCGAGCACTATTCAAATCGGGTCAGTGGCATTTCCACCAGGACAATGCACCAGTTCACAAATCCATCCTTGTTACAGACTATTTGACCAAGATGGGCATCGAGACAGTTTCTCAGCCTCCCTATATTCCAGTCCCTGTTCTCTGTAATTTTTGGTTATTCCCTAAGCTCAGAGGCTGTCGTTATGAGACAATTGAGGAGATAAAAAAAGGGTGTGACGAAGGTCATTGACATGCTCACTCAAGAGGACTTCTATGGGGCATTCCAGAAATTATTGGAACTGTAAAATAAGTGCATTGCAGCCTGAGGAGATTACTTCGAAGGGGACTAGAGTTTCATGTGTGTACTATCAATAACAGCGCCCATACGAAAAATATACCACCCATGATAAAATGTCAAATTCAAATATTACACAACGTAAGACCCAAGCCTGGGAATTGGGTGTCATGATCGGCAGATGCTCTCTTGATAGCCAACATGGGAGACCCGACCGTCATCCTGCGAATGTTGGCTGTTCTCCTTTCAGGTACACAAATGGTGATTTAAGGAAGCACATCAACCAGAGACCTAAACGGAAAGCATGGACTAGGGAAGACAACCAACACTACACTGCTATTTTACGAGAAACCGTACACAAAGAGGATATTGGAAAAGAATGATGGAGATCTGGCAAGAACTTTCTAATTTTCACACAACTCGTCAGAGACTCGCTGATCAAGTTAGAACAATAATAAAGAAGGGGTGGTTTTCTGACCTTGAAATAATAGAAATACACCAGAAAATAAATGATCAACAAACTGGTACTAATACATTACGTGGCACATCAAATATTAACTAACAAAAACAGCCCATCCGAAAGGAACCACCAACTTCGGAAAATGGAAACTCCACACAACCAAACATGGCACAACCAAACAACCCAAAACAAACACTATTACAAGAACAATAGTTAAATCTAAAAAATTTAAAGAGAATTATGAACAATGAAAAATCTACCCTTACCATCATTAAGAAACATTGAATGGAGAATAGTTAAGGCAGCGACAAATAAAATGAATCAAGTACTGACATATATATCAACGAATAATATAACTGAATTAAATGAACTAATTTATGCAGGAGCGAAATTAGTTTGCGAGAAAATTAGGATCCCCTCAAAAAGCACGAAAGAAAAATCAAAACCAGGATGAGAATTTCGACTAGAAACTCAGATAAAAAAAATCTACGAAAACAGGCAAAAATGATAAAACAAAAGAAAGACGTTGGAATAATTTGAAACTGAAAAGATAAGACGACACTGGAAAAACTTACAATACAACTTGAGGAAATAAATCAGAAAGTACCGGCCAAAGAAGGAAGATTGAAGAGATTTCGACAAAGTTTAAAACAATATAGACAAAACAGGACATTCCAAAACAATGAAAAAAAATTCTATCTATAATTGGGAGGAGATGACAATAAAAGACACCAACAACCGGATGCAAAAGAAACCCAATGATTTGGACTCAAATATGGCCACCAAAAACATAACGAAAAGGCTGAATGGATAAGCAATATGACAAGAGATCTAGAAGAACTCGAAGAAGGCCCAAAATCTGAAATATACACCGATTTACTCAAAACGACACTTAAAAAATATCAAACTGGAAAACGCCAAGCCATGATGGAATACATGGTTTCTGATTCAAGAAATTCACCCTCCCATTCACGACAGACTAGCACTAGAAATGAACAAATGCCTATAAAGAGCACACGTACTCGAATGGATGACCATATTGATACAAAAGGACCCAAATAAAGGAACCGCCCAAAACAATTACAGACCCATAATTTGCCGACTAATGATGTAAAAAATATTAACAGCACACATAAGGGAGGAGATTTACTACTCGCTAACTAACCCCAGATTGTTCCCTGACGAACAGAAAGGATTCTGCAAAGGGTCCAGAGGCACAGCAGAGTTACTTTACATAGATCAACACATTCTAAATGAGAGCAAGACCAGACGGAAAAATCTAGCTATGGCCTGGATTGACAACAAAAAGGCATATGATATGGTTCCGCAAAGCTGGATAATAAAATGTTTTCAAAATGTACAAAATATCACAGTAAGTCATAAACTTTATCGACAAAACCATGAAAACCTGGAGAGTGGAATTGGGAGCAGGAGGAAGAAGCTTAGCTGAAACAAAGATCCGAAGAGGTATTTGCCAAGGAGATGCTCTATCATCCTTTCTATTCATAATTGCGATGATGCCACTTAACCATATATACAGAAAATGCACAGCCGGATACGCACTAAGTAGATCGCAGGAAAAGATCAATCACCTAATATGCATGATGACATCAAACTATTTGCAAAACATGAAAAAGAACTGGAATCTCTAATACACGCAGTTAGAATATACAGTCTGGACATTGGAGTAGAATTTGGCATAGAAAAATGTGCCATGCTTGTAATGAAAAGTGTCAAACGACATCTATCTGACGGAATGGAACAATCAAAACAAGACAAGATTAGAACACTCGGAGAAAAGGAAACCTACAAATACTTGAGTATCTTGAAGGTAATGAAAGAAAAAAAATTTGAGAAAGAATATCTCTGGAG
Organism: Sepioteuthis lessoniana; assembly: GCA_963585895.1. NCBI lineage: Eukaryota > Metazoa > Mollusca > Cephalopoda > Myopsida > Loliginidae > Sepioteuthis > Sepioteuthis lessoniana. The sequence goes on along the minus strand of OY757924.1, from coordinate 11,814,385 downwards.
AACTAGAAAGCTACTCGAGATAAAACTAAGTGGCTGAAACCTTATCAAAGGAATAAAAATCTGGGTTGTACCCCACGTTAGATATTTGGGACCCTTTTTGAAGTGACAAGAGAAGAACTTAAGCAAATGGACCAAAGAACAAGAAAACTAATGACCAGGCATAAGGCATTACATCCCAGAGATGACGTTGACAGACTATATGTATCAAGAAAGGAGGGAGGAAGAGAACTTGCGGGCATTGAAGACAGTGTTGACGCATCGATAACAACGACTCGAGGGCTACATTGAAAAACACGAAAGAAGACTGATTACAGCCATCAGAAACTATACTAATAACACGATGGACAACAGAATGAAAATAACTAGGAAACAAAAATAGGAAGAAAAACAACTTTTAAACGACTAATAAACAACATCTCACACGAGAAAACCTTGACCTAGCTAAGAAAAGTAAACTTTAAGAGAGAAACAGAATCTCTCCTAGTAGCAACACAAAATAACGCCATAGGAACTAATCATATCAAAACGAGAATAGATAAGATGTAACAAAATAGCAAATGTAGCTTATGCGATGACAGAGATGAAACCATCAATCACATAATAAGCGAATTCAGCAAATTAGCACAGAGGGAGTACAAGACTAAACACTACTGGGTGGGTAAAGTGATCCACAAGGAGATGTGCAAGAAATTTAAATTTGACCATACCAACAAACGGTATATGCACAACCCAGCATCAGTCCTAGAAAATGACACACATAAACTCCTATAGGACTTTGACATACAAATAGATCACCTAATCTCGGCCAGAAGACCAGACCTAATAAAAATCAACAAAAAAAAAGAGAACTTGCAAAATTGTCGATATAGCTGTCCCGGCTGACCATAGAATAAAACTGAAAGATAAGTACCTCGACCTTGTTTGGGAATTGAAAAAACTATGGAATATGAAGGTGACAATTATACCAATCGTGATTGGTGATTTTGGTACCCTCACCAAAGGATTTTTAAAGGGGCTATTGAGGTTTCACATCTTTGGGCACTTTCTGATTGCTCAACCACTTATTCAACCATGGCAATGTTAGGGTGGTGTAAAGATGTTTGGGGGGCTAGCAAAAGGTCCCAAAAGGTTTTCAGTCGATGTGCTATTTTGTTTGTTTTGTTGTTTAATGGCACATAAACCTTTGTTGGTTATTCAATTCCAAATCCATCCTTCCAGAAGGACAGTAGTAATACTATTTAACCAAAAGATTGGAGGATAAGGGGGTCCATAGCTTTCCCCAAGGGTATTTGTCCGAAAGTAAACGTTAGAAGTGTTCGAACTCGCTTCCTGCGATTCCACAGTTCATCACTTTAACCATTCCACCAAGAGGTCCCCGTCTTAATTTACATATCTATTTAACTATGCAATACTCTTGGGAATTCGTTCTTCAAATATTTTGGAGGTGCCTGTGGTGTAATTGTTATCGTCGTATGAAATGGTCACGGCGACACGAGTTCAAATCCTAGACGAGGCTGATTGCATTTCACATAGCACTAATACCCTTGGGAAAGGTATTTAATCCAATTATTCTCCCTCCTGTTACGGGTAAATAGTAGGGCAGACTAGGTTCTTCAGTCTAGGAGAAGAAAAACTCTGAATTCAAACCTGTTAAACTCCGCTTAAAAATTGACCATGTGTCATATCCTGCCCGGGCAGATGGGTTGGTAAATATGGCTATAAGAATATTTTTAACACTTCCAATTTTTTTAGTATGTATTGTAATCCGTAGTTCGTTTAGTGGAGAAATTTTCAGAATAGATAGATAGATAGATTTGAATAGACTTAGATAGATAGATAGATAGATAGATACTGACAGTCAGAACTATCTATATATCTATACATCTATCTCAGTCTATTCATATCTATCTATCTATCTATCTATCTCGTTCAGTTTCTTTCTATCTATATATCTATCTACCTTCTTAAGTTCATATGTATCCATCTCAGTTTGTTCATCTTTCTACCTAGCTGCTGATCTAGATGAGCAAACCATTGTTAGCCAGTTCAATTCTCATTGGATGCTCAATTTTTCTAGTCTTGTGCCATAATAAACTGAGCTCAATAAATGGCTATATAAAATTATTTCAGACTTTGATTATCTAAATTCGCGGGGATCTTTATATAAAAGTCGATCACCCATCCCTCTCAAAATACTAAACCTTGCTGTAATCATAAGTTGATGATCTCCAGGAACTGTAAATGTTCAGGAACTGTAGATCTCCAGGAAAAAAGAAAACAAAATAATAGATATGATCACAATTGATTTTTATTTTTAATTTTCTTAAAAAATTACAATTTTTCAAAACAATTTTCATTTCAGAAGCTTTCATAAATTTTCTTTAAATGGTAAGAATTCTTTTCATATATATGGAATTCTGATTCTCCGAAAATCTGGCGATTATAATTTTTTTCACACTGCCATTCTTTGCAGAACCAATACTGATATATATATATATATATATATATATATATATATATATATATTCAATCCTTTAAAATATTTAAAATCCAGGTGATACCACGCCAATCATTTTGATTACGGAACATTCACTGCCAACAATTCATAGCCACCGATAATTCAGCACTAACAATTTATCCTCTAAAACTCATAACAGTATATTACAGAATTCATAGTCATCAGTTCATTGCTATAGAAAATTCATTTCCAAAATTTCATCTAGAACTATTAATCCCAAGCCTTGTTTAACAATATGAATAAGTAAAGTTGTCTCTCTTTAGTCGAGGGTGACCAGAAGGCTCCCTTTTCAATAGCTACCACACCAAGGTGTAGGGGAGGGCGCTACTCCTTTCCCTGGATTGCTCCACTTTACCCATGATACGTACCTTATATTGCTGAGAGTTAAGCTTGGAGGTATCAAGTACCATTTTTAAAGTATTTGGTATGACGCGACTTGGGATTGAACCCAGGTCTTCCGGATCATTGGCGAACACTCGACCCACTTGACCAATGAGCCGGTAATACAATATAAATACCTGCTATAAATTAATCTTTTAAAGAAATTAAGTTAATCGTTAGAATTTCTACGCGAGAATAGATTCTACACTTTCTTGTTGCTATAGAAACGATAGAAATCCCTGTCAACTGGCGACAAAATAGCCGCGAAAAGTGGTGCTAAAAGAGTCGATAGACCGGTATATATCAAGAAAGATAAAGAGTGAAGGAAAGTAATGTTTCACAGATGTACATTTTTTACAAATGAGATCATATTAAAATAGGTTTGGTTTGGTTTCTTTGTTTAATGGCATATCAACCTTTGTAGGTTATTTAATGCCAAAGCTATTCTTCTAGAATTTAACCCATATTTAACCCATAGCTGGGAGGATAAGGGGGTTCATACAAAGGTATGAATACCCAGGGTATTTGCCCTGGGTATTCATTTAATGCCAAAGCGATTCTTCTAGAAGAACAGTAGTGGTACAATTTAACCCATAGCTGGGAGGATAAGGGGGTTCATACCTTTCCCAAGGGTATTTGCCCGAAAGTGAACGTAATAGCACGACTGGAGTTCGAACTCGCGTACTACGATTCCATTGTCGTTTGCTTTAACCATTACACCACGGGGACACCCCTGCATATTAAAATGATATTTTCAATTAAAAATTTGAAATCAGTTGAATTTGGGCGAGCTTTTGCCATTAGGTTGATGCTTGTGGTTTCATTAGCAACAGTTGGCAACTATTATAAGCGTTTCTATGACAACTGCCGTAGATTAATTATGGCTTTGTACACTTTTATTTTTTCGAAATCCGCTGCTATACGTCCAATATAGAATCGGTTTTGTATGGTTTATTTATTTAACGGCATATCAACAGCTTATGGGTTATTTGATATCGAGCTTAGATTCCTCTATAAATGTTTGATTATAATTATAATTATTTATATTTCAAACTTTCCTTTGCAGTAACTCTATTAAATGCATTTTTATCGATAAGAATAAACATTTTTATATACAGGTATATGGTTTCAAGTATTCCTATCAAATACAAATAATTTGTTCTATACAAGAAGGTTTAAAATACTGCCATCTCATCTAATACTAGTAACTTATACTCAATCGTATTGTTTCTATTCATGGTAAGTATTACTGATAATAATTCTGTGTTATATAATTTCAATTCTTATTTAATACCAAAAAGTTGTACAAAATTAAAAGGTTTTAAATATTCTCATTTAATGCTAATAATTTTAATTCAATTATAATATTTCCAATCATAATCCTTTGTTTGCACAGTTATATGGTTTCAAGTATTCCTATCTAATACTAATAATTTGCACACTGTTATATGGTTTCAAGTATTCCTATCTAATGCTAATAATTTGAACACAGTTATATGGTTTCAAGTATTCCTATCTAATACTAATAATTTGCACACAGTTATATGGTTTCAAGTATTCCTATCTAATGCTAATAATTTGAACACAGTTATGTGGTTTCAAGTATTCCTATCTAATACTAATAATTTGCACACAGTTATATGGTTTCAAGTATTCCTATCTAATGCTAATAATTTGAACACAGTTATGTGGTTTCAAGTATTCCTATCTAATACTAATAATTTGCACACTGTAATATGGTTTCAAGTATTCCTATCTAATACTAATAATTTGCACACTGTTATATGGTTTCAAGTATTCTTATCTAATCCTAATAATTTGCACACTGTTATATGGTTTCAAGTATTCCTATCTAATCCTAATAATTTGCACACTGTTATATGGTTTCAAGTATTCCTATCTAATACTAATAATTTGCACACTGTTATATGGTTTCAAGTATTCTTATCTAATCCTAATAATTTGCACACTGTTATATGGTTTCAAGTATTCTTATCTAATCCTAATAATTTGCACACTGTTATATGGTTTCAAGTATTCCTATCTAATCCTAATAATTTGCACACTGTTATATGTTTTCAAGTATTCCTATCCAATACAAATAATTTGTACAGTACTAGAAGATTTAAAGTACTGCCATCTCATCTAATACTAAAAAAATTTACTCAGTTATAAGGCACTTTTTAAAAACTCTTTTTTCCAACTTACCTCAGCCTTCTAAATAAGATAGGGGTAGATTTATGGAATAATTCTGTTTTCTACTTTATTTCTTTTGATTGAAAATCGAACTTGCCTTTTCTTCAAGGATACATTTAATTTCAACACCTATTCTAAATTCAATGATGATACTTTTTTATCATTAAGGTTTTCCGAACTATTATCTTCATCTTCATTTCAACAACGTTTCGGTCGATATGTCCTCCGGCTTTCTCCAGGTTTTTATCGAACTTCGGACTACGTCCTTTATTTGAAACCACGGGATCGCCTGTTCTGATTTCTTTAGCCATAACCGGATAGAAGTTGTCAGGATTGTACCTACAACCTCCAGATGATTGTCTCCTTAGAGAACCATCGCCTATAACCGTTACGCTATGGGCCAGTTGGACAGTTCAGAGTGAATTTTTGGGACTTATAAACTTAATGTTCTTACTTGAGTAGGATTACTATTATTATGTATGAGTCTTTACCTGTGCTCATATTCAGAGTTTGTTTTTTTTTTGGTTTTTATTTGCATTAATTTATCCGTACTGGTATTCAATCTTTCCCTTGCTGATAAATATTAACTGTATACGCTCAGATTTTGCACATAAATATACTTTTTCTCCCACGTAATGACATACTCATACAAAGATCTTTTACACACACAAAATATATCAACTAGATTTAAGCAATGCAAACTGCTACATTAAATGTACGAATTTTTAACTCTTGTAATAATTATTAGAGAATGCTTTTTCTTACTCTATTATCTTTTCTTACAAAAAAAGACTTTGCAAGTTCTGTATTTCAACAAACTTTTCCCTCAATCTAAAAAAAAAATTCTTTAGTTTGTAGATCGGGGTTTTGTTCAATAATTTACACACTTATCTGCTCCAGATACAGTTGACGAGTTGTAAATTTCACCGAATTATGAAGAGGGAACCTGCTAAGCAGAAATTGCCCGTGACTATGAATTGTTGGCTATTAGAGCTGTGAATTTCTGGCGCTGAACTGACCTGTTTCTTAACCATTTACTCGTTCTTTTAAACCAAATCATCGATAATTATATAGGGCACACTTGTTGAAGACCAAATAGTTTAAAAATATACACACGGTCCCTGAGACCAATATGAAAATACCAGATTAACCCACTAAGTACCAGAGTTGATAGAAAGTAGAAAAGAATGCTTAGTTAGGTTGCGTATGCCTAGGTGAAAAGTGGCTCCGTCACCCTTCGTGTTTCCTCAACGTAGACTATTCCTCTTTGTTTTTTTCTGTCAGTGTTAATCTTGCTTTTCCATGAACCTGAGGCCACACGGAAAAGTGTCTCCAGAAATATTATTTCATTTGACATCTGTACTTGTAACACAGAAAAATACCATGACGAAGGGACTTTGTTTTTCTGGCGCTCTGGGTTGGTTTGCCCCCAAAATTAACCTTCAATTTTTTTTCCTGTCAGTCTTTAGGCCGCATGAAGAAGACAATATCATTCCAACTAACTTTGTATTTTGATATGGTTCGGCTATATCACTCATTTTTTTTTGGGGGGGGCTCTTTGAGCTATCCGCTCAAATAAATATTTCCCTTTTGCTTAGGGTTTCTTTTTTTTGTTTTGTTTTCGTTTTTGTTGTTGGTTTGTTTTTTTTTTGTTTTGTTTTTTTGGTGGGGGGTTTGTTGTTTGTTTTAATTTTGACTTTCCATTTATCAAAGGCCACAACGAAAATATAGAATTATCTTTGTCCAAAGATTTCTTTCAACAATCGACTAGTCTCAGTTTTACAGATGAAACATTGATTCTCTCTCTCTCTCTCTCTCTCTCTCTCTCTCTCTCTCTCTCTCTCTCTCTCTCTCTCTAAAACTATAATGGCTTGAGAAAAAAATTGATGCTGGATTTTATTTTTAAAAAAGATATCATTACGCATTCGATCAATTTACGAAGAGCTTATTTTCTCATTTGTCAAGTTCAAGGCATACTTTACGTAACAGCACACTTAAGATTTGGTTGTTTGGAAAAATACTGTACGATTTTTGTATAAAATGTTTAAATTTTCTTTTAATATATCATTTTTTAAAATTTAGCAAAGTTGGCGACTGTAGTCGAGAGAGACCCGTAGGCTCTTTTTTCAATAGCTACTACATCGAGGTATAAGGGAGGGTTCTACTCCTTTCCCTGGATTGTTCCACTTTGACCTTGATAGGTACCTAAAAATGTTAGACGGCATCAAGTCTTTGATATGACTCGACCGGGGATGGAACCCCTGTCTGGCAGACCATTCGAGAACTCTCTATGCGTTAGGTCAATAGCCAGGTTAAAATTAGTTGGGTGAAAAAATAACATTCCTAATAATTAAAGTCCCTACTTTCTTAATTACCTATCACTTCTTTTAGAATTGAATTTTTGAAAGTTACATGCCCCCTCATCATGAATATTTTCAAGTCATAATTTTGTTTCATGACCCTAAGATCACACTGTAGAAGTTCTCTGACTTTGCCAAATCTACCATATACTCCTGATATCTTAAACAGCGACGACCATTTTGGGGGCTTTTTTTTTTTAAGAATCTGGACACTTTTCTGCGCCAAAATAGTTCTGTTCCAAAGAAGGAAAAGAAACTGCATTTAAAGATTTCTTAGCATCAAGAACTTTAAAGTTTTATCGTACAGACATAAATAGCTTTCTAAATCGATGCCAAAAATCTGTTAATGTTCAGGGGTCATTTTTGAACTGATTAAAACACTGATTATATTAATATTTCATCCTCCCTGGGTAATTCAGTGCCAATCTTTTCTTTCAAACAGATATGGAAAAATAGTAAACGGATTGTTTGTTTACAATCCTGTTCCGTAAATGTCTTATTTGTTAGAAAATAATTTGTATAGAAATCTTGTTTTATAAATCAGTGTTTTTCTTCTTTTTCTTAATGTTTTATTTAATATACAATGATATTTTGTTTTTTTTAGAGGAGTTAAAACATTCCGTTTTGTTTTTTTCCTTAGGAATTTATAATCTGGGTACTTTCTCTTGTTTTTTAGACTGTATCTTAAGAGTGGGAGGTTTGGTTTCTTTGTTTTATTACATATCAACTTTTGTGGAAGATTTCCTTAGGGTGGAGAACAGCTGCACTTGTTAAATATTCTTTCTTCCTTTCTTTCTTGTATCATTCAGATAACTTTCTTATTCTTTATTTCTTTCTTTGTCTCTTTCTTTCTTCTTTCAAATTTATTTCTTTCTTCCTTTCAGATTTCTTTCTTTCTTTCTTTCTTTCTTTCTTTCTTTCTTTCTTATTCTTTTTTTCTTTCTTTCTTCTGTCATTCAGAATTCTTTCTTATTCTTTATTTATTTATTTATTTATTTATTTCAAATTTCTTTCTTTCTTTCTTTCTTTCAGAATTCTTTCAGAATTCTTTCAGAATTCTTTTATTATTCTTTATTTCTTTCATTGCTTCTTTCTATCTTCTTTCAAATTTCTTTCTTTCTTTCTTTCTTTCTTTCTTTCAGATTTCTTTCTTTCTTTCTTTCTTTCTTTCTTTCAGATTTCTTTCTTATTCTTTTTTTCTTTCTTTCTTCTATCATTCAGAATTTTTTCTTTCTTTCTTTCTTGCTTTCTTTCTTTCTTTCTTTCTTTAATCTATTTTGAACGTTTCGATTTAAATTCATTTAAAATCTTTTAAATTTTAATTTGTTTTAAATGTTTAAATTTATTCTAAATGATAAAATGGCACAGTATTTTCCAAACAACCAATTTATTAAGTTCAACTCTGGAGTTTCTGGTAGATTGTAAGAATTTCGGAGGTACCCCTTCATATGGTATCTTTAAAAAAAAATTTAAAAACTTTGGCAACGTAATTATTTTTTAACAACAAAATAAGTTTGGTATTTAGTAAAACGACCTGGTCTCAAATATGAAGTCTGCACAATCGCAGTGAGAAATTTTACTTGAAACGGTTTGATTGTCTTTCGAACTGGTAATTTCTCAAGAGATATCATATTCCGGGTTTCAACGTATAAACCCACAATATATTCCCTTCCCTCGCAGATATTGGTTGCTTCAAAAACAATACTATTTGTATAATCTCTCATTAAGAGCAAGAGGCACTGATTATTAATGTTCGCAACTTTCGAGGTGACACCGAAAGACTTGCTGAAGGTTATTCTGAGGTATGTCGATCTCCAGGCGGCCATGGTCTGTGTCCCAGTTTCGACGCATCTGCACAGGTCGTAGTCCAAATTGCCCCGATAACAAACCGGAAAACTGTCGTGGAGTAGCATGTTGCGTCGATGAGACAACAGTCTCACATCCGGCTCCTTACTGTTGTCGTTCATCGACAAAAGGACCGTTAGGGTATCCAAATTCTTCACGTCCTTGCCTATTACGTGGATATCCATTTGTGTTAGCACTTTCCCTTTCTCCGACCATCTCTGGATGTTACCGAAAGTGATACCTTTCAAGCGACGACAATGGCCGAACGGGGAAAGCATGAAAAGATCTGAGTCATTCTGCTCAGCCTCGATGTCGTTTTGGATCCGTTCGTTTAGCCGACCCAGTACAAATTCGGCCAATCCGACTTGAATACTGTCGTTGTCAAAAGGAACGGCCTCGTTTTCAGTCAGACAGATATGCGGCTGTGTCACACTTAAAGACGCACACGACCGGCTCATTGGAAGTGGCTGAAAGAGGCCAAATTTCTTTTCATTACCATTTGAATCCCTAGAAAACGTTTTCTTCGAGGCTTGGTTATGATCAGTAAGTAGAATGCTTTGAATCGTATTGTGAACGTCTTTTAGGGTGACCAGACGGTGCCTGTTTTTTGACATATTTTCAATTCTTTCTTTTCCCAACGACTTTTGAAGCCGCTTTGACAGAACAATATTTAAAGGTGGATTTGAGAGTTGTGTTATTTTAAAATTTTCCCAACCTGGGGGACTGAGACCATGACCAATATCCCCAATCAAAATAACAACCGAATTCTTTTTTCGGCTCAAGAAATTCACTACGGACGCCAGGCGTTTGTCCACGTGGTCCAAGTGGCTGTCAAGGATATCCGAAGTCCGAATAATAGACAGTAGGACATAACCGTGACGTCCTTCCATTTTGTTGATTATTCGATGATAGTCAAAAAGCCCAGATAGGTTGTTGTCTACATTTTCTTTGGACGCCTGCTTCCGGCAAAACTTGTCGCGGAGACTTCGCGGAAGATCGTTAAAGTCGTTCGGACTTTCCTGATCACTTTTATATTCTGCATGTCGGAAAAAATTGGTAAAGAGCTTTCTGATTTTGGCAGACATCGATTCCTCGCAGGTGTGATCAAATAGGTATGTTCTGTAGCCATTCATGGCGGCCGTGTGCGCGAGCGAGTTGTTACAGCTAGACTCTCTTGATTCGTGTTCAGAATTTAACAACTCACCACAAAGGAGTTGATTCAAGCCCTCTGCGTATCTGATCTTTGTACTTTGGTGTTTTGTAAAATTATAAACGTCCGCATAAAGACCAGCCTGGATTTTCCTCAGCTGGTTGTTAGTTCGGTGAAATTTAACCTGAAATTCCTGCCTGGAAAAGAAGCGGAAATATATCAAGTGTATATTCGGAACAGTAGAGTTTGATCCCCGAATTTCCGATCCTTTTTTCGACCCTGGTTTACAGTTTGATTGAAAGGCCTGCATAGCCAGGGAAGTTGATAACTTTTCCTGTCCTGTGTGATGGTCGCACGTCACACAACGCAGTATCCCCTGTAGCGACGCATCAGAGAGTCTGCGATAATGATAGTCATCGAGATACCTACACACTTTCCGGTGTACGAATGTGGGATCCTCGAAGATTTTATACTGAAAGGATATGGTTTGCTTTTCGTAGTAACGGAAGTTGCAGTTGAAGCAAGACACATTCTGGCAATAGTTTTTCGTTTCGTTAAGATAGCACTTCAGATTTACTAAGCAAATGTTTGGATTGGTCACGTTGTACAGCTGACAGAGTCGAATCAGGGAAGAATTAGATTCCAATTGTTCCGGAAGTCTTTGAACCAAACTTCTCCGAAGAATACGAAGCCTAGCATAGTCATCATATAATTCTTCAAGTTTTATTTTGTATCTGGCCGGTTTAAGAGCAGTTGGCTTAATACCAATCCAAAGAACAAATGACCACCAGATAATGAATGTGACAATCAATATCAACGTGTACTGCAATGATTTCGTGACCATTTTAAACCGGAAATTGTCTAAATCCACTTCCGGAAATATAGCTAATGGATACCAGGTTTAAAACGATGCATATCAGGTCTTAAATTCATTATTAGACGGTCTACTTTTCAAAATCAGCTGGCTTGTAAACTTGAATAGTATTCAAATTACGTCGGGAAAAGTTACTGTTTATTTTTTTTCATAAATTTCATGGTAAAAAGCGATTTTTGTCAATTAGAATCATTTTTGCTTCTTCTCAACGATCCAGTTCAATGCACAAAACTTGGTATTGAAATACTTGTTGCTTCAGCGTAATAATCTGAAATTAACAAGAAATGAATTAATCAGAAATTATTAAACTATCGGCTCATTGACATAGTGGTAGAGTGTTCACCAATGGCCCGGGAGTCTATGGTTCAATCTCTGGTCGAGTCATACCAAAGACTCAAAAAATGGTACTTGATGCCTCCTTGCTTAACACTCAGCATTATAAGGTACGGACCAAGGCTAAAGTGGAGCAGGAGAAAGGAGTAGTGCCTTCACCTACACCTCGGTGTAGTAGCAATTGAAAAGGGAGCTTTCGGGTAGGCCTCGAATACGGTAGCCAACTTTAATTACTTTTATAAGAAAAATATTACAAACAAACTTTAATTAATAAAATTATTACTAACAAACTTTAATTAATAAAAATATTATGAACTTTAATTAATAAAAATATTACAAACAAACATTAATTGATAAAAATATTACTAACAAATTTTAATTGATAAAAATATTACTAACAAGCTTTAATTAATGAAATTATTACAAACAAACATTAATTGATAAAAATATTACAAACAAACTTTTATTAATAAAGATATTACAAACTTTAATTAATAAGAATATTACAAACAAACTTTAATTAATAAAATATTACAAACAATCTTTAATTAATAAGTTGGCCAACCGTAGTCGAGGGGACCCAGAGGCTCCCTTTTCAAAAGTGACTACACCGAGGTGTAAGGGAGGGTCTACTTCATTCCCTTGCTTCATTCACTTACCCTTCATCCGTACCATATAAGGGTGAGTTTGAAGCAAGGAGCCATCATGTATCATTTTGAGCCTTTGGTATGACTAGAGGTGGAATTGAAACCCGGTCTTCTGAGCTATTGACGAACACTCTAACCATTAATCCATGAAAAAAATGATACAATCTTTTATTAATAATAAGTTATAATTATTAGAAAATATATTACATACAATTATTTCAATTACATAGATAAAACAATGCAATATAATTTAACTATTTTTGTCCGTACGTGGCGCATTCAATAAGTTTCCCAACGATTTTTGTACAAGCATTTAAAATTATCGTAGACACTTGAAAATTCTGTATGTTATTGCTATACATGTTATGATATGACTGATCAAATTTTATGATTTCAGGTTCAAATGAAAAGCTACAGCAGCAATTGAAATACACCCTACTAAAGCCTGATTGTCACAGCTGGTGAATTTCAAAAATACAATCTGGACGTGAGGACACTTTAGAAGAACGATACGCCATGAAATTCTGTTTTAAATTTGGGAAAAAATGCCACAGAAACGAATGGAATGCTTCAGATTGCTTTTCGACCATCTTGCATGAATCGATCATCAGTTTTTGAGTGGCATAAGAGATTCAAGGAAGGCAGGGAGTCTGTGAGGGATGATGAGAGGTGTGGGAGGAGTAAAGAAGTCAATACATCACAGTTGATTGGCCAAAGGGTTAAGGTTAGTATGTTGAGGTTTTAAGGGAGTTCTGGAAGAGATTCCAAGGAAAGAGGCCAGCAATCTTTATATCGGGTCAGTGGCATTTCCACCAGGACAATGCACCAGTCCATAACTCCATCCTTGTCACAGACTATTTGACCAAGATGGGCATCAAGACAGTTCTCCACCCTCTCTATAGTCCAAACTTTACTCCCTGTGACTTTTGCTTATTCCCTAAGCTCAGAGGCTGTCGTTATGAGACAATTGAGGAGATGAAAGATCATTGACACGCTCACACAAGAGGACTTCCATGGAGCGATGGACTTTGCAATCGTAGTATGCGAGTTCAAACTCTAGTCGCGCTATTACGTTCACTTTCGGGCAAATACCATTGGGAAAGGTATGAACCCACTTATCCTCCCTGCTATGGGTTAAATAGCACCACTAATGTTCTTCTAGGAGAATGGCTTTGGCATTGAATAAGCTACAGAGGTTGATATGCCATTAAACAAAGAAACCAAGACCAAACCAAATCAAATCGATCTGTCTTATGTTCGAAAATTCAGTTTAATTGGTTGGTTAATTTTATGGCATATCAACCTTTGTAGGTTATTTAACACCAAATCCATTTTTATGTAAATAATCAGTTCTATTTCAAACAATTTAGTTTAGCATGAGTACACAGTTTGTCAAAAACATTTCTATTTCAAACTATTCAGTTTATTCAAACAGTTATATATAACAATTTAGTTTAGTGCATGTACAGTTTCAATGTCAAAAAACAGTTGAATTTCAAATAATTCAGTTCAAATGTAAGTACAGTTTAATTATGAAAACATTTCTATTTCAAACTATTCAGTTTCGTTAAGCAGTGCTAATTCAGCAAATTCAGGTTAGTATAAGTATAGATTTTCTTTACACACAGTTAAATGTCAAAATAGTTCTATATTAAACTTATCAGTTAAGTGAAAGTACAGTTTCAATGTCAAAAAAAGTTCCATTTCAAATAATTCAGTATACCATAAGCACGCAGTTTAAATGTAAGTACGATTTAATTGTTAAAAACATTTCTATTTCAAGCAATTCAGTTTAGACAAACAATTCAGTTTAGCATAAGTATGACGTTTGGTCTATTTAACCCATAGATAGGACCCTTATCAGGTGCTACTACTCCGGGCCAGAGTTGACCTGGGAGTGATGGCAATAAAGGGGTACTCCGCATTCCCTAAAGATGTAGCATTACAGGAACCTCACCATCAGATTGTTTAGTGTTATATCCAGGACACTTGTTGGGGGGGGGGGTCTTACCAATCTGCTGAGGTGCAGCCGGTGTATTCTACACCCCAAGCAGACTGGGCAATTATAATTTTGATCTTTTTTTATTTGTAAAGTAAAAGTTGAGTTGGCGAACTTTGTCGAGGGTGACCCAAAAGCTCCATTTTTAATAGCTACTACACCGAGGCGTAGGAGAGGGTGCTATTACTTTCTATCGACTGTTCCACTTTACCCTTGATCCTTACCTTATAATGCTGAGTGTTAAGCAAGGCGAAATCAAGTACCGTTTTTTGAGTCTTTGGTATGGAGTCGACCTGGGATTGAACCCAGGTCACCCGGACCATTAGAGAACACTCTATTTGTTAGGCCAATCATACTATTTAACAGTTTTTAGTCTTTCATGAATGTTCGATATGTTTTTTTAGTATATAATAAATTCAACTTGACTGTTTTTAGTCAGTGCCAAATTCGATTTTACTCTAAAAACTTTTAAATTCCAAAAGCTAAAAATTTTTTAACAGTTTTCAGTTTGTAACAATTGTAATTTAAAAGTTGTATATCTTTTACAAATGAGATCGAACAGTTTTCTGTTCGAAACTGTTTTCTTGTTTGTAAAAAAAAAAAAAAAAAAACAGGTTTGAAGATGAACAAAAATTTGTGGATAGAACAACAGAAACCATAAGCAACATGAAACTTGTATTAAACATGAAACTAATAAAAACGGATATTATTAGATATTATAATCAAACTAAAATAGAATTGCAACACCCCGATAACAAAAAATAAAATCCATAAATACAATTGAAGGGAAGTGTTTATCGTCTTTGGAAATGGAATTAGCGACCCAAGTTCAAATCTTGGTCGAGGCTGTTTCTATTACTCTTCATGTTAATACCAGTAACAAAGGCAAGAAGACATCTGTTCTGCCCTAAAAGAGAGTGGGATTTTTAACCTTGTAGAAGAAGGGATATTCTGAATTTAAACCAAATTGACTTTGATATTATTTCATTGCTGTGAAAATCTATAAAATCCACGCCTAAACGTAGATGGCCCAATTTACTATGGCTGCATAATGCACCGACTGCATCTCTGCAGAAGGTGTAAGAATCCTCCAACGAGTGTCCAGGATATGTCACTAAACAATCTCTGGTGAGGCTTCAGGAATGCTGGAGCTTTGGGGAATGCGGAGCATCTCTTCATTGCCATCGCTCCCAGGTCTACTCTGACACGGAGTGGTAGCACCTGATAGGCTCAAACAGAAGTAAACTGTGTGATAACGCTAAATTGAGTTGTCTGAAATAGAACTGTTTTGATATTCAACTTTGTGTTTAAACTGTGTATTTATGTCAAACTGGATAGTTAGAAATAGAACTGTTTAATGTTTCAGCTGCGTGTAAGCATAACTGTACTTATGCTAAACTGAATTGTTTTAAATTGAACTGTTTTGATATTTAACTGAGTGTAAACAAAAATCTGTACTTCTTCTAAACTGAATTGATTGAAATTTTTATCAAAATGTCTTAATTCGACGTTAAATGAACCGAAAGAGTTAATACGCCATAAAACCAACCAACCAACCAACCAACCAACCAACCTTAACATAGAAAAGATATATTAATTAAAAAGAATAATCAATTATTTCCCGTGACTTTTCAAAACTTAACGTACCATGACATGTTCATTCATTATACTAAACATGAATCAATTCTCGTGATCTATTGCAATATATATATATATATATATATATATATATATATATATATATATATATATATATATATATATATATATATATATATATATATATCTTTGGTTTTTTTCTTTAAAGAAAAATTAACCAGTCATTGGTTTTTTTCTTAAAGAAATATTGCTCTGTAAAAAATTACATTGAGCTCTCCACCAGGAAAATTTAAATGTTCAGCTTTTAAATGATTTTCTTGTCCTGAAGGAATTACTCCCAACTCTGGTTTAACTGGACCGAATAATACCTATATATATATATATATATATATATATATATATATATATATATATATATTATAAGAGCGTTGGTTGTCACTAAATCACTTTGTGGGTATGTGTTCAACTAAGTGCAATATAATATGGAGAGTGCTCAATATCTACGATAGAGCTATCATATAATAATAAATATTTAATCCATGGAATATAGACTGTGACCCTGGGTTTCGTGGAGTTTTTTGCAAAATAGCCAAACTGCCTGATGATTGTTGTTTTGCAAAAAACTCCGTGAAACCCAGGGTCGCAGTCAATATTCCATGAATTATATATATATATATATATATGTGTGTGTGTGTGTGTGTGTGTGTGTATGTGTGTGTGTGTCTGTGTGTGTGTGTGTGACAACCAATATACTTTTAATAGCTGATTGAATTTATAGTGTAGAAAGCGAAAACGGGGATAAACATAGTCGATAACGATGGAACGCATCTCTATGTGACAGACAGACAGACAGACAGAAAGCTAAATTGAGAGAGAGGGGATTGGATATGAGTTACTAATTTGATGATAGATAGATAGATAGATAGATAGATAAGAACAGTTTGAGATAGATACATATAAACGAATTGATATGAATATAAATATTCTAAGATAGATTGATAGATATGAACAATTTGTGATTGGAATAGACTACGATAGATAGATAGATAGATAGATTCACACTTAAAGCGGAACTGCTTCGACGATTTGTTTTTATACGATCTGACAAGAAAGAATTCTAGCCAAGAAAGATTTTCTTTTCTTGTATTGAATAACGTCAAACGGGAAATGAAATTCCGGCTCTTTTTTCTTCTCTAACAAAATAAAAGATTCTTTAAACATTGTACGAGAAAAGCCTGAACGAATTTAATTAATTCCACCCACCTGTTCTCATCTGAACCAATTCGGTTATTCACTTAGAACCGTTTACCTCAGATATAAGGTAGGAAAAATGTTATTGATTTACTCATATTACCCTGCAAATCTCAGCGGAACCGGGGTTTTATCAGAGTCATAATTCAGAATATAGATTGTCAACCTGTAATCAAAAGCCTGCACACGTTTTTTTTCGCAACAAAGACATCGTCAAAGGCATGAAACAATGTTTTCTTGTCTTCAGATCGGTCGCATTGTTTTCACAAAATATATCTCGTCGCTAGTATGGTGTAATAGCCAATAGCAAAGACTTGATGGAGAACTTCCGTAAATCAATTCGACAAAAGAGAATGTTCGATACTTTTTCAACACAGCTCGTATTTTCAAGAAAATCAACGTTTCATTCATTGTTCATTTCTCTCTTGGTAAATACAGCTTCAGTCTCGATACTTTTTCAACACAGCTCGTATTTTCAAGAAAATCAACGTTTCATTCATTGTTCATTTCTCTCTTGGTAAATACAGCTTCAGTCTCGATACTTTTTCAACACAGCTCGTATTTTAAAGAAAATCAACGTTTCATTCATTGTTCATTTCTCTCTTGGTAAATACAGCTTGTCTCCATACATTTTCAACACAGCTCGTATTTCGGAGGAAATCAACGTTTTATTCATTGTTCTTTTCTCTCTTGGTCAATACATCTTCAGCTGCAAAATTTTTTTGAACCCCTTGTTTTTAAAAGAAACAATTCCTGATTCATTGTTCATTTCTGTGTTGCTACATTTAGCTTCAATATCAACACCTACTTTAATACTTATAATTATATAGTTTAAAGTAATTTCTATTTAATAAAGATCATTTGATTAGACACAATTATATAATTTCAAGTAGCGAATATTAATCTTTAATACGGTACGTTGCGCCAGAGTGTTTGCCAATGGGTGTCGGACTGGGGTTCCATCCTAGGACGAGTAATACCAAAGACTCAAAAATGGTACTTGATATTTTCTTGCTTAGCACTCAGGATTATAAAGTATGTATCAAGGGTAAAGCAGAGCGATCCAGGGAAAGGATTAGCACCCCTGCCTACACTTTGATGTAGTAGCAATTGAAAAGGGAGCCTTCTGGTCGCCTTCGATGATAGTTGCCATTCTTACTTTACTGCATAAGAGCAACATTAAATTACCAGAAAACAGAAAACTCTCTCTTTCAAAACGCATCTACGAATACAGTAATGAAGTCTTTAAGACGATGCCAACATACCAAACTAACGACTACTCATAACTCCAAATAAATAAAAAATTCAGAGATGAATATAAACGTAAATTAATTTCACACAAACACACACACACATAAACACATACATACACACACATAGAAACATAGACACACACACACACAGAGACACCTACACATAGATACATATAGAAACATATACGTGCTCACACACATAAACTCATACACATACACACATACATACACACACATAGAAAAATAGACACACACATACACACACACATACACATACACAGATACACACCTACACATAGATAAACATAGAAACATACACATGCTCACACACATACACACAGATAAACACATACACATACACACATTGAAACATAGACACACACATACACACACATAAACACATACACATTCACACATAAATACACACACATAGAAACACAGACACACACATACACACACACATAGACACCTGCACATAGATATACATAGAAACATAGACACACGCACATACACACACACACAGACACACATAAAACCGATCTTGCCCAGTCGGCTGGGGCTGTAGAATATACCGACTGCACCACTGCAGAGGGGGTAATCACTACCTCCCCCCACAACGAGTGTCCTAGATATGGCACTAAACAATCTGATGGTGATGTTTTAATGATGATGGAGCTTTGGGCAATGCAGAGCATCTCTTCATTGCCATGCCTCCCAGGTTCACTTTGACTAGGGTCACCAACTTTACTTTTACTTTATAGATAAACAAAAATCAAAATTGTAATTGCTAGAAATCAAAATTTGAAAAGAGTGACCTCGGTGCGCCCTCGACTACGGACGCAAATTTTACTAACACTACTATTAATATCTTCATTTATTGTTAATACAAATAATTTTTGTTATATGGTATCAAGTATTTCTATCTAATACAAATAATTTTCAAACTTATCTATTTGATTTATAGATACGAGTCTAACAAGTAGTAACAATCCAAGTCAGAGGGGGACCTGGGAAGGCATGAATTCATACTCCCTGAATTTCACTACTACGAGGCCTTTAGTATCATTCTAAGTAGATTTTTTTTTCATTTCATTCTTTCTCATATAGTGACATGGAGTGGCCCCTATACCGTAATGGCTAAAACGCTGGACTCTGGTCTTGAATTATTAATGTTCTACAGCAGATGAGTACCATGATTTACAGTTGTCAACACTTCAACAGCAGCAAAAAAAAAAAAAAAAACCAAGATGAGATTCGAACTCTCACTTCTATTTTCAGATATCCACTATTCCTGATACCTCCTTGCTTAACTGCATAATACACAGACGACATCTCTGCAGAGAGGTAAGACCCACCCAACGAGCGACCTGAATATAACATTAAACAATCAGATGGTGAGCCTCCAGTAAAGATGAAACTTTGGGGAATGCGGAGTATCCCTTTATTGCCACCGTTCCGAGGTCCACTCTTGCCTGGAGTGGCAGGATCTGATAGTGTTATATCTATGGGTCAAGCAGAACTAAACTGCATACTTATGCTAAACTGAGTGGTTTGAAATAGAACAGTTTTTGTCCTTTAAACTGAGTACTTATGTTAAAGTGAATTGTTTGTACTAGAACTGATTATATGTATAAGTAAGTAGTAAAGTTGTCTCCCTTTAGTCGGGTTGCATCTATTTTGAGACACCATATATATATATAAGTAAAGTTAGCAACTGTAGTCAAGGGCGACCAGAAGGCTCCCTTTTCAATAGCTACTACAACGAGGTGTAGGGGAGGGCGCTACTCCGTTCCCTGGATTGCGCCACTTTACCCTCGATACTTACCTTATATTGCTGAGTGTTAAGCAAGGAGGTATCAAGTACTATTTTTAAAGTCTTTAGAATGACGCGACCAGGGATTGAACCCAGGTCTCCTGGACCATTGGCAAACACTCTATCCAGTAGGTAAATGAGCTGGTTGTTTATATGTATAAAAAATAGATTTGGCATTAAATAATCCACTATGGTTTACATGCCATAAAACCAAACCGAACTAAACCAAACCTTGTTGAACACTCAACATTATAAGGTATGTATCAAGGGTAAGTGGAAATATACATGGAGATGAGTGGCGCCCTCGCCGATATTTCAGTGTATTAGGTGGTAAAAAAGGAGCCTTCGAGTCGCCCTCGACTACGGTGGTCAACTTTACTTTCACTTAGTATTTGGTTGAGTGACCATTAACATCTGATACTATTGTTCGTACGTTATAAGCACAACCTTCACTTTGATGATAATTTCCTGTTTTCGAGAAAAACATCTATTGATCATTGGCGAACACTCTACCCAATGGGCCAATGAGCCCGTTACCGTATGTAAAATATGAGACCTCTTATCCCTTTAGATATGGGCTAAATTTTATCACTACTGTCTTTCTGCAAGGATGGCTTTGAAATTAAATAACCTAAGAAGGGAGTTACATTAAAATGGATTATTTCTACTTTTCAACTTTCGATTTTGAAGGGAAAGCGTCTGAATTGTTCATGTATGTTCTAGGCTCCACTGGAATAAAACGTCTTTTGATGAAAGTTTGCAATAAAACAACCTAAATTCTTGGCATAAAGTAAACCCATGCTGGTTGACCTGCTACTAAAATCAACCCATCAATCAAATTCCCAGTATGATGTCGTACCAGGATCTAAGCTTGTTAAATAAATCAGCTGCTCCGCCCTGTCGGCTGGGGCTTCAGAATACACCGACTGCAGAGGAGTAAGGCACCACCGACAACGATTTTCCTGGATTTAGCATTAGTGAGGCTCCAGTAATGCTGGAGCTTTGGGAAATGCAGAGTATCCCTTCATTGCCATTGCTCTCAGGTCCACTCTGGCGCGGAGTGATAGCACCTGATAGGGTTCTATCGAGCAATCAAATAAGACTGTTTGATATTTAAACAGTGTACAAATGACTAATGCTAAATTGAATTGTTAGAAATAGAACTGTTTGATAATTTAACTGTATGTAAATAAATTACTGATGTTTTAATTGAATTGTGACTGTTACATAGAAATGCTAGGAACCATTTAACTGTGTGCAAAAGAATGAACCTAAAATCGTTTAAAAATGTTTCCTACAAAATGTGTCTAAAAATCTATATATTTAATATACATGTATTAAGAAGATTTGGCATTAAATAAACTATAAATGTTGATATGCCATAAAACCCATGGACGATGGAGTACATCTTTTATGTAAAGAGATATTACAAAAGTAAGCCGTTCTAGATAATCCAAGATACAAAAAAAGATATATTTCATTTCAGCACATTTTCAAACAGGAGACTGGTTTTCAAATTGGTCAAGAATTAGAATCTCATGGCACTTCTAGGGCAGTGGGTTCCACACCATCTGGACCATCGATCACCCAAGAGGAATATATATGCTTTATCAACAACATTGCAAGGCGTATTCAATAGTATTTTTAACTGAACAGTGGATATCTGGAGCAGGTATTCTCTAGATTAGATTAACATTTTTGTTTCACGCTTGAGACTAAAGAGTTGCAGATCTTAAAATATTAGCCGTTTATCTTTCAATAAATATAAATTTTATTACTCAATCATTTGTCCCCAATCATTTTACTTCAAAAATTATAAAACAACTCCAGCACGAAGTCACTAATGTGACCATCAAATTCAAAGCAGTTTCGTGTCGTCTTTTCTAGCCAGACATGCAAGATATTTGTGAAGATAAAGTTACTTGTAGTAACACGTAAATATATATAAATGGTTGTCGTGCCTTTGACAGACGATCTCTCAATCAGCTGATCTCGCTCGAAGGGGAAGAGAG
Source organism: Sepioteuthis lessoniana (assembly GCA_963585895.1). Lineage (NCBI taxonomy): Eukaryota > Metazoa > Mollusca > Cephalopoda > Myopsida > Loliginidae > Sepioteuthis > Sepioteuthis lessoniana. The sequence continues at coordinate 11,792,154 of OY757924.1, read as the reverse complement.
ACTAAAAGGCGTCATTTTTCAGTTTCTCTTTTTCTTTCTGTACTTCTCTTTATCTTCTCATATTCACAATTAGATTTTACAAGCATAATAACGTAGATTATGTCGTGAGCCATGTTTCTAAGCTCGGAAGAAATCATTTCACAGGTCACCCGGTTCTCAAAGTTAAATCTGTTTAATTCGGATTTCGTCATCGAAGAAAATGTTTACCTGCTCGGCTATATCCATCAACGTATGAACAGATAGTGTAACGGTTATGGAGAGGAAAATGGAAACGACAAGCCGAGTATAACTTTTCGTAAAGGTTATTTGTATTCATATCAAATTATGAGAAGTATAAATCCATATTTTCTATAGTAGGAATCTAGATAAAAGGAGCTACCTTTGCCACTTGCCCAAGTTCACTTGTGGATAACATGAAGGTTATCGGAAGGGAAAATGGAAACGACATGCCGAGTATAACTTTTTTGTAAAGGTTATTTGTATTCATATCAAATTATTAGAAGCATAAATCCATATTTTCTATGGTAGGAATCTAGCTAAATGGAGCTTCCATTGCCACTTGCCCAAGTTCACTTGTGGATAACATGAAGGTTATCGGAAGGGAAAATGGAAACGACAAGCCAAGTATAACTTTTCGTAAAGGTTATTTGTATTCATATCAAATTATGAGAAGCATAAATCCATATTTTCTATGGTAGGAATCTAGCTAGATGGAGCTGCCATTGCCACTTGCCCAAGTTCACTTGTGGATAGCATAAAGGTTATCAGAATGGAAAATGGAAACGACAAGCCAAGTATAACTTTTCGTAAAGGTTATTTGTATTCATATCAAATTATGAGAAGCATAAATCCATATTTTCTATGGTAGGAATCTAGCTAGATGGAGCTGCCATTGCCACTTGCCCAAGTTCACTTGTGGATAGCATAAAGGTTATCAGAATGGAAAATGGAAACGACAAGCCAAGTATAACTTTTCGTAAAGGTTATTTGTATTCATATCAAATTGTAAGAAGCATAAATCCATATTTTCTATGGTAGGAATCTAGCTAGATCAGCTACCATTGCCACTTGCCCAAGTTCACTTGTGGATAGCATAAAGGTTATCAGAAGGCAAAATGGAAACGACAAGCCAAGTATAACTTTTCATAAAGGTTATTTGTATTCATATCAAATTGTAAGAAGCATAAATCCATATTTTCTATGGTAGGAATCTAGCTAGATCAGCTACCATTGCCACTTGCCCAAGTTCACTTGTGGATAGCATAAAGGTTATCAGAAGGCAAAATGGAAACGACAAGCCAAGTATAACTTTTCATAAAGGTTATTTGTATTCATATCAAATTATGAGAAGCATAAATCCATATTTTCTATGGTAGGAATCTAGCTAGATCAGCTACCATTGCCACTTGCCCAAGTTCACTTGTGGATAGCATAAAGGTTATCAGAAGGCAAAATGGAAACGACAAGCCAAGTATAACTTTTCATAAAGGTTATTTGTATTCATATCAAATTGTAAGAAGCATAAATCCATATTTTCTATGGTAGGAATCTAGCTAGATCAGCTACCATTGCCACTTGCCCAAGTTCACTTGTGGATAGCATAAAGGTTATCAGAAGGCAAAATGGAAACGACAAGCCAAGTATAACTTTTCATAAAGGTTATTTGTATTCATATCAAATTATGAGAAGCATAAATCCATATTTTCTATGGTAGGAATCTAGCTAGATCAGCTACCATTGCCACTTGCCCAAGTTCACTTGTGGATAGCATAAAGGTTATCAGAAGGCAAAATGGAAACGACAAGCCAAGTATAACTTTTCATAAAGGTTATTTGTATTCATATCAAATTATGAGAAGCATAAATCCATATTTTCTATGGTAGGAATCTAGCTAGATCAGCTACCATTGCCACTTGCCCAAGTTCACTTGTGGATAGCATAAAGGTTATCAGAAGGCAAAATGGAAACGACAAGCCAAGTATAACTTTTCATAAAGGTTATTTGTATTCATATCAAATTATGAGAAGCATAAATCCATATTTTCTATGGTAGGAATCTAGCTAGATCAGCTACCATTGCCACTTGCCCAAGTTCACTTGTGGATAGCATAAAGGTTATCAGAAGGCAAAATGGAAACGACAAGCCAAGTATAACTTTTCATAAAGGTTATTTGTATTCATATCAAATTATGAGAAGCATAAATCCATATTTTCTATGGTAGGAATCTAGCTAGATCAGCTACCATTGCCACTTGCCCAAGTTCACTTGTGGATAGCATAAAGGTTATCAGAAGGCAAAATGGAAACGACAAGCCAAGTATAACTTTTCGTAAAGGTTATTTGTATTCATATCAAATTATAAGTAGCATAAATTCATATTTTCTATGGTAGGAATCTTGCTAAATGGAGTTTCCATTGACACTTGCCCAAGTTCCCTTGTGGATAACATGAAGGTTATCGGAAGGGAAAATGGAAACGACATGCCGAGTATAACTTTTTTGTAAAGGTTATTTGTATTCATATCAAATTATGAGAAGCATAAATCCATATTTTCTATGGTAGGAATCTAGCTAGATCAGCTACCATTGCCACTTGCCCAAGTTCACTTGTGGATAGCATAAAGGTTATCAGAAGGCAAAATGGAAACGACAAGCCAAGTATAACTTTTCATAAAGGTTATTTGTATTCATATCAAATTATGAGAAGCATAAATCCATATTTTCTATTACAGGAATCAAGCTTAACGGAGCTACCATTGCCACCAGCCCAAGTTCAGCCCAAGTTCACTTGTGGATAAAATAAAGGTTATGAGAAAATAGGGACAGCTGCAGTTCTATAGGATCTATAAATGAACTATCACTGATCATGAGAAAATAGGAGCTGCTGCTGTTATAATTTGCTTATTGATGTACCATTACTGATCGGAAGAAAACAGAGAATGCCGCAGTTTCTCAGTGCATATGAACGACCCGCCACTGTTAATCATTAAACCTTGAATGGGTGATTTTTGTATTTCATGAGCTAAGCACAATTCCAGCATGAAGTTACAAATTATTCTGCCGTATCATCTATATATATATTCTTCAATCCAGAGTAGAACAATTCCATTGGATCTGAAAAAGTCCAGTTAAATCCTTTTGGAGTTATATATTCATATCAATGCTCTTAGCCGGATGGAAATAAATTTATAATCCTAAAGTGACATAATTTTGTTTTTTCTTGAAGATATATATATATATATATTTGTGTGTTTGTGTGTGCATATTTCCTTTTATATGTTTATATAGTTATTCATTTAATTTATATTTATATATATATATAATACATAAAAATAAATAATTTTGCCATTCCAGCAGAATACACGCATATATATATATATATATATATGTATATATATATATATATATATATATATATATGCAAATTTCATTAAACATAATAGACGCCCTTACACAGTAGTAATATGCTAAAACAAAAGTTACATCACTTTTGTAATAGATCCTCCCCTGATGATGGCCCAAAGTCGGGCAGAAAGTACTAGGGATACATACAATTATGGACAATACATAAATCAATTCCCCCAGAATACGATAAAAGTAATACGGGAATTCGAACGGATCCAAAAGAAAATATGTAGACATAAAATGTCTATTATGTTTAATGAAAGTTGCATTAACGAAGAAATGCTGCCTAAATATGCATATATATATATATATATATATATATATATATACGTGTATTCTGCTGGAATGGCAAAATTCACCACATAACAACTTCTTTTTTGTCTTGTTTATCGGCATAACGTCTGGACATCTCGCTAGGATTAAGTGATCTGTTTTCATCTGTTGTAGAGTAGTTAAACAGCACTTCAGCACTCTACCAGATGGACTGGCTCATTGCCATTAATAACCGACAATTAAAGACTTTGAGGGTTGTTTTAATTAGCTGATTAATATTCGTTTAGCTATACAGCATTTTAACCCTCTGCAATATCTGATGAATTCTCTTGTTAATTGTTTGTAACTTATTGAAATGTGTCTTTTTATGTATATCTGTTGCACCGGATACTAGTGCTGAATAAATATATATATATATACCAACCCCTCCGCTTGGGCAGTATATGACACAAGGTCAGTTTTTAAGCGGAGTTTAACAGGTTTGAGTTCAGAGTTTTCCTTCTCCTAGACTAGTTGCCTCACCAAGGCTGAAGAACCTAGTCTGCCCTACTATTTACCCATAGCCGGAGGGAGAATAATTGGATTCATACCTTTCCCAAGGGTATTAGTGCTATGTGAAATGCAATCAGTCTCGTCCAGGATTTGAACTCGTATCGCCTTGTCCATTTCCTACGGCGATAACCATTACACCACGGGCACCTCCTTTTTAATATTTTCCCAACCCCTCCGCTCGGGCAGTATATGACACAAGGTCAGTTTTTAAGCGGAGTTTAACAGGTTTGAGTTCAGAGTTTTCCTTCTCCTAGACTAGTTGCCTCACCAAGGCTGAAGAACCTGGTCTGCCCTACTATTTACCCATAGCTGGAGGGAGAATAATTGGATTCATACCTTTCCCAAAGGTATTAGTGCTATGTGAAATGAAATCAGTTTCGTCCGGGATTTGAACTCGGGTCGCCGTGTTCATTTCCTACGACGTTAACACCACGGTCACCTGCTGAATAAATATCTTAAGTATTCATTCTTCTATCTGTATCATCCCCGTCGTCAACTATTGTATCGTCGATATATATTTATTTAATATATTTATCCAACACCAGTATCCGGTGCTAACGGGTACATACAAAAAAGACACATTACAAATAGTTACCGTACATTGGTATGATGGTTAGTGTCTTCTCAAATTACCCGGGAGACCTGGGTTCAATCCCAGGTTAAGTCATACCAAAGACTCAAAAATGGTTCTTGATGCCTCCTTGAGAGTTAAACTTGGGATTATTGTTGTGTTCTGATTAGTGAACACAAGTAGTAGTAGTAGTAGTAGTAGTAATAATAAGCCAAACCACGATGTGTGAGGAAAATAGTTATATTTACAGGATAGAGTATTTACAAGAGAGAGACTGTTTGTAATAAAAACATAGTATTAGTGATAGAGTAAGGATATACTTCAACAATAGGAACGGCTCTTCTGGTTTGACTCGTAGACTGATCCTAGACTGATCTGCACTGGAACCTTTTGGTATTAGAGCTACTGCCATATATGGTAGATGGCCTAGCTCATTATGCTGAAAGGGTAGGTGATACCCAACAATTATAAGGTACGGACCAAGGGTAAAGTTGAGCAATCCAAGAAAAGGAGTAGCGCCCTCCCCTACACCTTGGTGTAGTAGCTATCTAAAAGGGAGCCTTTGGGTCACCCTCAACTAAAGGGAGACAACTTTACTTACTTTACAAGAAGTTAAAAACAATTAACAGGAGAATTTACAAGAAATACAGGAGGGTCAAAAAGCTGTATAGCCAGACGAATTAACATCAGACCGTATATTAATCAGCTTATTAAATCAACCTTCGAGGTTAGCTATTAATTGTTATGAGCCAGTCCACCTGGTGGAGGGCTGATCGAGTGTTTAGCCACTCTATAATACTATCTGAAACTGGTAGACAAATTCACCTACCTAGGAAGCAGTGTCTCATCAACCGAAAAAGACATCGACACGCTGCTAACGAAGGCATGGACAGCTATCGATAAGCTATCGATCATATGGAAATCAAACCTGACTGATAAAATGAAACGTAGTTTCTTCCAGGCAGCAGTCGTGTCGATACTGCTGTATGGATGCACCACTTGGACGCAATTAAAACAGCTGTTTTAAAATTTTAAATTTTTATACGTATTAACAAGTATCTACATAGTGTGTTTGAGTGTGGATACATTCGCCTAAATGCCTGAACATCCGGTTGCTGTGTTTTCTTTTCTCTTTCTTCCTCTTTGAGTTGAATGTGTATAAGAACGTATTTATATATATATATATATATATATAAAGCTAGAGGACAATTACACAAGAATGTTGCGAGCAATATTGAATAAGTCCTGGAGGCAACACCCGAAAAAGCACCAACTATACGGCCACCTGCCTTCAATCACGAAAACTATCCAAGTTAGACAAACCAGACATGCAGGACACTGCTGGAGAAGCAGGGACGAGCTCATAAGTGATGTACTCCTATGGACCCCCACATATGGCCGAGCAAAAGCAAGACGACCAGCTCGAACGTACATACAGCAGCTCTGTGAGGATACGGGATGTAGCCCTGAACACCTGTCGGAGGCGATGAACGATAGGGTGGCGAGAGAGGGTCAGGGATATCCGAGCAAGCGGCACGACATGATGATGATAACACTATCTCAACATTCAGAGAATTTTTTTATGTGTCTCATTCTTTTAAACAGATTCTGGTATGTGCATATGCCATTAAGTATAGCCAAATTTTAATTTCTTGCACAATTCCTAGTGGATTACCATTCCAATTCAGTGTTGCATAGTCTTATACTCCTTTTGAGCTTGTTTGTTGCCTGAACTTATGAGATTAACCATTTCATGTCTATCTCAACATAATCTACACTTACTAATCTGTTGCGGGTTATCAATTTTTAACTTGGATATAGTTAATCCTTACTGCATTATGCAAGTATTAACAAAGGTTCAGTTTCTCTCTTGAGGTTTTTTTCCTTTTAAAGGAAGAACCACAACATTTAATTATGAAAAATATTTCTCGTTCACCACGTGATACCAGCATCAGAAAATTAAGGTCTAAAAAGCTTTGGTTTTTGGGTACCCTTCCAGCCGTTTTAACCAGATTCATACAGATTATTTTCGAGAGCGAAAAGGTCAATTTCTAAGCGGAGTTGAACAGGTTTAAATTTAGCGTTTCTCTTCTACCAGACCGCTTGCAATATAAAGTTAAAGAGACGACCCTACTCAGAGGAGAATGGAGAACAGTTTGATCACACCTCCCCCAGAGTGTTAGCGCTAAGTGATTTGCAAACAGTCACGTTCAAGATTTCAACTCGGGTCACCGTAACCACACCCTACGTTGTTCGAATTTATTTTGAAAAAAGAACAACAAAAAATGACTTGATTATTAGAAAAAGGGTTTTGCAAGAACCGAACGAATTATCTTCTACGTGTTAACAGATGGAAAAATATCTTCATGAAGTCTTATTTTAAGCCAAAAAAAAAGAACATTAAGATGCTGATCAAATTGATATTGAAAATGGAACCATAAAATGCGACCTCAATTTTTTGAAACTGAACATTAAAAGAATATAATAATTGTTTAGGTAGCAGCAGGTTTCAAATTCGTGACTGTTGAAGCGTAAAGGAAAGGTGAAATATATATATTTGTCTCTGCCTCCCACCAGACAGGACTTGACACAAGGTCAATGACTTGAAGGTCGATTATAGTGGGGATTTAGGAGAGAGGAAGGTCGAGCACTGCTGGTGTATGCTGGTCATCGGCCCACTTAGTGCAATGTTGGCCAGATGAGCCTAGCTGGTCATGGACCCAAATTTGGATCCAAGCACGTATTCCTGATTATAGCTTAAACTGGACAGCAAGGTCCAGTGCTATACAAGAGGGGACAAAGGTGTCAGTGTTGCAGCTCACCCACCCGAAGAGGGCTTAGACGAATCCAGGGGCCTTTCGGCTGGTCATGTATGTATGTATGTATGTATGTATATACATGAATGTATGTAGGTGAAAGACTATGACACTAAGCAATTTTTCAGTTGAATTAATGATTTTGTTTATATCAGTTTCAAAACCGAACAGCAAGACGCAACATATTTTATACAAATTCATTTTCAAGAAGAAACAAGAGAAAATGACTTTGTTTTTAGACGAATGGAGACTGAACTATTGACCCATAACTTTTTCTTCTCTTGACCATATCACGCTGTGTTATCTTCAAGGCTCCAATTAGAACTTCCTCTGTTTCTCGGACGGGGTATACTCAACCGGACTCATTGGCCGCAGCGGGACGCCCTGACACTCGCTGGCGCTCTCCGAGACTGGACGAATCTCTTCTGGCTCAAGACTTAACGCCCCGTATCTCACGTGGTCATCTTCATATATCATTTCGTAACTCACATACATTTCTGTTCAACCACAGGACTGCTTCTGCTTTTTTCACAGGTGTGTCCTGTGCAGAGACTCTCTGATTGAGGGCTCAGTCAAAGGTCAATATGCAACACCAAGTCCAAATGTTCTTGTGTGCAAACTTCCAAATTTTTCGTTTGAGTTACCCAAATTTTATCAAGAATTTGTGCTCTTTCTGTTTGTTTTTATGTTGACATTAGTCTAACTGACTGTTATATTTTACCATTATTTGATCTTTTTATGTATTCGTCGGGTCTTCTGTTATATGGTCCAGTCGGTTAGGGCTGCCAAATACACTGACTGGATCTCTTCAGAGGGGTAAGTCTCCCCCAGCGAGTGTCCAGTAGTCCAGTCTGCTTGGGCTAAAGAATACACTGACTGCATCTCTTCAGAGGGGTAAGACTCCCCAATGAGTGTCCAGTGGCCCAGTCGGCTTAGGCTGGCAAATACACGGACTGCATCTCTACAGAGAGGTAAGACTTCCCCAATGAGTGTCCTTGACATGACACTAAACCATCTGACAGTAAGGATTCAGTAATGCTATTTTCAGAATTATCAACTTTGCTGTCCCGGCAGAACACAGGGGAAAATTGAAAGAAAGCGAAAAAAAGGATAAGTACCTGGACCTTGCCAGGGAAATAAAAAAAACAGTGGAACATGAAAGTGACGAATATACCAGTTGTAATTGGTGCTCTTGGTACAGTCACCAAAGGATTAGTAAAAGGGCTGAAAGACTTGAAAATAATAAGACGAGTGGAAACCTTGTTGATATCGGCCAGAATACTGAGAAGAGTCCTGGAGACCTGAAGAGACTTGCTGTCACTAAAGACTCCATTGCTTGGAAATAAGAGGGTAAATGGCGACCATCTAAACTGCAGGATTGTTAAGATCGGCCAGAATACTGAGAAGAGTCCTGGAGACCTGAAGAGACTTGCTGTCACTAAAGATTCCATTGCTTGGAAATAAGAGGGTAAATGGACACTATCTAAACTACAGGATTCTTAACATCGGCCAGAATACTAAGAGTCCTGGGGACTTGAGGAGACTTGCTGTCACTAAAGACTCCATTGCTTGGAAATAAGAGGATGAGTGGAGACCATCCAAACTACATCATTGTTGAAATCGGCCAGAATACTGAGTAGAGTCCTTAATACCTGAAGAGACTTGCTGTCACTCAAACTCCTCGGAAAGACCACCAGCTAATGCTGATGGGAAAAAACTCTCAAGGAGTAAAAATAATCATAATCAATAAAAACACTAGAAAATTATATATTCTGCAGAGAGTAAATAACATAACGAATCACAAAATGGATATTGTATAGCTACATGAATAGCATTTGAGTACCCTTTTCCGAATGAGTCACCCAAATAGACCATCCTTCCCATCATGCACCATACCACAGTATATAAAGGATACTGATTAAATAAAATACTATATGGAAATCAGACCTAACCGATAAAATGAAACGCAGTTTCTTCCAGGCAGCGGTCACATCGATACTGCTATATGGATGCACTACATGGACGCTAACAAAACGGCTGGAGAAGAAACTAGATGGCAATTACACAAGAATGCTGCGTGCAATCCTCAACAAGTCCTGGCAGCAACACCCCACAAGACACCAACTGTACGGCCACCTGCCCCCTATCACGAAAACTATTCAAGTTAGGTGAACCAAACATGCAGGACATTACTGAAGAAGCAGAGATGAACTCATAAGAGATGTACTCTTATGGATCCCCACACACGGCCGCGCAAAAGCAGGACGACCAGCACGAACGTACATTCAGCAGCTATGTGAGGATACAGGTTGTTGTCCTGAAGACCTACCTAGGGCGATGAACGATAGGGAGGAGTGGCGAGAGAGGGTCAGGGATATCCGTGCTGCCAGCACGATATGATGATGATGATGAATATTAAAGAATAAAACACATCCATTAAATCGTGATCTTCTTTTCCAAATGACACTTCCATCGACAGGGATGAACAGCTGTTTACTGGGGGGGGATCACAATTAAGAAAAGATGATTGACGGACGATTTCGAGAATTTTCAATTTGCTATTTAAAAAGAGATACATGAGGCGCTATGACTCAAAATTCTATTTAAGTTTACAAAAATAGATAATGAAGATTCGTGAACCCGCTCATTAGCATTGTGGGTAGAGTGTTCGCCAATGGTCTGGAAGACATGGGTTCAATACCAAAGACTTTAAAAATAGTACTAGATACCTCCTACTTGACATTCAGCAATATAAGGTCCGTATCGAGGGTAAAATAGAGCAATCCAGGGAAAGAAGTAGCACTCTCCCCTACACCTCACAACAAAAATTATTAAAAGACAGAAAACAAAAAAATGTTTAAACACACACTCACCTTATCAAAATATGAGGGATACACAACGTATGGAGTCTCAAACTATAGAAATAGAATTTATGGAATATGTAATGTAATTATGGAAAGAAAATCTTGTACCTGTGAAATCCTAAAACAACATTCAACGCTGCATTTCAAAAAAACCTTCTCTATATGAACAAATGTTGCATCTGAGAATGAAGAATACGCAGGATTTTACTCGGGCTTAGCCTAGTGGGTAGAGTGTCCAGGAGACATGGATTCAATCCCTGGTCGCGTCATACCAAAGACTTTTAAAAATGGTACTTGATGCTTCCTGGCTTTATACTCAGCAATATAAGGTACGTATCAAGGATAAAGTGGAGCAATCCAGGGAAAGGATTAGTGCCCTCCCTTACACCTCGGTGTAGTAGCTATTGAAAAGGGAGCCTTCTGGTCGCCTTCGATGATAGTTGCCATTCTTACTTTACTGCATAAGAGCAACATTAAATTACCAGAAAACAGAAAACTCTCTCTTTCAAAACGCATCTACGAATACAGTAATGGAGTCTTTAAGACGATGCCAACATACCAAACGAACGACTACTCATAACTCCAAATAAATAAAAAATTCAGAGATGAATATAAACGTAAATTAATTTCACACACACACACAAACACACACACACACACACACACACACACACAAACATAAACACATATACATACACATACATACACACATACATACACACACATAGAAACATAGACACACACACACACACATAGACACCTACACATAGATACATATAGAAACATATACATGCTCACACACATAAACACATATATATATACACATACATACACACACATAGAAACATAGACACTCACATACACACACACACATACACATACACAGATACACACCTACACATGGATAAATATAGAAACATACACATGCTCACACACATACACACAGATAAATATATACACATACACACATAGAAACATAGACACACACATACACACACATAAACACATACACATACACACATAAATACACACACACAGACACACACACACATAGACACCTGCACATAGATATACATAGAAACATAAACACATACACACATACATACACATACATAGAAACATAGACACACGCACATACACACACACACACACACACATAGACACTAATAGACACACATAAAACCGATCTTGCCAAGTCGGCTGGGGCTGTAGAATATACCGACTGCACCTCTGCAGAGGGGGTAATCACTACCTCCCCCCACAACGAACGTCCTAGATATGGCACTAAATAATCTGATGGTGATGTTCCGATGATGATGGAGCTTTGGGCAATGCAGAGCATCTCTTCATTGCCATGACTCCCAGGTCCACTCTGGCCCTGAATGGTAGCACCTGATAGGATCTTATCTCTGAGTTAAATAGAACTAAAATGCGTACTTATGCTAAACTGAATTGCTTGAAATAGAATTGTTTGATTAAACTGAATAGCTTGAATTAGAAATGTTTTTGACAATTAAACGGTGTACTTACATTTAAACAGCGTACTTATGCTAAACTGAATTGTTTGAAATGGAACTGTTTTTGACAATCAAACTGTACTTCTGCTAAACTGATTTGTTTTAATATAGAACTGTTTTGACATTTAACTGTGAGTAAACGAAATCTATACTTATACTAAACTGAATTGTTTGAATTAAATCAGTTGGACTAAACTGAATAGCTTGAAATAGAAATGTTTTTGACAATTAAACTGTGTACTCATGCTAAAGTGAATTGTTCGAAATAGAACCGTTCATTTGTATTAAAATGCATTGGGCTTTAAATAACCAACAAAAGTTGATATGCCATAAAATCCAAACAAATAAGCAAACAGAGAACTGATCTTCACTCACACAAACATATAGACATATACACACAGGAGGTGCCCGTGGTGTAATGGTTATCTTCGTAGGAAATGGACACGGCGACACGAGTTCAAATCCTGGACGAGACTGATTGCATTTCACATAGCCCTAATACCCTTGGGAAAGGTATGAATCCAATTATTCTCCCTCCAGCTATGGGTAAATAGTAGGACAGACTAGGTTCTTCAGCCTTGGTGAGGCAACTAGTCTAGGAGAAGGAAAATTCTGAACTCAAAACCAGTTAAACTCCGCTTAAAAAATTGACTTTGTGTCATATCCTGCCCGAGCGGAGGGTTTGGGTAAATATGTATAGACATATATACATATATATATATATATTCACTGAAACTATCTTGAACTATATCTCTCACTCATTTGACTCACAGAGAAAGAAAGAGAAAAATAAAATAACAGGGCGTACATTGAAAATGTATTAATACGTTCACACACTCACACAAACACACACACACACATATATCATCATCATGTCGTACCGCCAACACGGATATCCCTGACCCTCTCTCGCCACTTCTCCCTATCGTTCATCGCTTCTGGTAGGTCCTCAGGGCTACATCCCGTATCCTCACAGAGCTGCTGTATGTAGGTTCAAGCTGGTCGTCATGCTTTTGTTCGGCCATATGGCGGGGTCCATAGGAGAACATCACTTATGAGCTCGTCCCTACTTCTCCAGCAGTGCCCTGCATGTCTGGTTCGTCTAACTTGGATAGTTTTCGTGATGGGAGGTAGGTGGCCATACAATGGGTGCTTTGTGGGGTGTTACCTCCAGGACTTGTTCGAAATTGCTTGCAGCATTTTTGTGTAGTTGCCGTCAAGCTTTATATATATATATATATATATATATATATATATAAATACGTTCTTATACACATTCAACTCAAAGAGGAAGAAAGAGAGAAGAAAACACAACAACCGGATGTTCAGGCATTTAGGCGAATGTATCCACACTTAAACACACTATGTAGATACCTGTTAATACGTATAAAAATTTTAAAAAATAAATTTGAATAAAAAAGAATCACTCGCGTATCAAAACAAACTCCTTTTCGTATTTTGGTTTGGCGCGTGATTTAATTCGACGCATAATTTCACCCAATCAGGATGACTTACCCAATTCCACCACCTTTCCGGGCAGCAGTAATTGGGAAAAACCGTCAAACACCCTTTTTGGCAGAACTACTCCGTTCTGTACAGACGTCACACTGGCTATTCTTCAATAGCAGCAGCAGCAGCATGGACACAATGAGGGAACCTACCTAATTTATGGATGCCTCGCGTCTATTTCACTTAGACGAAGGGATCCCAGTAGAATATGAATTAGATAAATTCAATACGCCACACACAGGAACAACTTTATTTCACCCCAAAGATTGGCTATGTCGATTGCGATGTCTAATTCCGCTCCGACACCTAGCGACTACTTCCCCTCTGGGCCACATTTTCAGGAGAACACACGCTTCTCCCCGAAATAACCAGAAACACAAAATCACGGTGACTTCAACATTTTTTTCCTCAAACAGCAAACATGACTTTTGCTCAATATGGTGAACATAATCCCTCGCACTTCCAACAACACACGCTGCTATCTTGACTCTCTCATAACTCCATTTCGTCTCTTTACTTCTTTCCTTTCCCACAAGGCTTGCAGCAGAAACGCAAACTCTATATTCCATGCTGCTAATAAAACCTATCATAAAAACCTTTCGACATCGTACATCTTGGAACTTCTCTCCTTTATTTACTTTTAAATCTTAGCGAGGAAGTAACCAAACACACGCACGCATGTTACAACTTTTCCTTGCTAAAATAACACAACAAATATTCTTCTCGCTAAATCCTTATTAGACACCAAGTCCGAAACACATGGGGATCATATTCATACGAAATAAAAAGGGTCTCGGAACATTCTCTGTAAACGTTTTTGGTGTCGAAAAACTCGCCTCTGGAATTTTCGCCCTATGAACAATTGCTGTAAAGGATTTTTGCCGTAAGACAATTGCGTCGCATTTTTAAAAATATGCGACGTACCTTGGGTTCTGTTCAAATATACGGTTGGAGAGAAAATATAATGATAAAGGGGAAAAAATTGAGTTATGTTAAATCATACGGGGTAGGGGTAGGAACAAATAAAAACGGTGGAGAAACTTTTTTAATTGAAAAATAATTGGAATTTCTTTTTAGATAAAGATACTTCAAATAAATTTATAAAAAGTTTTAAAACGATAGCAAATTCGTAAAATTATGTTATTGAAAGATTCTCACAAAAAATAAAGGAACAAAGTTTTTTAAATAACCAAAAAAGCATAGTACTTCGTTAATCAAAAGATAAAAATCAGATATACTTGATAAAAAGGTACTTTGCATATTAAATTGAACATTACTCTAAAAGGGACGATCAATATAAGAGTATCGGGAAAAAAAAAACATCTAGCAAAATTGTCTTAGAGCAAAGTTTCCTACGACCTAAATTCCCGGGCCGAGTTTTTCTACGGTAAAAATGTTTACGGTGAATGTTCCAGACACGGAAATAAAACCCTAAGTACCATATTCAAATTCATTTGTAAACCTATTCATTTTGAACTACATACAAGAATATATATATATATATATATATATATATATATATATATACTTTCTTTAAGAAAGCAACCAAAGACTGGTTACTTTAGGATTATAGATTTATTTCCATCCTGTTTTGTGTTTCTGATGTAAACCAAAAACACGAAGAAAAATATAACAGAACTTCTTCAGATAATACCTATATATATATATATATTCTCCCTCTCCGAAATCGAACCCCCTTTCCCGTCACACGTAGTAACCACAGTAGGCACTTAACCGACTGTAGACGGTTGATGGGGCAGACTCTCGGGAGACCGATAACGCTTTCTTCCGTCCTGCCGTTTGCGTTCCGTTTCCACGTCATCTTTGGCGCGGTTGCGATGCTACTACGGGCGGCGTGCTCCGCTTTGGTGACTCTGGTTAACTCACTGGTCGACCGCACCGGCTTTCACGCCTAGCGAAGGGTCTCTCGAGGGTCCACCCTATCAACTGTCGACGGTCGGTTAAGTGCCTACCGTGGTTACTATGGGTAACGGGTAATCGGGGTTCAATTTCGGATGAGGGAGCTTGCGAAACGGCTAACACATCCAAGGAAGGCAGCAGGCATGCAAATTACCCATTCCCGGCACGGGGAGGTAGTGACGAAAAAAAACACTAGGGACTCTGTCCAGGGCCCGCGATCGGAATCCGTTAACGAGTACCAATCGGAGAGCAAGTCTGGTGCCAGCAACCACGGAAATTCCAGCTCCGGTAACGTATATATATATATATATGCCAAAGAAATTAATCAAAGTGATGGCTATCAAGTACTGTCCAAAAGATATTATCTAAACCTGTTCGAGGTAGAAATTTATAGCTACCATAGCAGATTTTCAGCCTGGTCTACAGAACCTTCTGGAAGTTGTTCGATGGGCCTGCAGATCTAGTTACAATACCATGATATGTTCTTGCAGGAAGCATAGTTTGGTTAATTAACTTATATCAGACTGTAAAATTCTAATATGGCGAGTACTTAAAAGTGAAGTTGGCGACCTTAGTTGAGGGTGACCCGAAGGCTCCCTTTTCAATAGCTACTACACCAAGTTGTAGGAGAGGACGCTACTCCATTCCCTGGATTGCTCCACTTTACCCTTGATTCTTACCTTATAATGCTGATTGTTAAGAAAGAAAGCAGCAAGTACCATTTTTTAAAGTCTTTGGTATGACTCGACCTGGGATGGAAACCTGGTCTCTCGGACCACTGACGAACACTCTACTCATTAGCCCAGTGACCCGGCATTAAAATGCCAACTTCTTATATACTAAAACGCTTATATACAAAGTTTACCAGATGAGACTTAATTTGAGTCTGATAATGGTGACTAGTATCAATGTTACCTGTAGCCGTGATAACATTTTGAGACCTTACTTATAAGCACATATATTATATATATTTGTCACCGCTTCCCACTAGACAGGACTTGACACGAAGTCAATGAACCGAATGTCAGCTTAAAGTGGGGATTATGGAAGGGGAATGTCATCGGTTCACTTTGGGCAATATGAGCCTGATAAGCCGAGCTGGACAGGGATCCAAACCTGAGTCCAAGCACATACACACACACACACACACATATATATATATATATAGGGTGACCCAAAAAAACAGAACCAATATATTTTTGTAGAAGTAATATGGGTTCTGTTTTTTTTGGGTCACCCTATATATACGTGTGTGTGTCTGTGTGTGTTTATATATATATAAATATATATATAAAAAGATGGTTGTTGTGGGTCCAAAGAAAGAATAAGGATATATCTTAATATAGGAAGGTCCATGAAGAGATTTGTATTTTTTTAATTCATTTATTTTGTTTTTAGGTACGTGTTATATATATGTATGTTTCCAGCTTGTTGCTTTCGTCAGAGAACATATGTGGCACAAGGCCTTTTTTAAGGGGGTACTTAATGAGACTTGAACTCATTCTTGTTTCCAGTATAAGAGTATATATATATATACATATATATATATATAAAGAATATAGAAAAACAAAGTATGCCAAATTTGATGAATTTATTAAGATGGAAAGTCAACGTTAAATGTATTGGTTTTAGGAACCTTTATCTAGACTTTGAGATGGTAAAAAATGTTTATTGAACAGTGATTGGTGTTTATTAAAATAACACAATCCAATAACCGTTTTTCGCCAGTTATTTTAATAGACAGCCATCGCAGTCTATGTTGTATATTGACCTACGACCTGGCCGGGCTGTCAAAATAGGAAATACGCCTATATAAATAGCAGGTGCATCCGCTCAAGGAATATCAGAATATAACCTTGACCGTGGACGGTTTAAATGAGTGCGATTGTGACGTCCGCAAGAAGGTGGACGTTGAACTATTATATAAATTGGTGAAGACAGTACGTCAGTTAGTTTGGAGACCAGACCCGTTGGTGACAAGATGCGGTAGAGAAAGCCAATACCCAGCAGAGTGGACCCCAGGCCTCCGGTTGAGCAGCCCAGGAGAACGGGAAATAAACGCTGATGGTCATAAGAGTGGGGGTCAATATGTTGCACTTCTGTTCGGTCTCCAACTCCCTCTCACAACCCTTGCAAATAAAGTGAGAGGTATATTTTTCTAAGAACTGTGTCGCTCGTCTTTATCATTGTGTCGTTGTGTTCTGCATGGATATGTAGATGTATATGTATTATGTGTTTGTATAGTTAGTCATGATCATGGCTATACAATATATAAACATGATTTTTCATCGTCTTAAAGTCCTGATGTAGGTTATGAAAACTGAAATATCTAACGTTGACTTTCCATCTAAATAAATTCAACAAATTTGAAATATTTTCGTTTTCTGTTTTTTTCAAACTGTTGGATTTACTTATATATATATATATATATTAAGCGGATGTATGTAAACAATAGTAATTGTGATTTATAACCGTTTAAAATTTACTTCGCTGCTATTAGTTCCTCGTTCGATCCCCGCTACGCGAAGCTAGTATGTCTAGCCACACTGATGAGTTCTGATATAACGAAACAGATCTGTCTGTGGATGACTATATATATACATATATATATTTACAAATCTACTATCTACCAGCATTCACGGTTACCAGAAAAAAAAAACGCCAGGAACAAGAGATAAAAATATCTCGAATCACCGCCCGGGGGAAAAAGAAAAAATATCATAGGACAAAAAAAAAAAAAAAGAAAAGGCCAACCCCGTCATACCAGTTGACAAAAAGGAAGAGATATGGAGTCAGTTGGTCAAAAGAAAAATAAAACCTACCGTAAATGCTGCAATGCTACAATTACAAGAGTGCTCAACACGAGTGGAGCCAATTACAAAATTAACTTAAATCTGGAGAATTCCGACTCGCGATTTAAGTTAATTTTATATATATATATATATATATATATATATATATATATATATCAGATAAGTGTGTAGATGATTGAATCAAATATCGATCCAAAAATATGATAAATTTTATTTCTTTAAATTGTATGAAATATTTATTGAAAACAGTTCGTTGCAAAGTCTTTTTTTTGCAAAATAATATAAAAGAAAATATTCATCAAAATGTAAAATATTTTGAGACAGCATTTACTTTTAACAATCAAGGAAGAAAAAGATTCCTTAAAATATTTTGGGCTTTGATTATTCAAATTTTTCGCAGCAAATCAACTATTTTCGTCTAGGGAGTCTCAAAGAAATTTCAAAAATAGTACGTAAATTCCGATTGGTCAGAAATAGTGATCCAAATATTACAGCTTTTCTCGCCTATTTTTTGCACAAAAATTAATACTCTTTTTTTAAAAAGAAATCAGTTAATATATATATATATATATACATATCGGAAATATATACACCACGAGGACACCCCCAACCAATATTGAGTACTATGTATGTATATATATACACACCACGAGGACACCCTCTACCAATATTGAGTACTATATATATATATATGTATACAAGGATCATTAAATAAGTTTCCAGATTTTTTTTCGTATGGGCACTTTTATTGATAGTACATACATGAAACTCTAGTCCCCTTCGAAGTAATCTCCTCAGGCTGCAATACACTTGTTGTACCGTTCCAACAACTTTTGGAAGGCCCCATGGAACTCCTCTTGTGTGAGCGTGTCAATGAACTTCGTCACAGTCTCTTTCATCTCCTCAATTGCCCGTGCAATTACCATGACTAGTTAATTTGGCGTCATTGGACTGTGGCTCAATTGTAGAGTTTTGGCTCTGCGATCCGTAGCCGTTTATTCGATCTCCAGTGGTGGAGATCATGGTATACACTGTTGAAAGTGTTGACCGGATTTTCTGGTTATGACTAACAAGAACCTTTTCAACATCTCTGTACGGACATTGGATGTAGAGTAGAAGACCTGCAGAAAGCAATGGATGATAGGGACAAATGACGAAAGAGTGTCTGGGAAATGCGTGCTAACAGCTTGCCATGATGATAATGATGATAACTGTTCTTTTAAAGGAACGCCACAACTATTCTTCAACAAGGATGGCAACATATTGCAGAGCCGAAACCCTACAACTGAGCCACAGTCCATATCGCTCACAAGTGACGCCAAATCAACTTGTCATGGTAATTGCACAGCCAATTAACCTGAATGTTTTTTGCAAGTTACATTCATCCTCTTTACAGAGGACATGGTCACCTCCAGGACAACGTCTTCCAAATACGTTCTTCAAAATGGTTAACCATGAAGTTTGTTTTTGTTTTTAATTGAATATCAATCTACAGACATTGTAACATATTCAAATGTGGGTTTGTAAAATATACGAATGTACGGATGCGGAGAACGTTCACATGCATAGGAATCCCGAAATACGCGAAACACTGACGACTCTCCGTAGTTCAGGTACGAAACTTTTATTACCTTCTTGACTTTTAGGTTTTTCGACACGGGGAGAGAGAGACACACACAATTTCTACTACGCTGACTGTTCCATCTGACCCAACAACGCGCGGGCATCCTGTAGTCCATAACTGGACTGGCCTCGCCCAGGTCAAAAAATCAACTCGCTTCGTCCAGCCTAAGATTTCAACTCACTGCTTTTTTTCAAAATCACCAAGAATCCCAGCCCATCGCTTCCGGGTTTGACGTCATTCACATCCCCAGTCCTATTTCCTATCCGGGGTTTTTATTATGACATCTGTGATTGTCACATCCTCTCGGCACGAGCGTGAACACATGCGCTCAATGTGTGCCCCTACCTGTGCACTAAGCCGAATAGTTCTAAGCCTAACTAAACCGAAAGATAAGATATAACCAACGAAAAATGATAATATAAAAGAATCATTCCGCTATTATATGACAATATGACTTTGGCATCAAATAACCCGAGAAGGTTATTATGTCATATAAACAGAGAAACCAAACCACCATACAAAACTCATTGTTACATTTCGGTTCAAAATTTCTCCTGAGTCAGCAGTATTTTCTTCATAGACAGCCGGATTTTAAAGAAAAGAAACTCATTTTAAATAAGCTTGGAGGTATTATATTAATATCCAAAAAAAGTTAGTTTTTATCAGTATTTATCAGACGTGAGAGAATGTCTCTTCAACAATCTGATATTCTATTTGCATGAAGACATATGCATATACACTAGACTTATATTAACATATAAATCTCTTTCTCTCTCTCTCTCTCTCTCTATATATATATATATATATATATATATATTAATTTTTAAAGAATAAGTTATATATATATATATATATATGTGTGTGTGTGTGTGTGAACCAAGTATGAATATTTATATTTCTGATTTCATTAGCCTCAATATATATATATATACACACATTTATGTATATATATATATATAAATATATATATATATATATATATATAAGTATGAATATTTATGTTTCTGAATTGATCAGCCCCCAAAAATACACACACACACACGCACACACATACACACACACACACACACACACACATATATATATATATATATATATATTGCCCATAAAGATTTGTATCAGTAAAACTTCTTACCGCAGAATTTTGTAATTATTTAATATTATATATATATACATGTTTACATAATTATATATACATACATTTATATATGAATCTATAAAGTGTAATTTACGAGGATCATTAAATAATTTTCCAGACTTTTTTCGTATGGGCACTTTTATTGATAGTACACACATGAAACTTTGGTCCTCTTCGAAGTAATCTCCTCCAGCAGCTATGCACTTGTTGTATCGTTACAACAACTTCTGAAAGGCCCCACGTAAGTCCTCATGTGTGAGCGTGTCAATGACCTTCGTCGCAGCCACCTAAATTGTCTTAAAACGACAGCTTCTGAGCTTGTACCATTCTAACAACTTCTGGAAGACCCCATGGAAGTCCTCTTGTGTGAGTGTGTCAATGACCTTCATCACAGCCTCTTTCATCTCCTCAATTCTTTCATAACGACAGCCTCTGAGCTTAGGGAATAACCAAAAGTCACAGGGAGCAAGGCCTGGACTATAGGGAGGGTGACGAACTGTCTTGATGCCCATCTTGTTCAAATAGTCTGTGACAAGGATGGAGTTGTGGACTGGTGCATTGTCCTGGTGGAAATGCCACTGACTCGATTTGAAGAGTGCTGGCCTCTTCCCAAGGAATGTCTTCCTGAACTCCCTTAAAACCTCAATATATTAACCCTAACCCTAACCTTTTGGCTAATCAACTCAGGTGTATTGACTTCTTTATTCCTCCCACACCTCTCAGCATCCCTTACACACTCCCTGCCTTCCTTGAATCTCTTATGCCACTCAAAAACTGATGCTCGATTAATGTAAGATGCTCCAAAAGCAGTCTGAAGCATTCTATACGTTTCTGTGGTATTTTTTCCAAGTTTAAAACAGAATTTTATTGCATTCCGTTCTTCTAAAGTGTCAGATTGCATTTTTGAAAATCACCAGCTGTGACAATCAGGATTTAGTAGGGTGTATTCCAATTGCTGCTGTAGCTGTTCCTTTGAATCTGAAATCATAAAAATTGGTCCGTCATCTCATAAGATGGATAGCAATAACATACTAAATTTCCAAGAGTCTATGTTAATTTTAAATGCCCGTACAAAAAAGTATGGAAACTTATTGAATGCACCACGTATATATATTTATGTGTAAGTGAATATTGATGTTTCCCTTCGCTAACTTTTTTTTGAAGGGTGTATTTTGCGATATAGCTTTAGAGCTGCTCTTCGTCTACAAAGATGGCGTTGGCATTAAATAACCCAAAAGGTTAATATTCCATTAAAATAAAATAAAACAAACTGAACTATCCTACAAAACTCTTTTTTTTTTCATCTCTGTTCCTAGCTCTGCGGCATTTTTCTTTTCAGAGACTGATTCAATTTCAAATAAGCTTCAAGGTATTGCCTAATAGATAAAAATAAAAGATAAAAACAGTAATGTCATACTAGTATTTCTCAGACGTGATACAATGTGTTTCCAAAAATCTGAAGTTCTATTTGCATGAAGACAATTTTAATTGGTGTATGATTTTCAGTCTCATGTGGTTGACATTTTTGTAACAATCAACTACACCATCATATTTAATGAAATACTGAAACAACTCTTATTAGGACATAATTTTATTTCTTAAGAAATTTTATTTTATCTTTTTTATGCATTGTTACAAGACAACAAAACATTATATATATATATATATATATATATATATATATGTCACTAATTCGCTCTACTTAGTATTGAGCACTTTTTTGCGCTTGTAGCTTAGCAGTAATTGTAATATAATTGCGGAGGGATTTCGTTTTATATATCTTACCTTTCGGTTTAGTTAGGCAGAGACCCTTTCGCTTAGTGCATGGGTTAGTTAGGTGCACACATTGAGTGCAGGTGTTCATGCGCGCCCAGGGCGGATGTGACAATCAGAGATGTCATAATAAAAACCTCAGATAGGAAATGTGACTGGAGACGTGAATGACGACATGCCCGGAAGCGACTAGCAGAGGATTTGGGGATTTGAAAAAAAGCAGTGAGTTGAGATTCGAGTCTAGAGGAGGGTAGTCGATTTTTGGTCTCGCCTCGGCGAGACCAGTTAGGGTCTACGAAATGTGCCGCGCCTTTGTTGAAAAAATTGTGTCTCTCTCTCCTCATATCGAAAAACCTTAAACTCAAAAAGGTAATAAAAAGTTTTGTATCTGAACCAATTTCGTGTATTTCAGGATTCCCTATGTATATTTCACAGATCCGTATCTAGGTCGTATTTTTTTACCTATATGTATGTTACACAATTTCGGTGTTTTTTTTTTCTTTTGACCAATCAATTGCGTATCCGTTGATTTTTTTCAATTGGTGTGAGAAGGTTAGCCTTTTCTTTTTTTTTTCCAATATATATATATATATATATATATATATATTTCCCCTAGACAGTGAATCGTTGGATATTTTAATCTTCGAAAGCGAAGGAAATTTAAACGCTTATGTATCACATTTGTTTTGTTTACATATCTCCAATTCATTTGAGGAGTCTTGCTTTATATATATATATATATATATATATATATATATATATATATATATATATATATATATATCAAAGGGGTTGGAGTATCCAATTTGAGTGCTATCGACGTATAATTAATTTGCCTTTAAGTTTACATTAAAGCTCAATGTTCAGAGCCCCAAAATATTTGAAATAAAAATAAAAAGAAACAAATCACTTCTTAAGTGTCATTATCAATTTATTTCTGCTCATATTACCCATGAAATCCAACATTAAAAAATCAAACTGACCAATCTAAGTATTACTGGTATCTAATAGAACTAGGACGAACAGCTATAATAAATTGGAAAATAATTAAAAGATCCTCTGCGACAGACAATTTTCATGATAAGTGTAATTTATCATATTTACCAACCCCTCCGCTCGGGCAGGATATGACACAAGGTCAATTTTTAAGCGGAGTATATCAGGTTTTAATTCAGAGTTTTCCTTCTCCTAGACTAGTTGCCTCACCAAGGCTGAAGAACCTAGTCCGCCCTACTATTTACCCATAGCTGTAGGGAGAATATTTGGATTCATACCTTTCCCAAGGGTATTAGTGCTATGTGAAATGCAATCAGTCTCGTCCAGGATTTGAACTCGTATCGCCGTGTCCATTTCCTACGGCGATAACCATTACACCACGGGCACCTCCTTTTTAATATTTTCCCAACCCCTCCGCTCGGGAAGGATATGACACAAGGTCAATTTTTTTAAGCGGAGTTTAACAGGTTTGAATTCAGAGTTTTCCTTCTCCTAGACTAGTTGCCTCACCAAGGCTGAAGAACCCAGTCTGTCCTACTATTTACCCGTAGCTGTAGGGAGGATAATTGGATTCATACCTTTCCCAAGGGTATTAGTGCTATGTGAAATGCAATCAGTCTCATCCAGGATTTGAACTCGTGTCGCCGTGTTTATTTCCTACGACGATAACCATTACACCACGGGCACCTCCTTGGTAAGTGTAATTAATGCTTAGAAGAGAAAATATCTATATCGAAATATTGAAATGAAAAATCACTAAATAGCAGAACAGAACTGATATCTGCATAGAGACATAGAAATAAATTCTTGGAATGATTTAACTTGATATATCCATAATATTAAATAGATTTAACTAATATTAATTAGGTGTTTTATATATATTTTTTCTATATTTGAATATTGACCCTTAATTTTTAAGAAATAGATTAAATACCAAATAATCTAAAATAGATTTTTCAAATAGAGTATGCAAATTTAAAAAATAAAGTATAAATATATATATTTTTTTAAAAGAGCATAAAATAAAAATAAAAAATAATATATAATTGTTAAATTTTTTTTAATCTGTTAATATATCATATTTACCCAACCCCGTCGCTCGGGTAGGATATGACACAAGGTCAATTTTTTAAGCGGAGTTTAACAGGTTTGAATTCAGAGTTTTCCTTCTCCTAGACTAGTTGCCTCACCAAGGCTGAAGAACCTAGTCTGCCCTACTATTTACCCATAGCTGGAGAGAGAATAATTGGATTCATACCTTTCCCAAGGGTATTAGTGCTATGTGAAATCCAATCAGTCCAGGATTTGAACTCGTGTCGCCGTGTCCAATTCCTGCGACGATAACCATTACACCACGGGCACCTCCATCATCTGTTAATATATCCTTATAACTTATAACCTAATAACTATACTTGGTTTGGTTTGGTTTTTTTGTTTAATGGCATATCAACCTTTGTAGGTTATTTAACGCCAAAGAACTGTATGACTCAACCTGGGATGGAACCCTGGTCTCAAGGGCCATTGGCAAACATTCTACCCTCTAGGCCAATGGACGGGTAAGAATCCATATGGATGCCTATAAATTATTTGATTGAAATCCTCATCAAGTCTCTCTCTATCTCTCTCTCTATCTCTCTCTCTCTCTCTCTCACACCATTTGACCCTATCGTCCACCACCCCCAGCAGTATTAGTATTAGATAGAAATACTTAAAACCATATAATTATTTGTATTAGATAAAAATACTTGAAACCATGTCATCATCATCATGTTGTGCCGCCAGCACAGATATCCCTGACCCTCTCTCGCCACTTCTCCCTATCATTCATCGCTTTTGGCAGGTCTTCAGTGTTACATCTCGTATCCTCACATAGCTGCTGTATGTGTGTTCGAGCTGGTCGTCCTGCTTTTGTTTGGCCATATGCGGGGGTCCATAGGAGTACATCACTGATGAGTTCGTCCTTGCTTCTCCAGCAGTGTCCTGCGTGTCTGGTTCAACCATATAATTATTCGTATTTGACAGGAATACTTGAAACCATATAATTATTTGCATTTGATCGGAATACTTGAGACCGTATAATTATTAGTATGAGATAGGAATACTTGAAACCACATAATTATTTGTATTTGATAGGAATACTTGAAACCATATAATTAATAATATTAGATTGGAATACTTGAAACCATGCAACTGTGTGCAACTCATTCGAATTAGATTTGAGTATTCGCTATAACTTAAACGTGATAAAAAAGATCCACGGCAACAACTACACAAAAAATATAAATATAAACGTACAATAAATGCGATTCCCTAACCTCCCGACGTAAAATAACCCTAATGCCGTTCAAACCTATCAATCGTACAATATACGCAATTCCCAATCCCCTTTGCCGAAAATAGCTTTAGACGGGTTGATATGACGTTAAAATCGATAAGTGGATACTTCAAATGTGGGCATCCAGTGAGGAACGAACTCTATACAAAAGCAATGCAACTAGTTTGCCACTTATAACCGAAATCCAAAGAACTACATGTCCTGTTTTGCCCAGTCGGCTGGGTGGGAGCTGTAGAATACACCGACTGCATCTCTGCAAACGGGTAACCCCACCCCACCAACGAGTGTCCTGATATGATAGCACCTGATATGACCCAATCTATGGGTCAAATGGAGCTAAACTGTGTACATATGCTAAACTAAATTGCTTGAAATAGAATTGTTTTGACATGAAAACTGCGTACGTGTCCTAAACTGAATTGCTTGAAATGGAACTGTTTTTGGCATTGAAACTGTAAGTAAAGAAAATCTATACTTATACTAAACTGAATTAGCTGAATTAGAACTGTTTGACTAAACTGAATAGCTTCAAATTGAAATGTTTTTGGCAATTAAACTGTGTACTTATGCTAAACTGAATTGTTCGAAATAGAACGATTTCTTTGTATAAAAATGGATTTGGCATTAAATAACCTACAAAGGTTGATATGCCATAAAAACCCAACCAACAAACAAACTATATCATGTTGAAATTAAATAAGAAAACCTGATACGTCTACATTATTCATGTATATGAAACATCAATGTCGTCATGACAACCGCTTGAATAGCATTTCGTCCTGTTGCGTTTGTTAAATAACAGATGGACAATTTGAGAGTATGGATTAAAAAAATTCGATAATAATTTTTCTATAAATGAGAGCTACGAAACCAAATCTTCAAAGTTTTCCATTGAAGATTTTTTTTTTTTCTTTTTTGCAATAAATTTCATTTATTTTGTTCAACGAAATTTTTTGTAGTCAATACGTTATTCCATAAAAATGTTTGAGTCAGAAATATATGAATCATCACTGTTTTTCCCAAGGTTATTGCTGGACACATGGCACAGTGAATAAACCTTTTGGTTGAAAAGTGCATCTGTGTGAAATCTTGTGAGTTCAATCCCAGCTATAGGACAGAATAATGAAGAATACTTCACCATCATCATCATGTCGTGTCGCCAGCACGGATATCCCTGACCCTCTTTCGCCACTTCTCCCTATCGTTCATCGCTTCTGGCAGGTCTTCAGTGCTACAACCCGTATCCTCACATAGCTGCTGAATGTATGTTCGAGCTGGTCGTTCTGCTTTTACCCGGCCATATGTTGGGGTTCATAGGAGTACATCACTTATGAGCTCGTCCCTGCTTCTCCAGCAGTGTCCTGCATGTCTGGTTCGTCTAACTTGGATAGTTTTCGTGATGGGGGGTAGGTGGCTGTATAGCTGGTGCTTTGTGAGGTGTTGCCTCCAGGACTTGTTCAATATTACTCGCAGAATTCTTGTGTAATTACCGTCTAGCTTTTTCTCCAGCTGTTTTATTAGCGTCCAGGTAGTGCATCCATATAGCAGTATCGATACGACCGCTGCTTGGAAGAAACTGCGTTTCATTTTATCGGTCAGATCTGACTTCCATATGATCCATAGCTTATCGATAGCTGTCTATGCCTTCGTTAGCCGCGTGTCGATGTCTTTTTCGGTTGATGAGACACTGTTTCCTAGGTAGGTGAACTTGTCTACAAGTTTCAGAGGGGTTCCGTCTAGTGTGTAAATGTCGTTTGTTTGTAAGGAATCCTTACTAAAGCTTAACGTTTGTATTTGTAATGGTTAACGGAATTAGAGCAATCTATCCTCGTAGATTAAATAAAAAGTTTAGTTTGGGATTCTGAGTAGGCTCTTGAATTCGACATGAAACACCAGAAGACCGAAGGACATAACGGTCGAAATGTTGTGATTATAACAATAAGGATAAAGATCATAGTCCGAATATTCTAAGAGTTAAAAATTAATGTGTTTGAATCTAATTGTAATATAATTTAGAATGGTAATTGATTATATTAATTGTTTTATCTTAGCGATAAACTGTGAACTAGGAAAAAAAAATAATAACTTTAGCTTCCTAATTGCAAGTTTGCATTGAAAAGGTCCGGCCGGTGGACTTTGAGTCCATTGGATGTCAGCACTGTTATAACAAAAGTTTGTTTTGAAATCCGCTGTGGGCAGGATGTTGGATAAAAACTCCTTGATGCAAAGACAACTGAAATAAGATGACGTACCATTAAAGTTTTTAATGACACGTGTTCGTATCACATTAGTTAATAATACATATACGAGAGTTATTTATTGGTCAGTAAGTGTCGGAGACCCGGAACGGACGGAGGGATCAGACGAAACCCAAAGAAATTTACGCTTCCAGAATTGCTACCAAATCGGCCTGGTCGCTACTTACGTTATCCGTCTCTTGGAGCTCATATCTCTCAGTATATCTAAATCAGTTGATACAATTTTCTTACTCTATCTCTGTCTCTGTCTCTGTCTCTGTCTCTCTCTCTCTCTCTCTCTCTCTCTCTCTCTCTCTTGTTGCAAGTGCTGTAATGTTGCAGACAAAGAAACCTTCATATCCAGGAACCAACTGACTCATTTCGTGTCGTGTTTAAAAGGTAACGTTAATTTTGGTTTGGTTTTATGGCATATCAACCATTGTAGGTTATTTAATGCCAAATCCTCTTTATACATATATATTAAATATATATGATTTGGCTTGGTTTGGTTTTATGGCATATCAACCATTGTAGGTTATTTTGTGTCAAAATCCTTTTTTATACAAACATATAAAATGTATGATTTCTAAACATATTTTGTAGATAACATTTTAAACGAACTTGAGCACATAATTTGCTTGCACACAGTTAAATAGTTTTAAGTATCTTAAACGAATAATTCTATTTACTATTAATCATTTGTTTGCACATTGTAAATGCTTTCAAATATTGCTATTTAACACTAACAATACAAATAAACATCCGTCATTTGCTTACATACAACTAAATGTAAAAACAGTTCTATTTCAAACAATTCAGTTTAGCATAAGTACACAGTTTAAATATCAAACAGTACTATTTCACTCATTACTAGGACCCTTTCAGATGCTACTACTCCAGGTTAGATTGGACCAGGGAGCGATGGCAATAAAAGGGTACTCTGCATTCTCCAACGTTCCAGTATTACTGGAGCCTCACCATCAAATCATTCAGAACATTCGTTTGAGCGAGGGTCTTACCCCTCGGCAGAGATGTAATCGGTGTATTTTACAGCCCTAGGCGATTGGGTGAAAAAGAGTAACGTAAGACCTATATATTCGTAATACAAATAATTTACAGTTATACGATATCAAGACTTATTCGTAGTGTAATGATTAGCCAGCTAAACTAGCAGACCATTTCTCGTGAGTTCAATTCTCATTGAGTGCCCAATAGGGTTGACCTTGTGCCACATCTATTTAAAAACATAGTGAATAATTTTGTGACATCCAATATTCTTGCCAAATGCTAGTGATATTCAAGCAGGTCCATCATAATTATAGACGGGACCCTAACAGGTACCACCAGTCCAGTTTTGAGTGGACTTGAGAGTAATAGGAATGAAGAGGTACTCTGCACTTCCCAGAGTTCCAAAAATGGAGACTCACCACAGATGCAGTATAGTATCATATCTAGTTCCCACAGTCAAAGTATTCTTAAACCCGCTTGCCCAGGCGGTTAAGACTGTAGAATACACTGACTGCACTCCTGCAGAGGGGTCAGACCCCCCCTAACGAGTGTCCTGGATATGACATTAAACAATCTGATGGTGAGGTTCCAGTAATGCTGGGGCTTTGGGGAATGCGGAGCACCCCTTCATTGCCATCGCTCCCAGGTCCACTCTGGCCCGGAGTAGTACCACCTGATAGGGCCCTGTCTCTGGGTTAAATAGAACTAACGGCATACATATGCTAAACTGAATTGTTTGACTAAAATGAATAGCTTGGAATAGAAACGTTTTTTACTATTAAACCGTACTTACATTTAAACTGCTTACTTATCCTAAACTGAAGTCTTAGAAATGGAACTGTTTTTGACATTGAAACTCTGCTTACACTAAACTGATTTGTTTAATATAGAACTGTTTTGACATTTAACTGTAGAACTGTTTGACTAAATTGAATAGAAATATTTTTCACATTTAAAGTGTGTACTTATGCTAAACTGAATTGTTTAAAATAGAACTATTTTCATGAAAATGGATTTGGCTTTAAATAACCTACGAAAGGTTGATATGCCATAAAACCCAACCAACCAACCATCCAACCAACCAACTAAAACCCGCCGATTTCACTTAAAATGTCTGTGAAACCAATTAGTAAAGTTTAATTAGGTGTGAATAATTCTTTGAAAAGGACAAGTTAATAGCGATATTTGCTTGTAAGCAATATGGCTTCCTTCTTATTACACAAGTCTGCAAAATTAAGGTCATTAAGATTATTTTGTATTTTTATTGAATTTCTGAAAGAGACGCAGTCAACTTAACCTAAGCCCGATTGATAAGGAGATACGTCATTTAGAAAACCTTAGGAAGATTTAGATATTTGCAAAATGTCTTCCACGGGAAAATATGGAATCCAATATAACACGGTTCTTTGTATCCCCCCCCCCACTTTTCTTACCTATCTAAGAAAAAGAAAGGCGACTTTTGAATATGAGTGTCAAAAGCGAAGAAAATTTGTGAATTCCAAGAATTCAAGTGAATGAAATCGTGACTGGACACAGGAAGACCTTTTATGATCTCAATCTTTAAAAAAAACTTTCCCAGGAAAAGTGTATTATCCACATTGGACCAGATTCAAAAACTGCTATTACGCAACTGCTGCAATCTGGATCGATAGCTAACAGAATACTCTCAAAATCACTGGCTATTTAAATGACGCAGGAGAAAAGAAAAAACGAGTATATCATTATTACTGATCAAGTCTACGCGAATCTTTTACACCTGTTTTAACTAATAGTTTTTCATTGACGTCTGAGTGACAACAAGTCTCTTCAGATCTCCAGGACTCTCCTCGGTATTCTAGCTGATTTTAACAGTGCTGAGGTCTGCATGGTCTTGATTCTTTCTCTGATCTCCAGTCCCTCCAGTCTCTTTTCCAGGTTTTATTTTTTGGCAATCTTTCCAAGGACATAAACTGCAATCGGTATCACTGGCACATTCATGCTTAACTCTCAGGCAAGATCAGGGTATTTTCTATCTTTTCCTTTATTTTGTGTATATATCAACTTGGTCGAATTTCAGCTTCTTGCACAATTCCCAGTGGATCACCCTTCCCGCCCGGTTATACAGGTTCTTAATTTGCTTTTCCGCTAGTTTCCCGTATTATCTTATTAAGAGTTTAACTGTTGTTTTTAGCATATTACTCCTGGCGAACATTTCCCACTAGCGATAGCTGACGGTCTTTCCCAAGAGTCTGTGTGATAGCAGGTCTCCTCAGGTCTCCAGGACTTTTCTCAGTATTCGAATCAATCTTAACAATACTGTACTTTGGATGTTCTCAGTTCATCCGCCTATTTCCAACCGTTCCAGCCCCCTTCAATAATAATAATAATAAGCGAATAATAATAATAATAAGCGAATGCAGCAAATTAGTACAGAATGAGCATAAAACTAGACACGACTGGGTGGGCGAGGTGATCCACAGGGAGATATGCAAGAAACTTAAATTTGACTATACGAACGAATGGTATAAGCACAACCAAGCAGCTGTCCTGGAGAATGACACAAACTCCTATGGGATTTTCACATACGAACAGATCACCTAATCTCGGCCAGACGACCAGACCTTATAGTGATCAACAACAAAAAAATGAGAACTTGCAAAATTGTACATTTTGCTGTCCTGGCTGACCACAGAATAAAACTGAAAAAAAAAAGTGAAATTAATGATAAGTACCTCGACCTTGCTGGGGAATTTTTTTAAAAACTATGGAACATGAAGATGACGATTATATCAATCGTGATTGATGCATTTGGTACATTAACTAAAGGACTGTTAAAGAGACTGGAGGATTTTGAAGTTGGAGGACACGAGCGGAGACCATCCAAACTACACCGTTGTAGAGAACGGCCAGAATACTGAGAAAAGTCCTGGAGACTTGAGGAGACTTACTGTCACTCGACCTCCAGTGAAAGACCATCAGCTAACGCTAATGTGAAAAACTCTAAAGTAGTAAATTATAATAATAAAGTGGACTAGAGAACTTTAACAACATGACCAAAGAACAAAAAACGATGCACAAGGCCCTACATCATCATCATCTTGTCATGCTACTAGCACGGATTTCCCTGACCCTCTCTCGTCTCTCATCTTTACCGTCCATTGCTCACAGGAGATCTTCCAAAGAGCTGCTGTATATAGATTCTTGCTGGTCGTCTAACCTTTGCTGCTCCGTATGAAGGTGTTCACAGGAGTAAATCGCTCATGAGTTCGTCCTTACTTCTCCTGCAGTGTTACCCATGTCTTGTTCGTCTAATGTGGATGGTTTTTGAGATGGGTGGTAGGTGGCCGTACAGCTGCTGTTTTTTGGGATGTTGCCTCCAGAATTTGTTCAATACAGCTCGCAGCATTCTTGTGCAATTCCTGTCAAGTTTTTTTTTTCTATACGCCTAGTGAGTGTCCATGAGGTGCATCTATATAGTAGTATTGACACATAAGAAGATATAGCCAGAAGGAAAAGGAAGAGGTCTCTCCAACATTAAGGATTGCGTAGGTCCATCAATAAAAGACAAAATATAATAAAAAGAGCAAAAAAAATGGAAAAAAGAGAAGAAAAAAATAACGAGAGCCAGTGACGGCAACGGCACCATAGTAACAAAGGGGAAAACAACAAAGAGGGGTGTTCCGGTGGTGTAATGGTTAAAGCACTGGACATCTGAATCGTAGTAAACGAGTTCGAACTCCAGTCACGCTATTAGGTTCACTTTCGGATAAATACCCTTGGGAAAGGCATGAACCCACTTATCCTCCCATCTATCTGCTAAATACTACCACTAAGTACTTCTAGATAGATAGATGGATTTGGTATTAAATACCCCGAGAAGGTTGATATGCCATTAAATAATGTGTGCGTGTTTTTTGTATAATGCTCGAGTGGCCGAATTGTTGCATCTACGCAACACTTAATGCTGACAAGTCCTCCTTCTCCTTCTTTTCCCATATGGTCTGTCTTTGTCATCTATTAAGGACCCCCGAGGTTGGGGCTGTAGAAAGTATTGACCGCCTATCTGAAAAGCAATTGTGGGTTGGTTGGTTGGTTGGTTGGGTTTATGTCATATAAGCCATTGGAGGTAATTTAAAGCCAAATCCATTTTTATACAAATTATTAGTTCTATTTCAAACAATTCATTTTAGCATGAATACACAGTTCATTTGTTGAAAGATTTTCTATTTCACGCTATTCAGTTTAGTCCAACAGTTCTAATTCAACCAATTCAGTTTAGTATAAGTATAGATTTTGTTTACACACAGTTAATATCGAAATAGTTCCATTTCAAACAATTTGGTTTAGCATAAGTATGTAGGTTACATGTCAAAATAAATGTTAAAACAGTCCTATTTCGAACTATTCTGTTTTGTGTATGAACAGTTTCAATGTCAAAAACAGTTCTATTTCAAGTAATTCAGTTTGGCAAAAGTACACAGTTTACATGTCAAAACAGTTCTATTTCAAGTTACTCAGTTAAGCAAAAGTTCACAGTTTAGTTCTGTTTGACCCTTAGATAGGACCCAATCAGGTGCTACCACTGTGGGCAAGAGTGAACCTGGGAGCAATGGCGATGAAGAGGTGATCCACTTTCCCCAAAGCTCCATCATTACTGGAACTTCACCATCAGATTGTTTATTGTCATATCCAAGACACTCACTGGAGGGGTTTACCCCTCAGCAGAGAAGCAGTCGGTGTATTCTACAGCCCCAGCCGACTGGGCAATCTCTGAAGAGTGGGTAAGGCTCATCAATCTGACGGTGAGGTTGCGCTCTGGGGCTTTGGAGAATGTGGAAAAACCTTTCAATGCCATCACTCCCAGATCCACTCGGAATGGTTGCACCTTATAGTTCATCCTATATGAGTCAAATCGAAATGTTTGACATTTAAACTGTGTAAACAAATGACTAAGGTTAAATCGAATTACTAGAAATATTACTGTTTGACCATGTTCCTGTGAGTAAACAAATGACTGCTGTTTTATTGAATTGTTCTTGATACATTGCAATACTTAGAACCATTTAACTATGTGCAAATAAATGATTGATATTGAATTGAATTATTTGTGTTTGATAGCAATTATTGAAACCATTTAACTCTACATAAATCATAGCGATATTCGAGGGCAAACAGATTAGTTCTAATTCATTGAAAAATAAAATTACCTACAAATGATATAAGTCTAACCTTTTTACGGTATGCAAACAAATGACTGATGTTAAATTGAATTGTTAGTGTTACATAGCAATACTTGAAATCATTTAACTATGTGCAAACAAATAATTTTAAAAAATCGAATCATTTGAGTGAAAAATATTTGAAACCATTTTACTGTGTGCAAACGAAAATGAATCTAGCTTTGTAATCAACGAAATTTGCTTACTAATCATGAATATTAAATATGTATAAGGAGGATTTGGCATTAAGTAACCTATAACGGTTG
The DNA here is from genome assembly GCA_963585895.1 of Sepioteuthis lessoniana. NCBI lineage: Eukaryota > Metazoa > Mollusca > Cephalopoda > Myopsida > Loliginidae > Sepioteuthis > Sepioteuthis lessoniana. The sequence goes on along the minus strand of OY757924.1, from coordinate 11,757,341 downwards.
ATATGCCATAAAACCCAACTAAATCTAATCCTTTATATTTAATATATGTATAAAGAGGATTTCGGATTAAATAGCGTACAAGGGTTGATACGACATAAAACCCAACCTAACCAAATCCAATATATTTAACATATATGAATAAAGAGGATTTGTCATTAAAAAACTTACAATGGATGATATGCCATAAAACCCAACCAAGCCAAATCATATATATTTAATATATATTTATAATGAGGATTTGGCATTAAATAACCAACGTTGGTTGATATGCCATAAAACCCAACCCAACTAAATCATATATATTTAATATATATGTATAAAGAGGATTTGGCATTAAATAACCTTCAATGGTTGATATGCCATAAAGCCGAACTAAACCAAATCCTATATATTTAATAAATATGTATAAAGATGATTTGGCACTAAATAACCTACGATGGTTGATATGCCATAAAACCGAAAGAAACCAAATATTATATATTTAATATATATGTATAAAGAGGATTTGTCATTAAATACATGACAATGGTTGATGTTATGAAACCCAATCAAACCACATCATATATATTCATGTATAAAGAGGATTTGGCATTAAATAACCTACAATGGTTGATATGCTATAAAACCTAACTAAACCAAAACATATATATTTAATATATTTGTATAAAGAGGATTTAGCATTAAATAACCTACAAGGGTCGATATGCTATAAAACCCAACCCAACCAAATCCTATATATTTAATATATATGTATAAAGAGGATTTGGCAAGGGTTGATATGCCATAAAACAAAGCAAAACCATCCATCGAATGTAAAGCTTTGTGCATCGTTCTTTAGTCCATTTGTCTTAAGTTCCCCCCTCGTCCCTTTTAAGAATTGTCGTGGTTTTTTTTACACAAAGGACAATCTAGATATTTATTCCTTTGTTTAAATTTCTATTGCAGTGTTTGGTTTCAAGAAGGTCTCTTACTCTTCTGGAGTACTTCTTTCATAGTTTTTTTTTTTTTTTTTTTTTTTTTTTTTGCCAGAAGGCATCTGTTTCCAATATTCCCAGGTAATTGTAATTTTCTTTCTCTCCATGTCTTCCGATGTTTTTCTGATTGAACAGTTTTATTCCTTCCTTTTTTCTCCTTTTCCAGCTTTTCATTGCAAAATTCCAAACCAACATCCTTGCTGGAAATTCTAATTGTCTGTATTGGCCAGACGGCTTGGGTTGTTGAATATACCGACTGCATTCTCGCAGAGTGGTATGACCCACCCCCAATAACGAGTGTCATGATATGATAATAAACAATCTGAAGGTGAGGTTCGAATAATACTGGAGCTTTGAGGAATACGGAGCACCCCTTCATTGCCACTACTCCCGGGTCCACTCTGGCCTGGAGGAATAGCACGTGATAGGGTCCTTCAATGGGTGAAATAGAACTGTTTTTACATTTAAACTGTGTAATTATGCTAAACGGGATTGTTTAAAATAGAACTGTTTGATCATTTACCTATGTATAAACAAATGATTGATGTTTAATTGAATTGTTAATAATACATTGCAATACTTGAAACCATTTAACTTTGTTGACTTATGCTAAACTGGATTGTTTGAAATAGAACTGTTTGATCATTTAACTGTGTGTAAACAAATGCCCGATGTTTAATTGAATTTTTAGCGATACATAGAAATAATTGGAACCATTTAACTTTGTTGACTTATGTTAAATTGAATTGCTTGAAATAGAACTGTTTGATCATTTACCAGTGTATAAACAAATGAAGGATGTTTAATTGAATTGTTGATAATACACAGAAATACTTGGAACCATTTAACTTTGACATGCTAAACCGAATCGCTTGAAATAGAACTGTTGACAATTAAACTGTGTTTATGCTAAACTGAATTGTTTGAAATAGAGCTGTTTATGTGAATAAAGTAATGAGTAGAGTGTTCGCCAATGGTCCGGGAGACCGAGGTTCAATCTCCGTGCTTATCACTCAATATTATGAAGTAAGGATCAAAGGTAAAGAGGAGTAATCTGTACCATACCCATACGTGAATATGTGAAATGTACATAGAATGTTCATAACGCACATAGGAATCCCGAAACACAAAAAACACTTACGACTTCTTAGTTCAGGTACGAAACTTTTAATTACCTTTGAGTTTAAAGGTCTTTCGACATGAGGAAGAGAGAGGCACAATCTTTCTATGACGACTTTTCCATCTGCTTCCCACCCCCCACATCACGTGCGGCACCCGCTGCAAGGCCTCGGCGAGCCCCGAAAGTCAACCTTCTTCTTCGGACGCTAGAACTCGACTCCCTGACTTTTTTTCAAATCCCCCAAAATCCTCCGCGCACGCTTCCGATGCATGACGTCATTCACATCCCGCAGTCATATTTTCTATCTGGGGTTTCTATTGTGACATCTCTGAATGACACGTCTGCTCCGCACGTGCATGAACACCTGCGCCCATGTTTGCACCTAACTAACCCATGCGCTAAGCGAAAGGTTCTCAGCCTAACTAAACCGAATGGCAAGATATATAAAACGAAATCCCTCGGCCATTATATTACACAATCCAGGGAATGGCGTAGCGCCCTCCCCTATAGCTATTGAAAAGGGAGCCTTCTGGTGACCCTTGACTAAGGTCGCCAACATTACTTATATTACTTATATGTATAAAAATGGATTTGGTATTAGTATGTGCACTTTCAGACAAACCCCGTTGGTAAAGGTATGAACCTTTTAATCCTCCCATATATGGGTTAAATAATACCAATACTGTCCTTCTAAAAGGATGGATTTGGCATTAAATAACCTACAATGGTTGATATGCCATAAAATCAAACCCTAACCTAAAAATCTGTACAAGGAACCGTATTTCTTTCTTTCTTTTTTTTTTTTTTTTACCTTTTTGGCAAAATTTCCCATTATCTATATAGAAAAGATGGTTTATATTTACTTGTGAAATTGTAGATTTGCAGCCTCCGTTTCGTTGTCTTTTTATATCATCATCCTCATCATCACCTAGTCGTGCTATCAGCACGGATATCCCTGACCCTCTTTCGCCACCTTTCCCTATCGTTCATCGCTTCTGGCAGATCCTCAGGGCTACACTCCGTACCCTCACAGAGCTGCAGTATGTAGGTTCGAGCTGGTCGCCCTGCTTTTGCTCGGCCATGTGAAGGGGTCCATAGGAGTACATCACTTATGAGCTCGTCCCTACTTCTCCAGTAGTGTCCTGCATGTCTGGTTCGTACACACACACACACACACACACAAATATATGTGTATAGGACACATATTCATATATACACATATATACGCACAGATATATGTATGTATGTATGTATGTGAACTGCTAGTCAAAGGTATTTGGCCACTATCAAAAATTTCTCATCCTAAACGAGTGATTTTTTTTTTTAATGAAACAAGTCAAGCACTACAATGTTTTTATCTATTTTACTAAATACACATCTGCTCGGTAACTTTCACCTTAATATAAGCAGATATGTATGTTCGAGCTGGTCGTCCTGCTTTTGCCTGGCCATACGTGGGGGTCCATAGGAGTACATCCCTTATGAGCTCGTCCCTGCTTCTCCAGCAGTGTCCTACATGTCTGGTTCGTCTAACTTGGATAGTTTTCGTGATGGGTAGTAGTGGCCGTACAGCTGCTGCTTTGTAGGACGTTTTGCTTTAAGAAATAATGACCATAATGAGTCTCTGTGGAAGAGGCCGCTTAGGATATTTAATTCCTGCAAGGGGTTGTTTTCGATCTAATGATTATATTCTCCAACTTTCCATAAAGTTTACAACTTTCATTATCTTGAACATTTCCGGTATCATTATTTCACCTTAAGCGAATTTTTCCCATTAGCGTGATTAATTATGGAAAAATAAAGAAGAAAAGATAAAAATAATGTTTCTTTGGTTTAGAAGACATTTAACTTTTCAGAAAAAAATGTGATTGATATATTTAATCATGGTCGATTCTATATCTATCTATCAACCACTGTCTAGAAACCTCCTATTGACAGGTAAGATTCTCCCACCACAACGATAACCTGAATATGACACTAAATTATATCTGATAGTGAAGATCCAGACATGGAACCTTGGGGAATGTCAAGTACACCTTCAATACCATTACTCCCAGGTCCACTCTGACACAGATTGGTTGTAACTATTAAGGCCCCATCTAGGGGTCAAATAAAACTGTTCCATCGTTTACAAAGGATTATTACCATCATTTTCGCTTTTGAAAGTTTTTCACTGCTGTCTGACTAACAATAAATCTCAAGTTTCAAGGACTCTTCTCAGTATTCTGACCAATCTTAACAATGCTATACTCTGGATTGTCTCCACTCGTCCTATTATTTCTAAGTCCTCCAGCCCTTCTATCAATCCTTTGGTGACTGTACCGTGTGCACCAATTACAATTGGTATCACCGTCATTTTCATCTCCCATAGTTTTTTTTCAGTTCCTAGCAATATTTACCTCTCACTTTATTGCAAGGGTTCGAAAGGGTTGTGTGGGGTTTTACTGTGAGAGGGAGCTGGCGATCGAACATAACTGCAATATTTTGACCCCCAAACTTATGGCCGTCAGCGTTGTGTCTTTCGCGTTCACCAGGGCTGTTCAACCGGAGGCCTAGGGCCCACTCTGCTGGGTGATGGCTTTCTTTATCTCATCTTATCAGCATCTTCTCTTGACCCCAAACTCCATCGGGGTTCCCGAGGGCCCCTTCGGCCGGGTGTGGCTTTCCTTACCACATCTCGTCTATCACTCCGTCCGATCTTCAACTCAACTTCAACTAGCCGTCAAACTCAACTGGAACTGGAACTCAACTGGCACTGACTCGTCGAACTCAACTGAGTTCGACGCCCCCTCGATCTTTAAAATCGAATATTTAATCGTCATCAAGCGGAAATAACTCTCATGCAGTTCAGAGGTCACTCTCTTCCGGTGCATCACTTTGTAGTGGCACAGTGGGACCTTGACCTTGTCCCATATTATCAGCCTTAATCCGCCCACGCGATCTCTTTCGATTACTGGCCATTGGAATGTGTCACTTCCTTCGGGTGCATCACCTTGGAATAGCATTTTTGGGCCGGGTCGAAAGGTCAAAATACAACACTTTGACTGCACAAAGACACCCACATCGGTGCGGTTTACAATACGCTGACTGTATTCCTTGTCAAGTTCTGTCTATGATTTCCCTTTCAGTTTCTTTATTTAACTGCATATCAATCTTTTGGGGTTATTTAATGCTAAGACCATATTTGTAGATGGACAGGAGTGATAGTATTTAACTAATGCCAGGTGGGATAAGGGGTTTCTGAATAATCTATTCGGGTATTAGTCCGAAAATGAACGTTATGGTGAGACTTGAGTTCGAACTCGTTAATTTCGAGACCGTAGTCCAATACTTTAGCCACCACACCAAGGTGACATTCACCGTTGCTTTTTTATCCCTACACTCTGGTTCGATACGCTCTTCATCATCATCATCATCATCATTATTATTATTATTATTATTATTATTATTTAAGTCCTTTGAGAGTTTTTCACACCAGCATCGGCTGATTTTCTTTCACTGGAGTCTGAGAGACAGCAAGTTTCCTCAAGTTTCCAGGACTCTTCTCAATATTCTGGCCGATCTTAATAATGCTGTAATTTGGATGATCTCCACTCGTCCTGCTACTTCCAAGTCTTTCAGTCATTTTTACCAATTCTTTGGTGACTGTACCGAGTGCGCTAGTTACAATTGGCATCACCGTCACATTCATATTCCATAGTTGTTGGGGTTTTTTTCCAGTTCCCTGCGTATCTCTCTTTTCGCTTCTCTTCAACTTTGTTTACGACGGCAAAGTCCACAATTCGGCAAGTTTTCTGGGTGGGGGGTGACCATTATTATCATCATTATTTACTCATTTAGGGTTTTTCACATCAGCGTTAGCTGATGGTTTTTTACTGGAGTTTGAGTGACAGCAAGTCTCCTCAAGTCTACAGGACTCGTCTCAGGATTCTGGCCGTTCTCAGTAATGCTGTCATTTGGATAGTCTCTACCCGTCCGCCAACTTCCAAGTTGTCCAGGCCTTTTAATAATTCTCATTGTGCCTAAAGCACCAATTACAATTGTCACAATCGTTACTTTCATGTTCCACAGCTTTTCAATTCTCTTGCTAGGTCGAGGTACTTATCCTTCTTTTCACATTCCTTCAGATTTATTCTGCGGTCCGCCAGAACAACAAAGTCGACAATTTTGCAAATTCTCTTTTTTGTTGTTTGTTATTAAGGTCTGGTCTTCTGGCCGAGATTAGGTAATCTGTTTGTATGTTAAAATCCCATAGGAGTTTATGTGTGTCATTTTCTAAGACGGGTGCTGGTTTGTGCATAGACCATATCATTATTATCATCATTATTATTATTTGCTTTATTCCTATTTACCAACCCCTCCGCTCGGGCAGGATATGACACAAGGTCAATTTTTAAGCTGAGTTTAACAGGTTTGAATTCAGAGTTTTCCTTCTCCAAGACTAGTTGCCTCACCAAGGCTGAAGAACACAGTCTGTCCTACTATTTACCCATAGCTGGAGGGAAAATAATTGGATTCATACCTTTCCCAAGGGTATTAGTGCTATGTGAAACGCAGTCTCGTCTAAGATTTGAACTCAAGTCGCCGTGTCCATTTCCTACGACGATAACCATTACACCACGGGCACCTCCTTTTTAATATTGTTGCTTTTTTATCCCAACACTCAGGGTCGACATTATCACGATTGTTCTATTACTAATTCTATTCAATCTTAAAATTGTTGCTTGTTTATCCCAAATAAATCGTAATTTAGTGAAAGTTTTAAGGAACTCAGGTTAGAATAATAGAAACAAAATTTTTTAGTACTTACGTAGGAATAACATCGATACATTCCTTACAACTAATTTTAATATGTTTAAGCAGCTGATCTGAAATTTAAAAAGAAGAATTTGAATAATTGGACAGAGAAGAAAAAAATAAATATATATCGTGTTAGTAGATAATAAAAAGGTACATCTGAATCAAACTGGTCCCTTCAAAAAATTTTCTATTCACCAGAAATTTCTTTTTAGCTTTGGAAAACCTTTTAATAATCAACCAATTGAAAAATAATTGAAAAATATTGATTTTTTGATAATTTTAAATTGGGGTCCTAATGACAATATTCGAATCTCATTCAATAAATAAGGCGAATCTATCTATCTATCTATCTATCTATCTGTGCCATTCAATAAAAAGGGAATCTATCCATCTATCTATCTGTGCCATTCAATAATAAGAGGAATCTATCTATCTATCTATCTATCTATCTGTGCCATTCAATAATAAGGGGAATCTATCTATCTATTTTTGCTATTCAATAAATAAGGGGATTTTTTTGAAAAGCAAAATACATTTTCATCTTGGATTTTTTTTCATAAATATAATTCTATTGTTTGTAACTGGTTTATAAAAAATGATTTCGATATAAAAAAAAAAATTGTTTTGAGGCTATTCAAAATGTGAATCAAATCTAAAAGAATGCTTCATACTTGAACAGAGTTCTGCCGTCAAACTTTTGAAGGCAAAGAAGTGCAAAACATGTGCAATTTACAGAAGAAAGTGATTTATGTACAAAGAAGCATATTTTAGAAGAAAAAAGTATTTAAAGATGGACTAAACATTGGTTTACAACACCGAACCTGAGTTGAAAAGACAGTCCTTGGAGTGGAAACGCACAGAACCTAAAATTGAACCCACGGGGTAGATTGTTCTACTTCCCTTAACCATGACCGGGTACAAGTGTTAAGCTATAGCTATCATTCGCTGTTATTGTTGTATAGCTATGAACACTATACATACCCATATGCATGCAGAATCATAACGACGACACAATAAAGACGAGTGACACAGTTCTTTAGAAAAATATACCTCTCACTTTATTTGAAAGGATTCGAAAGGGTTACCAAAGGTTTTACTGTGACAGGGAGTTGGAGATGGAACAGAACTGCAACATATTGACCCCCACTCTTATGGCCATAACAGCGTTTCTTTCCCGTTCTCCTGGGCTGCTCAACCGGGGGCCTTGGGGCCCAGCCTCTCTGGGACATGTTCTCATTCCAACATCTTATCACCAACTGATTGAACTTCCTGTGCACCGAGTTATATGATTGTTCAACGTACACCTTCTTGTGGGCGTCACAAATCGCACTCATTCAACCCGTCCACGGTCAAGGTTATATTCTGATATTCCTCGACCGGATGCACCTGTTATTTGCACTGGTGTATTTCCTATTTTGACAGCTTGGCCGGGTCGGAGGTCAATATACAACATTATTTTCTTATTGTCAGGATTGAACCTGCAACCTCTAGATGGCTTCACACACACACACACACACACACACATATATATATATATATATATATATATATATATCGTAGGTGGAAATATATAGTGGAGAAGTCCTTATGGCGTTGTAGTTAAAATGGTGAACAGCGAGCTCGAATTCAAGTTATACTATTACGTTCACTTTCAGACTAATACCCGTCGTTAGATAGTATAACTACTCGTCTTCTACAAGGGTGGCTTTGGCATTAAATAAACCACGAAGGTTGATACACTATTAAACAAAGAAACCAAACCAAGCCAAGCCATCATTATTATTTTATAACTAGTTTGACTCGATCTTAATTAAACTGCTATGGAAAAGAAAACAAACCTGATTCTCTTGTAGGCATGTTTTATATAAAATTACAGACAATGGATTTGGTGTTTGTCTTTTTGTTGTTTAGCCATGACCAACTATACAAACCTATATACATGCAGAACATAACGACGACACAATAAAGACGAATGACACAGTTCTTTAGAAAAATATACCTCTCACTTTATTTGAAAGGGTTCGAAAGGGTTACTAAAGGTTTTACGGTGAGAGGGAGACGGAACAGAACTGCAACATATTGACCCCCACGCCATAACAGCGTTTTTCCCGTTCTCTTGGGTAGCTCAAGCGGGGCCTGGGGGCCTAGCCTCCCTGGGACATGGTCCTCATTCCAGCATCTTCTCTCCAACTGATCTGAACTTCAACTGCTCAATCGGGGCTTGAGGGCCCCCTCTGCTGGGTGCTGGTTTTCTCTACCGCAACTTATCTCCAACTGATTGAACTTCCTGTCGCCGGAGTTATATAATAATTTGACGTCCACTCTTCTTCCTGCGAGCGTTACAATTTCAAACTCAATTCAACCCCTAGACAGTCAAAGTCATATCCTGATATTCCTCGATCGGATGCACCTGTTATTTACACAGGTGCATTTCCTATTTTGACAGCTTGGCCGGGTCGGAGGTCAATATACAACATTTTTATTCATCTTTTCTGAAGTTGTTTGCAATTTAAAAACTGTTAGTGTAGTCTGAATACGGGTACTTTCAACATGACATGTTCGATGATGTGGATCCTCTTCTAATAATGGAAGGGAGATTAATTAACTGGTTGGTTGGTTGGTTGTATTTTATGGTGTATCAACCCTTATAGGTAATTTAACGCTAAATCTTGTTTATACATATATCAAATATATGTTTTGTAAATGAATATTTTGTAAGCAACATTTCTAAATATATCAGAGATTATTTCTTTGAATCCAGTTGAATAGTTTCAAGTATTGCTATCAAACAGTAATAATTCTTTTTAATATTAATCATTTGTTTGCACACAGTCAAATGGTTTCAGGTATTGTTATCTAACACTATTAATTCCATTTGATAATAATCATTTGTTTGCACACAGTTAAATGGTTTCAAGTATTGCTATCTAACACTAATAATTCTATTTAATATTAATCAAGTGTTTGCACATAGTTAAATGGTTTCAAGTATTCCAAATCAACACTAATGATTATATTTAGTATTAATCATTTGTTTGCAGACTTTTAAATGGTTTCAGGTATTGCTATCTAACACTAATAATCATATTTAATATTAATCATTTGTTTGCACACAGTTAAATTGCTTCAAGTATTGCTAGTAAACATCAACAATTCAATTTAACAACAGTCATTTGTTTGCCCATAGTTAAATGGTTGAACAGTTCTTTTTGATCCATAGATAGGACCCTAATAGGTACTACCTCTCCAGGTCAGAGTGGACCTAGGAGTAATTGCAATGGAGAGGTTCTCCACATTCCTTACAGATGCAAAACTGACGCCTAAACATCAGTTTAATGTCATATCCAGGTGCTGAGGACATATCTTACCCCTCTGTAGAGATGCAGTCGGTGAATTCTACAGCCACCCCCTCAGCCGATTAGACTGGTGATAGATTGATTCTCTGTTCCAGGAATTTTAAGGTGGGCGTGTTCGCCATGTGTGAATGCGTCGACTAGTTGTGCTGGTTTGATGTATAGAGACTGCAGATAAGGATCACATGACTGCGAATTTAACGTGGCTGCAAAGCTTTCGTTTTATATATATATATATATATATATATATGATTGAACATTATAGATATGCCGAATATCATAAGATCGATACGACACCTCGAAAGGATTAACATAAAAATATGTAGACAAAAATATGTACAAAATATTCAATCAAATATGTACAATGAAGAAATAATGCCCATATATATATATATATCGAAAGCTTTACAGCCAATCCAAAATATTTCATAGGAACACTGTTAGATTAACCTATAGTTGTATGCTCAATGTGGCAACTTTGTTTAGTAAAAGTAACACCAAAAAAATTAGGATCTATCAACTTACTGAGACCCCCTAAATACAATTTTATTCATAAAGCCAATTACCTCCTCAAAGGTAAGTGTCAATTTGAGATTTTTTATATGTGTACCATAGCCAGATACGGCTATGCGTAACGTACATAGAATGTTCATAACATAATTACATCAAACATAGGAATCTCGAAACACGAAAAACACTTACGACTTCTTAGTTCAGGTACGAAACTTTTTATTACCTTTGAGTTTAAAGGTTCTTCGACATAAGGAGAGAGGCACAATCTTTCTATGCAGGCTTTTCCATCAGCCCCCTCCCCCATCTCGTGCGGCGCCCGTAGCACGCAAATTCGTCTGGCCTCTGCGAGCCCCGAAAGTCGACCCTTCTCGTTCGGTGTCTAGTTCTCAACTCAACTAACTGACTTTTTCAAAATCCCAAAAATCCTCCGCGCGCTTCCGGTGCATAACGTCACCCGTACTCTGTGGCCTCGTTTCCCCTCTGGGCTATTGTGACATCTCTAAGTGACACGTCCGCTCCGCATGCGTGCGTGAACACCTGGGTTAATGTTGCACCTAAGTAACCCATGCACTGAGCCGAAAGGTTCTCAGCTTAACTAAACCTAAAGGCATAAAACAAAATCCCTCGGCCATTATATTACATATGTAGAGGGGGTAAATTTGTAGATATTGCTTGTGTCGATTTCGACATTGGATTTTATTATTGATACTGGTTTCTTCGGTCAAATTAAGAATGGAATTATTTTGAAAGATCTCTTGTATTGTGAATTGAATTACCATGACCAGAAAATCCAGCGAACACCTACGCATGATATACTGAAACACTGGAAAGCTGTTTCAACTTTATAAGGTCTCATCAGCAGTGTATACCGTGATCTTCACCATCATTCTCAAGACATCTCTTCCGGCATGACGTCATCCACCCACTCAATTCACTTCAACAGCTATCCACCCCCATTTTCTGTTTGGGGGTTTATTGTGACAGATGATGATTGTCATATCCTTCCCACGCAGGCGTAAGCGTGCACCATCTGACTATGCACCTGAACTAAGAGAAACCGAGAAGTTCAAAGCCTTACCAAACTAAATAATAAAATATATATATTAACCAACCCCTCCGCTCTGGCAGGATATGACAGAAGGTCAATTTTTAAGCGGAGTTTAACAGGTTTGCATTCAGTGTTTTCCTTCTCCTAGATTATTTGCCTCACCAAGGCTGAAGAAGCCAGTCTCCCCTACGATTACCAATAGCTGGAGAGAGAATAATTGGATTCATACCTTTCCCAAGGTTATTAGTGCTATGTGAAATGCTATCAGTCTCGTCCAGGTTTTGAACTCGTGTCGCCGTGTCCATTTCCTACGACGATAATCATTACACCACAGGCACCTCCAAATAAATAATAAAATATTATTAGCGGAAAAAGATTAATATAGACAAAATCTAATCTTATATTTTTATATACATACGTGTTCCTCGTTGTTAATAACGACACAGTGTACTATACAACATGAGTATACAACGCCTTTCGAGAAATAAAAAAGAGAAAGTCTATATTTTTTATAAATAAAAGTCTTATTGTCTCTTTATTCCTTCCTTGTCACACAACATTCATACGGTGATAATAATGCTAGCAGAGTACGAGATTTAGTTATTAGTTATTTAGATAATTAGAACGAATGAATATATTAACGTTAACTCGTTAACCATTACTCTCCAATGTGACACCAGATGTATTCACTAGGCTTAGTATATTCCTGGCACAAAGCTACATGTATGAGGCAACTAGTGTAGATTAAAATCTGTGACGGTCACCTACATTATCTCCTTGACCATTACCTCAAAATCGAGCGTCCTTGTATTGATGTTTTCCTGTAATAAATTCTACTTATCATATCACGACTTTTATAATTGAACGGGTAGTAAAATCTGTTCCATATTTATTTTATTACCCACCTCCAGGCATCTGTTTCGACTAAGCAACATAAAAGATTTTTAGTACCAGTTACTAATCTGTTTAAAATGGAATCTGCATATATTTTACAAAACTGTGAGGGAAAAAATCTTGTTAATAATTGATTTGTGAAAGAGCCTCAATCGATCGATGTTGTATTCTGCTATCTGACGACCCTAGCCGTTCTCTAACCTGATTCCGAGAGAGTCAGTCAGTTCAAATGAGCTTACACATTTCACCTCACCGTACACGCGTCATAAACAAACAAAAAAAAAAAGAAGAGAGATTTTACTGTTTTGGAAAGAAAATAAATTATTTGAAGCTTGCAACCTGATTCGATTTTATTGATACAAAAAAAGAAAGAAAAGATTAATCCCAGAGGTACTTGGGTCGCTATGTACACACACACACACACACACACACATACATATATATATATATATGTGTGTGTGTGTGTGTGTGTGTGTGTGATCTTCTCATCATTTTCTGACATTAACTATTTCAAGATGTCTTCGTGTACCTTGGTAATTGATCCAGGCCTTTTGTTTTCATCTAAAGCAGTTTTAAAAACGTTTTCCCGTTAAAGAGATGATAAGGTTAGACCTATTTTAATTAACTAGAAATAATGATTTAACGATAATAGATTTTGCTGTTCCAATGGAATTGTTGGTTGGTTGGTTGGTTGGTTGGTTGGAGTTTTTTTTTTGTTTTATGACAGATAAAACCTTGAAGGTAATTTAATGCCAAATCCTGATAATACACACACACACACACACACACACACACACACACACAGATATATATATATATATATATATATATATATATATATATATATATATATATATAGCAGTAAAGAGATTGTAAAAGTTTGTTCATTTTTAAAATACATAATATATTTCAAAATCGATTTAAAATATCTTAAAACGAAAAAGAGTCTCTTTCTTTTGTCTACGTCTAAGAGAATTTTGTACCGTAGACCTAATTCATGAAGAATTCAAGACAGCTGTTATGGACAACAGCAATGCAAAAAGGAGGTTAAAAAATGGAGAAATTTCACCGTACCCCAAGAGAATTGGTACGAGTAGAATTAATTTCCGTTATTTGCCGACATCTGCTTTATTTAGTTGGTTGGTTGGTTAGTTGGTTGGTTTTACGACCTATCAACCTTGCTCGGGTCATTTAACACCTAATCAAGTGATTTTGATAAAAGTTTAAACAATTCAGTTTAGCATAAGAACAGATTTTTGTTTACACACAGTTAAATGGCAAAACAGTTCTAATTCAAGCAATTCAGATTAGCCTAAGAACACTGCTTAAACAGACTGTTAAATATAAATACAGCTAATTTCAAACAATTTAATTTAGTGTAATTACACTGTTTAGTTCTATTTGACCCATAGATAGGACCCTATCAGTGCTACCCCTCTGGGCCAGAGTCGACCTGGGAGTAATGCCAATGAAGGGATACTCTGCATTTGCCAAAATTCCTGCATTATTGAACCCTAAATATCAAATTCTTTAGTGTCATATCCAGGATATTCATTGGGGTGGGGTCTTACCGCTCTGCGGAGATGCAGTCGGTGTATACTGCATCCCTAGCCGACTAGGTTATGCTTTATTTGGATACATGAAATAGGGCCAGACCTAGTGTTGATTAACAAAAAAAAATGTGTCTTACCGTTCCAGTGGACCACGGATGGAAAGTACAAGAAACCCTAATTACTGGATCTTGCTAGAGAGCTGAAGAATTGATATGCCATCAAACAAATAGACCAAACCAAATCAAAACCTTTTTTAGAGAAGGCGCAAATTAGTGGATCATGACAAAATTAAGACTAGTAAATTAAAAAAAAAACGCAAGAAAATACAATTTTTCCTTGATATCTTTGGAAAAACACAAATCAGATTTTCTCAAGATTCTAGTCCTGCTTAGCAGATTTTATTTCTACTTCTAAATTTTGATCACTTTTTATATTGAACTATAGAAAAACTTTGAAATCCCCGTGTGGATTCCATAATATACTGTATCGCTGCATATTAGTAAATCCCCCCAAAAAAAATTTTAAAAAAATAAAAATAAAAAGTTATTTTTCTTTTAAACCAAATATACCAGCTTTTTATTATTTGTAGAGCCGTGAGAGACAGAGACAGACGGATACGGGGTGGTGAAGGCAGACTGCCATACTGAACCATAACTTCTTCTTATCCTCTCTCTGCTCGAATCTCTTCTGGCCGCAAGCTGAGACTGCCTCACTCCAGACTGAGTCTTGGTCTGAAACTCTCACGTGGGCATCTGCATATATCATTTCTTAACGTTCACGATTTCCGTTCAACCACGTGACTGCTTCCGCTTATTTTCACAGGTGCGTCCTGTGCAGAGCATCTCTGATTGACGGCTCGGTCAAGAGTTAGCAGGCCACAACAAGATAATGGAAACAGATAGAATAGAGATATGAGTGCGTAGTAGTCAAAAATAAGTTCATCTGTTATATTTATCAATTCGATTTTTAAAATTATAGTGGTATTGCAAATCTATCTATCTATCTATCTATCACATTCTACTTCTATTTATCTATCTATCTATCTCGTTCAGTTTCTATCTATCCATCTCTATATCTATCTATCTATCACATTCCGCTTCTATCTATCTATCTATCTATCTATCTATCTATCTCTCTCATTGTTTCTATCTATCGATCTATCTACATGGTACCTTCAATAAGTTTCCAGACTTTTTTGTACAGGCATTTAAAATTGTCGTAGACCCTTGAAAATTCACTATGTTATTGCTATAAATCTTATGGGATGACAGACCAATTTTTATGATTTCAGGTTCAAAGGAACAACTACAGCAGGAGTTGGAATACACCCTACTAAAGCCTGATTGTCACAGCTGGTGAATTTCAACAATGCAATCGGGACGTGAGGACACTTTACAAGAACGATATGGAATAAAATTCTGTTTTGAACTTGGAAAAAATGCCACAGAAACGTATGGAATGCTTCAGACTGCTTTTGGAGCATCTTGTATGAATCGAGCATCAGTTTTTGTGTGGCATAAGAGATTCAAGGAAGGCAGGGAGTCTGTGAGGGATAATGAGAGGTGTGGGAAGAGTAAGGAAGTCAATACACCAGAGTTGATTGGCCGAAGGGTTAGGGTTAGGGTTACTATGTTGAGGTTTTAAGGCAGTTCAGGAAGAGATTCCTAGGGAAGAGGCCACCACTCTTGAAATCGAATCAGTGGCATTTCCACCAGGACAATACACCAGTCCACAACTCCATCCTTGTCACAGACTATTTGAGCAAGATGGGCATCAAGACAGTTCGTCACCCTCCCTATAGTCCAGACCTTGCTCCCTGTGACTTTTGCTTATTCCCTAAGCACACAGGCTGTCGTTATGAGACAATTGAGGAGATGAATGAGGCTGTGACGAAGGTCATTGACACGCTTACACAAGAGGACTTCGATGGGGGCTTACAGAAGTTATTGGAACGGTACAACAAATGCATTGCAGCCGGAGGAGTTTACTTCGAAAGAGATTAGAGTTTCAAATGTGTACTATCAATAAAAGTGGCAATACGAAAAAGTCTGGAAACTTTTTTAATTATCCTCGTATCTATCTATCTCATTCTGTTTATATCTATCTATCTATCTATCTATCTATCTTAAATGAGGAGACATGACTGATCATCAGGCGGGTTGCCATAGGAAAAAAAAATCAAGGTAATTTTCATTGAAGTAACCTGAAACATTTTTGCCACAGAAGACCGTACGCGTAAAAATCTATCTTGGAAAACGGAAAAATTAGTTTTTCTATAATTTCATTTCTCGTTTCAATGTAATTAACATATGCTACAGTCGTGATACATGACGGAATGATCAAAAGAAAAAATTAAATACTGGCTATTAATAATTTGTTTGCACACAGTTAAATTGTTTGAAGTTATTCTATCTAATATAAATAACTACTATTAATCATTTGTTTACTCATAATTAGATGGTTTCAAATATTGCTATCAAATACGAATAATTCTGTTTGCGATTAATCATTTGTTTGCACACAGTTAATTAGTTTCAAGTATTGCTATGTAACAGTAACAATTTAACATTAGTCATTTATTTTCACGCATTTAAATGGATATAAATATTATATGATTTGTAAGTGAATAGTTTGTTAGTAATTCTGTTTTTAGAATAGTTACAAATAAGTTGTTTGTACACTAGTATTGCGATTATTTCAACTCATTTAAATGGTTTCAAGTATTTCTATCTAACACTAATAATTCTATTCAACCATTTGCTCACACACAGTTAAATTGTTACAAGTATTGCTATTTAAAACCAATTATTCTATTAAACTCTGCTAATTCCATTGCACACATTTAAATGGATTCAAGTATTGCTATCTGACACTAATAATTCTATTCAAACATTTGCTGGCACACAGTTAAATTGTTATAAGTATTTCAATTTAAAAGTAATTATTTTATTGAACACTCCTAATTCCTTTGCACACAGATAAATGGTTTCAAGTACTGCTATCTAACACTAATAATTCTATTCAACCATTTGCTCACACACAGTTAAATTGCTTCAAGTATTGCTATTTAAAACCAATTATTCTATTGAACTCTGCTAATTCCATTGCACACATTTAAATGGATTCAAGTATTGCTATCTGACACTAATAATTCTATTCAACCATTTGCTGACACACAGTTAAATTGTTATAAGTATTTCAATTTAAAAGTAATTATTTTATTGAACACTCCTAATTCCTTTGCACGCAGATAAATGGTTTCAAGTATTGCTATCTAACACTAATAATTCTATTCAACCATTTGCTCACACACAGTTAAATTGCTTCAAGTATTGCTATTTAAAACTAATTATTCGATTGAACTCTGCTAATTCCATTGTACACAGTTAAATGGTTCCAGATATTCCTATGTAATACAATAATTCAATTTAGGCACACACCGACGCCGACTACGCCGATGACATAGCGATACTGGAAAATACACCTAACCAAGGCGAAACACTTCTGCATAGTTTGGAACGAGCTGACGCAGGCACTGGCCTCCATGTCAATGCACACAAAACGGAATATATGTGCTATAATCAAATAATCGGAACCCCTCTGAAACTAGTAGACAAATTCACCTACCTAGGAAGCAGCGTCTCATCAACTGAAAAGGACATCGACATGCGGCTAACGAAGGCATGGACAGCTCATGATAGGCTATCGATCATATGGAAATCAGACCTGACCGATAAAATGAAACGCAGTTTCTTCCAGGCAGCGGTCGTATCGATACTGCTATATGGATGCACTACTTGGACGCTAACTAAACGGCTGGAGTGGAAAGCTAGACGGCAATTACACAAGAATGCTGCGAGCAATATTGAACAAGTCCTGGCGGCAACACCCAACAAGGCACCAACTATACGGCCACCTATCTCCCATCTCGAAAAATATCCAAGTTAGACGAACCAGACATGCAGGACACTGCTGGAGAAGCAGGGATGAGCTCATAAGTGATGTACTCCTATGGACCCCCACATATGGCCGGGCAAAAGCAGGACGACCAGCACGAACATACATTCAGCAGCTATGTGAGGATACGGGATGTAGCCTTGAAGACCAGCCAGAGGCGATGAACGATAGGGAGAAGTGGCGAGAGAGGGTCAGGGATATCCGTGCTAGTGACACGACATGATGATGATGGTTCTATTCAATATTACTCATTCGTTTGTACATAGTTAAATTGGTCGTAGTATTTCTATATATCACTAACAATTTAATTAAACATCAATTATTCGTTGGAACACAATTAAACAATGAATGTTCTGTTTGTAACAAATCAATTCAACATACCCGCTAGCAGGGTGTACAGTCAGCTTATTCTTGTAACAAGGTTACTGGCTTTTGAAGAATACCGTAGTTTGAAATAAATTGGAAAGTATCGTAATTTTCATAAGGCAGCGGTTCTGCCGAAATGGTATGAATTTAGATATTTTCAGTTGTCCCAGGCGAGAATATTTGTCGCAAAGTCATTTGTGACCTCGGGCTTGGACAGGACAGAGCAATGTTTTTGAGGTCGTTTCTGCCAAAAATGACAACCGAATACATTTCGATTTTGTGAACAGTTACCTTGACTGAAATGTTAAAAAAAAAACCACAAAGAAATGAACTTTAAACAATAGAAAATTGAGTTATTTTGGTTTTTGAACAGTTTGATACGTGGACGGAGAAATCATAGTCATTTTGTAACATAGCCATGATACGGATATGTGAAATGTACATATACATACAGATATGTAGAACGTATGAAAACGTTCATTATGCAAAAAGGAATCTGAAAAACACGAAATTGTTTCAGGTACGAAACTTTTATTTACCTTTTTGAGTTTAAAGGTTTTTCGACATGAGGAAAGAGAGATACAATTTCTTTCTATGCTGACTTTTTGATTTGACCCCACCACGTGCGGCACCCCGCCGCAAACTACTGGTCTGGCCTCGGCGAGCTCCGGAAAATCAACTTCCTTCCTCTAGTGTCGAATCTCAAAAACCTGTTTTCTTTTTTCAAATCCCCAAATCCTCAGCCCATCGCTTCCGGGCATGACGTCATTCACATCCTCAGTCCTATTTCCTATCTAGGGTTTTTATTGTGACATCTGTGATTGTCACATCCGCCCCGCGCGCGCGTGAACACCTGCACTCAATGTGTGCACCTAACTAACCCATGTACTAAGCCGAAAGGTTCTCAGCCTAACTAAACCGAAGATAAGATATACAAAACAAAAAATGATTATATAAAAAAAAATCCCTCCACAATTATATAACAATTTGTTTGCAATCATTTGAAAATTCCAACGACCACATGATCCCAAACATCTGGCCGCCTAACTCAGCAGATTTCAATTCTCTTGGTTATTGTGTGTGGGAAGCGGGTGAGCGAGGGACCAATAAAACTTTGTATAGCACAAAATATGAACTGAAGGCAAAGATAATAACAGCATTTACTAATTTAAATAAAAAGGGCGTCGAAAAGGCTTGCAGTTGATTCCGAAGTTATTTGGAGACTGTGGTTGAAGCCAATAGCGATTTCTTTGCATAACTTTAATCTATGGTATTTAAAGAAAATTTCTGGTAATTTTGGTAAATATATCTGATGAAGTGAGATGTCAGTGTTATTTTCATTTTTGTGTAATTTACACGTCAACTGATCCATTGTTTCCTGTATGGAGTCATGAGAGTGACTAAAATTTCGACACATTGGACGCTGACTAAACGGTTTTCACTACTTGGACGCTGACTAAACGGTTGGAGAAGAAGCTCGACGGCAATTATACAAGAATGTTGTGAGCAATATTGAACAGGTCCTGGAAGCAACACTCCACACGGCGCCAACTGTACGGCCACCTACCACCTATCACGAAAACTATACAAGCCAGACGAACCAGACATGCCGGACACTGCGGGAGAAGCAAAGACGAGATCGTAAGTGATGTGCTCTTGTGAACCCCCACATATGGCCAATCAAAAGCAGGACGACCAGCTCGAACATTCATACAGCAGCTATGTGATGATACGGGATGTAACCCCGAAGACCTGCCGAAGGCGATGAATGATAGGGAGACGTGGAGAGAGAGGGTGAGGGATATCCGTGCAAGCCGCACGTCATGATGATGATGATGTTTAGTAAAAAATTGCAATGTAAAAAGAATTTTGAGAATGTCATAGTTTGTTATAATATTAGAGAGTATTTTTAATTTTCACACGGCGGCGACTCGGACGAGATAATGTGGGATTAGCGAGAATATTTGTCGAGAAACAAGATATGACTTCGATTTTAATAGATCAGTGTAATTTTGGTGTTTGACCAGTTTAATATTTGGGCTGAGAATTATGTATAAATTCAATTCCGTCATGGAAATTCAATATCTACTCATTAGACAGTATTAAATTATCCCCAAGTACCACAATTTCCTGAACTGCTAAATCAGTCTTCACATGACAACAGAATGGAACCTTATACCGAGTAATTCCAATAGAAGAAGCACTCCCAAGGAATTAATATTTGGTTTTGGTTGATTCTGTGGTAAAAGAGAAGAAAGCGGGAGAAATTATTAAAATACAGACAGACGGCAGATGAGAAGCCAAGAGGAAGGAAGAACAATACACACGCAAAAGACACCACCCCGCAAAAAGCCTCTGGCATTCGCTGATCTTCCAATCGAATTTTGCTGACACATTAAATCAGATTTCAAATCACTGCTTTGTATTCTTTTGTGTAATAGATTGCCAGCGCATATTCGATTGTAGATTATTTTTTATCCACTTTTTTTAAATCGTTTTCAGATATATATAACCAAGGCTGGAATTTTTATTTAATCGGCGAATCCCAACTAATTCCATTTTGAGAAGTCGTCACAAGAAAACATACCACGGCTTACTGACTTTGAAGGAAAGACATCTTTCTTCGACGATAAGAATCGCAAAACGTTTGACGAACTAGACTGGATAATCGACTACTGAAACTGGTAACAATCCCTGACGGTTTCAAATTGTAATCCCCGCCCTCATTCTCGCAGCTGTGGGGAGATTGGGATATCGAAATGAACAGGGTGTGAACTGAATGCTGCGTGTCAATAGAAACGAAGACAACGAGTGCTGAGAGAGAGCGTTGTTACAGCAGTTTGTTGGGTAAAAATAATTTCTAATGAATCTTATAAATGCTGTTCGTTACTAAGAATTTGTTTGCCTGAAGCTTATCTCAAGTAGGAACTCTGAAAAAAAATTATTGTTGAGGCTAATTACGTAAGTTACTCATTACTTGCAGAGTTATACACGTTGATAACGGCAGTATTCAAAATAGAAAACACGTGTGTTTATTTATAGCTTTGATCTTACCGGGATTATTCACGTTTTTGACTCCCACTGAGATTTATAAATCCCCCCCACAAAAAAGATAAATTATCTGACTTAATTAAAGATATTCATTACTGAATAAATTCGGAAAATAAATTAAGACAGCACAATCGGCAGTGGTGGGCCTAAAATATTTCGACTGCATCTCAGCAGAGGGTTAAGACATCTCCTTACCGAATCTTCTGCATATGACATTAAACAATAGGGAGTACCCCTTTATTGAATTCGTCCCCACGTAGAACCTGCTTGACATCTAAACAGAGTGCAAACAAATAACATGCTAAATTGAATTATAAGAAATAGAACTGTTTAGTCACTTAACTGTGAGTAAACAAATGACTGAAGTTTAAATGAATTGTTAGTGATACATAGCAATACTTGGAACCATTTAACTATGTGCAAAAGAATGACTTTAGGCTTGTTTAAAAAGTTATCAACAAAGAGTGTTTACAAATCATATATATTTGATATATAAGGATCTTATATATATATATATATATATATATATATATATATATATATATTTGATATATAAGTATAAAGAGGATTTAGCATTAAATATCCTGCAAAGATTGCTATGCCATAAAACCAAACTAAACCAAATCATATATATTTAATATATATGTATAAAGAGGATTTGGCATTAAATAACCAACAATGGTTGATATGCCATAAAACCTAACTAAACCAAATCATACATATTTAATATATATGTATAAAAAGGATTTGGCATTAAATAACCTACAATGGTTGATATGCCATTAAACCCAACCAAACTAAATCATATATATTTAATATATATGTATGAAGAGGATTTGGCATTAAATAACCTACAATGGTTGATATGCCATTAAACCCAACCAAACTAAATCATATATATTTAATATATATGTATAAAGAGGATTTGGCATTAAATAACCTACAGTGGTTGATATGCCATTAAACCCAACCAAACTAAATCATATATATTTAATGTATATGTATAAAGAGGATTTGGCATTAAATAACCTACAATGGTTGATAAGCCATAAAACCCAACCAAACCAAATCATATATATTTAATATATATGTGTAAAGAGGATTTAGCATAAAATAACCTACAATGGTTGATATGCCATAAAACCCAACCAAACCAAATCATATATTTAATATATATGTATAAAGTGGATTTAGCATTAAATAACCTACAATGGTTGATATGCCATAAAACCCAACCAAACCAAATCATATATATTTAATATATATGTGTAAAGAGGATTTGGCATTAAATAACCTACAATGGTTGATAAGCCATAAAACCCAACCAAACTAAATCATATATATTCAATATATATGTGTAAAGAGGATTTGGCATTAAATAACCTACAATGGTTGATATGCAATTAAACCCAACCAAACTAAATCATATATATTTAATATATATGTATAAAGAGGATTTGGCATTAAATAACCTACAATGGTTGATATGCCATTAAACCCAACCAAACTAAATCATATATATTTAATATATATGTATAAAGAGGATTTGGCATTAAATAACCTACAATGGTTGATATGCCATTAAACCCAACCAAACTAAATCATATATATTTAATATATATGTATAAAGAGGATTTGGCATTAAATAACCTACAATGGTTGATATGCCATTAAACCCAACCAAACTAAATCATATATATTTAATATATATGTATAAAGAGGATTTAGCATTAAATAACCTACAATGGTTGATATGCCATAAAACCCAACCCAACCAAATCCTATATATATGTATAACGAAGATTTAGCATGAAAGCGCTACGTCATCGACGTATTCCGTGTATGTAATTGTTTTTTGCGGGGTCCCTTCTGCTTCTTTCATTTGTTAGTTTAAAACCGTTTTCTTTGATTTTATCAATAGATGTTCTTAGCACGTGGTCGAGGCAGATGATAAACAGGTATGATGGGGCTAATATGTCTCCTTGCAGTATACCTGCTATAATGTCGAAGTAGTCTGTGTCTCCGTAAGTAAAAGTCCTATACTCATATATACTTATATAGACACACTTGAATATATAAGCATATGCGAGGGGGAATCTCTTTAGCGTAGGAGCTAACGTGTTTGACTGCCACAATTTAGTAAGCGAGTTCAAACTCCACTCGGGTTGATAAATATGTATATGATTTTTAAAACAAAAGACAAACATTTTAAATAGTATAACTTTCTTGTATTTCATCTAATTTTTGACCTTTTCTGAATCTACACTAGTTGATATGCCATAAGACCATATATATATAGCTTGGGGAATCACTATAAATAAATGATAAATAATCTTACGAAATCGAAAAAAAAAGTCCGGTTACAGTGTGAAAGAACAAATTAAGAAATTGCATATTGCTATTCAACTATTCAGATCTTCGATTTTAACGGAAAGAAAATACGGTGTCACCAGTTTTAATATGAAGATTAAACATGATAAAGAGCTTTGTGAGTAGAGTTCAAATTCGTGGAATAGTGGAACAGCTACGAAGCTATCATGGCAAAAGGGTTTGCACAGAGGCAGCAGCGAAAGATGTTTTTTATGTATTAGTCCTTTAAGGGCCACCTTATATATATATATATATATATATATATATATATTATAACAGTGTTGGTTGTCACAATCTCACTTCTTGGGCTTGTGGCAGACCAAATGCGATATAATTTGGAGAGTGCTCAATATCTGTGATAGAGCTACTATATAGCAATAATAAGCAAATATATATTAGTTTTTATATAATAATAAATAGATATATATTAGATTTATATATTTAATGCCATGGAAGCATTAAATATATAAATCAAATAAATGTTTATTTATTATTATTATTATTATTATTATTATTATTATTATTATCATTATTATATAATAGCTCTATCTCAGATATTGAGCACTCTCCAAATTATATCACACTTGGTTCACCACAAACCCACAAAGTGAATTATTGACAACCAACACTGTTGCAATATTAGTTTTTATATATAGTTTTTATTTATATTTCTATATATATAATATATTCCATAGTAAAATTCAATATATATATATATATATACACAAGGATCATTAAATAAGTTTCCATATTTTTTTCGTATGGGCACTTTTATTGATAGTACATACATGAAACTCTTGTCCCCTTCGAAGTAATCTCCTCCGGCTGTAATGCACTTGTTTTACCGTTCCAACAACTTCTGCAGGGCCCCATGCAAGTCATCTTGTGTGAGCGTGTTAATGACCTTCCTAACAGCCTCTTTCATCTCATTTGTCTCATAACGACAGCCTCTGAGCTTAGGGAATAAGCAAAAGTCACAGAGAGCAAGGCCTGGACTATATGGAGGCTGAGGAACTGCCTTGATGTCCATCTTGGTCAAATAGTCTGTGACAAGGAGTTGTAGACTGGTGCATTGTCCTGGTGGAAATGCCACTAACCTTATTTGAAGAGTGCTGGCCTTTTCCCAGGGAATCTCTTCCTGCACTCCCTTATAACCTCAACATAGTAACCCTAACCCTTTTGCTAATCAACTCTGGCGTATTGACTTCCTTACTCCTACCACACCTCTCATCATCCCTTATAGACTCACTGCCTTCCTTGAATCTCTTATGCCACTCAAAAACAATCTTCAGGCAGATAACGAAAGGAAATTGTTGTTTGTAAAAGCTTTATGAAACCAAAGGTCGCAGAAAAACTTCCATAGCATAATATATATATATATATATATATATATATATATATATATATATTGAAACAAGGACCTAGGATCAGAACAATTAGATTTTAAGCGAAAATATAAATGTTGATCAATTCGAAATTCCTTAGAGGCAAAGATGACCTACCGAAATTAAAAATTTTGTAATGTTTGTTTCGTTTAGTATTTTTGTTTGTTTGTTTGCTTGTTTGTTTTCTTGTTGTTGTTTTTTAGTATCACCTTAAGCGGCAAGCCTCCGAAATTAGTAGACCTCGTCAGCAAGATCTCATCGACTAAAATCTATGTCAACATGCATGTAGCAAAGGTGTGGAATGTTACCGACAGGTTATCGATCTTATGCAAGTTAGATCTCTCTGGTGAAATAAAACAGGATTTCTTGCAAGCTGTGACTGTGTCCGCACTACTGTATGGATGCACCACCAGATCGCTAACAAAATGCATGAAAGTGGCTTCCAGGATTTCTTCAATATAACTCAGAGCATTTGGCAAAATGGTGCCTGTTTGACCATTTACCTCCCATCTCACAAAAACATCGATGTAAGGCAAAAAGGATATGCGGAGCATTGCTGGAGAGGTAAAGACGAAGTCATAAGCCATGTTCCCCGATGTTCCTACACATGAACGACCAACAAATAATTACTTACATCACCTTTGTGTGGACACTGGATGCTGTCTAGAGAACCTGACAGAAGGGATGGATGATAGGAACAGATTGTGAGAGTGTTTCAATGAATTCCATGTTGTCTTGTTAATGATGAATGGTCGGAATAACTTTTCATTTACCGACGAAATATGTCTGGGAAGCAAGTGAGAGGGCGGGGTCACAAACAATTTATTTCAATTCCAAACAAACTTCAATGCTTCTCCTTCGAAGTAATCCCCCCTCGAGTCAAATGCGCTTTCTTATCCCTCTCTACCACGTTTCTATTCACTGCTGGGAGAATTCTTCTGGGATTCTCTTCAGACCCATCGTTACATCCCGCTCGATATCTTCCACGCCTAAAAAACGAGACCTTTGATGATCTCTTTGATTTGGACGTTTGGGTTTTATGGCATATCAACCTTTGTTGATTGTTTAACTCCAAATCCATTTTTATACAAATAATCAGTTCTATTTCAAACAATTTAGTTTAGCATAAATATGCAGTTTAGATGTCAAAACAGTTTTACTTCAAGTAATTCAGTTTAGCATAAGTACACAGTTTGATTGTCAACAGCATTTCTATTTCCAGATATTCAGTTTAGTCAAACAGTTATATTTCAATCAATTCAGTTTAGCATAAGTACACAATTTAGTTCTATTTGACCCCTTGATTGGGAGTAAACAGATCTACCACTCCAGGCCAGGGTGGACCTGGGAGCGATGGCAATAAAGGGGTACTCTGCATTCCCCAAAGCTCCCGCATTACTGGAGTCTCACCATCAGATTGTTTAGTGTCATATCCAAGACACTTGATGGAGGTGGGGTCTTACTCCTCTGCGGAGATGCAGTCGGTGTATTCTACAGCCCCAGCTGACTGGGCAAGATCTCTTTGAGTTTTGGGAAAAGAAAAAAGTCACACAGAGCAAGATCTGATGAACTGAGGGGTTACGCCAGTTCGACTGTTTTCCTCCCGGAGAGCAACTGCCCGATTCTCATCACACCCAATGTTGTTACTTTTCAGACATGCCCAAATCTTCGGTGATAATTTTTCAAACACAGCCCTTTTTCTTGTCCAGGCGACTTGAGACCATTCCAACATTTAACCGATGGTTACCATATACCAACTACCTTATCGGCGTGATGCTGATCTTAGTACTACTTTTTGAAGGCCTCCCGCACCTGAATTCATCTTTCACTTCCTCGGGATAATCCTTGAATCTTCTGATGATGAAATTCCAGTCTTGGAGCCTTGAGGAATGTGAAGTACCCCTTCACTGCAATTGATCCCAGGTCCACTTTGGCCCGGAGAGGTAGTATCTCATAGGGTCCTATCAATGGGTCAAATAGAACTGCTTGACATTTAAACTATGTGCAAACAAATAACTTATGCTAAATAGTTAGAAATAGAACTGATTGATCATTTAATTGTGTATAGACAAATAACTGATGAAATATTGAATTGTTTGAAATGGAACTGTTTTATCATTTAATTGAGTGAAAATAAATAACTGATGTTTAATTGAATTGTTCGTGATACATAGCAATACTTGGAACCATTTAGCTTTTTTGAGTTATGCTATATTGAATTGTTTGGGATAGAACTGTTTTATCATTTAATTGTGAGTAAACAAATAAATTATGCTTAATTTAATTGTTCGTGATATATACCAATACTTGGAACCATTTTTTTTAAGTTATGCTATACTGAATTGTTTGGAATAGAACTGTTTTATCATTCAGTTGTGAATAAACAAATAAATTATGCTTAATTGAATTGTTCGTGATATATAGCAACAAATGAAACCTTTTTTTTTTTTTAGTTATGCTCTATTGAATTGTTTGAAATAGAACTGTTTGATCATTTAATGGTGTGCAAACAAATAACTGATACTTAATTGAATTGATCGTGATATATAGCAATACTTGGAACCATTTTTTTAAGTTATGCTATATTGAATTGTTTGAAATTGAACTGTTTTATCATTTAATTGAGAGTAAACAAATATGTGATGCTTAATTGAATTGTTCGTGATATATAGCAATGCTTGGAACCATTTGGCGGGGAGTTATGCTATATTGAATTGTTTGAAATAGAACTGTTTTATCCTTTAATTGTGAGTAAACAAATAAATGATGCTTAATTGAATTGATCGTGATATACAG
Organism: Sepioteuthis lessoniana; assembly: GCA_963585895.1. Classification (NCBI taxonomy): domain Eukaryota; kingdom Metazoa; phylum Mollusca; class Cephalopoda; order Myopsida; family Loliginidae; genus Sepioteuthis; species Sepioteuthis lessoniana. The sequence goes on along the minus strand of OY757924.1, from coordinate 11,729,161 downwards.
CAATGCTTGTAACCATTATTTTTGGGGGGTATGCAATATTGAATTGTTTGAAGTAGAACTGTTTTATCATTTAATTGTGAGTAAAGAAATAAATGATGCTTACTTCAATTGTTCGTGATATATACCAATACTTGGAACCATTTAGCTTTTTTGAGTTATGTTATATTGAATTGTTAAAATTAGAACTGTTTGATCATTTAACTGTATGTAAATAGAAAACTGATGCTTAATTGAATTGTTTGTGATATATAGCAATACTTGGAACCATTTAACGGTGTGCAAATAAACTAATAGAGTTTACCAAAATAATTAATATTAAATACAATATTTGCAACCACTTCACTGTGTACAAACAAATGATTAATAGTAAAAAGAATTATTCGTGTGAGATAGAAATGCAAGCAACCATTTAATTGCGTACAAAAATAAAGAGCTCAGTCTTTTTTTAATGTTATAAAAAATGTGTTTATAAATCATATATTCATACATATATATATATATATATATATATATATATGTATAAAGAGGTTTTGGCATTAAATGACCTACAATGGTTTATATGCTATAAAACAAAACAAAAAAAAACAAAGCAAAATGTTGGATTATAACACAATCTATTCATCCCTCTTTCGCCCATAGCTCACACAGAACACCTAGTCCGGTTGCAAATAACAGTATTGATGTATTTATTGTCACGTGCTCCTCGAGTAAAATAGTTTTCATAGATTTTTCATGAATTCTTACTGTTTTTCGTGGAACGTGATATGTCAGTATTATTAAAGTGAATTAATGTCTGTTGATCATCGAATTAAGATGTCCATATTGTTCAAATTGCTTGCTTCCAACATTTGCAGTTGTCAATATTGTATTCCTAATGCTACTCGGGGGTTTAAATTAGACTCCATCAGGGCACATTTTCCCCAGAAAACCAGCCTGAAATGGATTTCTAGCGACCAAGTATAGGGAAATATGGTCCAATTTAAAGCTTTGGGGATGCCAGCAGAAAGCTAAAAACGTTAAGCAAATTGACATCTTAACCCGACGGTCAAGAAACTTTCATTCCCTCTATCAATTTTGTGTTGGGTTACACAGCGAACTAAAAGAAAGAAAGAAAGAAAGAAAGAAAGAAAGAAAGAATTTAATCTATGAGAAAGAAAGAAAGAAAGAAAGAAAGAAAGAAAGAATTTAATCTATGAGAAAGAAAGAAAGAAAGAAAGAAAGAAAGAAAGAAAGAAAGAAAGAATTTAATCTATGAGAAAGAAAGAAAGAAAGAAAGAAAGAAAGAAAGAAAGAAAGAATTTAATCTATGAGAAAGAAAGAAAGAAAGAAAGAAAGAAAGAAAGAAAGAAAGAAAGAAAGAAAGAAAGAAAGAATTTAATCTATGAGAAAGAAAGAAAGAAAGAAAGAAAGAAAGAAAGAATTTAATCTATGAGAAAGAAAGAAAGAAAGAAAGAAAGAAAGAAAGAAAGAAAGAAAGAATTTAATCTATGAGAAAGAAAGAAAGAAAGAAAGAAAGAAAGAAAGAAAGAAAGAAAGAATTTAATCTATGAGAAAGAAAGAAAGAAAGAAAGAAAGAAAGAAAGAAAGAAAGAAAGAAAGAATTTAATCTATGAGAAAGAAAGAAAGAAAGAAAGAAAGAAAGAAAGAAAGAAAGAAAGAATTTAATCTATGAGAAAGAAAGAAAGAAAGAAAGAAAGAAAGAAAGAAAGAAAGAAAGAAAGAAAGCGTAGAATGTAGAAAAGAAAACGCTGATTGAAAGAGAGAAAAGAAAAAAATAGAAAAGGCTAAGAAAGAAAGAACAAAAAATATATATCAATCACAGAAAGAAAGAAAGAAAGAAAGAAAGAAAGAAAGAAAGAAAGAATTTAATCTATGAGAAAGAAAGAAAGAAAGAAAGAAAGAAAGAAAGAAAAACAAATGATTCGATATGTGAAACCAAGAAAAAAAGAGATGAATAAAAGAAAGAAATAAAAAGAAAAGAAAAGAAACGCAACTAAACGATCCTCATTTCAAGTTGATCTCAGTTTTTCATCTCACGGATCACGTCCTCGGAATTGATTCGCTCTAACATGATACTTGACCCTCCTTGCACGTTATCAAAAGACTCCCTAATTCGGCCCCCAAGAAACAGGTTCATTTATTTTTTCGTACAAATAAGGAACCTTCTGGTCGAAATCACAAGAAAACACATGAATGCTTGACTTAACTTTAGAAGCGACTATTCAACAGCGAAAAAATGGATTCCACAGAAACTTTAGAAACGACGATTCCACAGAATAAGAATGGTTTCCCATTGAAGATGAACCTGGTCAACTAACTAGCTGTAACAATTGATTACCCAGTCGGCTTGGGCTGTAAAATACACCGACTGCTTCTCTGCAGATCGGTAAGACTGTTGCATAGTCACAACTATGATGCATATACACGCGGATATATAGTCAACACAATAATGACGAACGAAACACAGTTCTTTAGAAAAATATACCTCTTACTTTATTCGAAAGGATTGCGAAAGGGTTATGTGTGAGAGGTGAGTTCGAGACTGAACAAAGACTGCAACATATTGACACCCAATTCCTCCGTCTTTAGCAGCACTTCTTTCTAGTTCTGCTGGGCTTCTCAACCGGGGGCCCTCAGGGCCCAGCTCTCTGCTGGGAGCTGGTTCTCACTACCTCGAACTGCAACGACTGACTCCAAACTCCAAACTAACTCAAACTTCCTGTAGCACCGGGTTATATAATTGTTTGAAGTCCACCTGCTTCAGTGAGATTCGCATCTGCACCCAATTCATCCCGTCCACAGTCAATGTTATCCCCTGATATCTTCGACCGGATGCACCTATTATTTACACAGGTGCATTTCTTATTTGACAGCCCGGCGGGTCAATATGTTACAAGACAACACCCAATGAGTGTCCAGATTATGACACTAAAAAATCTAATAGTGCGGTTCCAGTAATGCTGGAGATTTGGGGAATGCAGAGTACCCCTTCATTGCCATCGCTCCTAGGTCCGCTCTGGCCCAGAGTGGTAGCACCTGATAAGGATCCTATCTATGGATTAAACAGAACCAAACCACAGTTTCTTGAGTTTACTGGGTTTTGCATTTAAACTACGTATTTATGCTAAACTGAATTGCTCGAAATAGAACTGTTTTAACATCTAAACCTTGTTCTCAAGCTAAACTCATTTATCTGAAATAAAACTGTTTTGACTTTAACTCTGTGTATTGTCTTGTCGGCTGGGGCTGTAGAATACACCGACAACATCTCTGCAGAGGGGTAAAATCCCACCAACGAGTGTCCTATATATGACACAAAACAATCTGATGGTGAAGTTTCAGTAATGCTGGGGCTTTGGGGAATGCGGAGCACCCCTTCATTGCAATTACTCCCAGGTCCACTCTGACCCGGAATGGTAGCACCTGATAAGGACCATATTTATGGATTAAATAGAACTAAACTGCATACTAATACTAAACTGAATTGTTTGAATAAGAACTGTTTGACAAAACTGAATTGCTTAAAATAGAAATGTTTTTGACAATTAAACTGTGTACTTACATTTAAACTACCTACTTATGCTCAACTGAATTGTTTGAAATGGAACTGTTCTTGACATTGAAACTGGACTTACGCTAAACTGAATTGTTTGACATTTAACTGTGTGTAAACAAAATCTATACTTATACAAAACTGAATTAGCTGAATTATAACTGTTTGACTAAACTGAATAGCTTGAAATAGAAATGTTTTGATAATTAAACTGTGTACTCATGCTAAACTGAATTGTTTGAAATGGAACTGATTATTTGTATAAAAATGGATTTGGCATTAAATAACCTAGAAAAGTTGATATGCCATAAAACCCAAACAGCCAACCACCTAACAATTCAATAGGAATAGCAATGGTAACGTTTTTAATGCATTTCTAGAGTTGAATAATCTGCAATACATTTCTATAGTAAAATAACTTCTAATGCTTTTCTAGAATAAGATAATATCTACTGCCATTCTATACTAAAATAAATTGATGCATTTCTTTTGTAAAATAATTTCTAACGCATATCTATAGTAATTTAATTCGCAATGCATTTCTTTAGTAAAATAATTTTCAATGCTTTTCTATAATGAAATAATCTGGAATACATTTCTCTAATTAAATAATTCGCAATGCATTTCTATTGGATCATAATTATCAATGTGTTTATATTATCTAATTTACGATGCATTTTCACGGTAAATTAATTTGCAATTCATTTCTACAGTAAAATTATTTCCAATGCTTTTCTATAGTTAAATGAAGTTCAATAGTATAATAATCTGCAATACATTTCTATAGTTAAGGTAATTGGCAGTTCATTTCTACCGTATTTAAATGGCAATTCACTTCTACAGTAAAATAATTTTGAATGTTTTTTTCTAAACTAAAATGGAATTCATTTGTATATTAATCTGCAATGCATTTCTGTAGTAAAATAATTTGCAATGCATTTCTATCATAAAATAGATTCCAGTACATTTCTATAGTAAAATAATTTCCATTGCTTTTCTATTATAAATTATTTCTCAAAGTATTTCTGGAGTAAAATCTGGGTGAAATAGTCCCACGACTGTTCTTTTACAAGGATGTTTTTAGCATTAAATAACACACGATGGTTGATATGCAATTAAACGAAAATATACAACCAGAACTTTTGTTTGTGTGTTTTCCCGAAGACACGTTCCTCAGTATGCTTTTTTCGTTTTATTTCAACAATTACTCAACATTGTTTTCGAAGAACTAGCGTTCATTCTCAGATGACGTCTTGTCACAAAATCGATATTCAAATGAAAAAATTTATTTTGTTAATTAACGGGATATGAAATACTAATGCAGTAAATAAATGACCAAGACTCTGCATCATACTAAAAAATAAATGAAAGCATTTATTAATACATTTCTATTGGATAATAATTATCAATGTGTTTGTATTTTCTAATTTAAGATAAAATAACTTTCAATGCTTTTCTATAATAATATAATCTACAATACATTTCTCAAATAAAAAAAATTCGCTTTGCATTTCTATTGGATAATAATATCAATGTGTTTGTATTTTCTAATTTACGATACATTTCCGTGGTAAATTAATTTGCAATTAATTTCTACAGTAAAATTATTTCCACTGCTTTTCTATAGTAAAGTGAAATTCAATAGTACAATAATATGCAATGCTCTCTATTGTAAAATATTATATATATATATATATATATAATATTTTATGTATTATTGTGTTCTGGTTAGTGAACACAAGTAGTAATAATAATAAGACAAACCACGATATGTGAGGTAAATAGTTATATTTACAGGAAAGAGTATTTACAAGAGAGAGACTGTTAGTAATAAGAACATAGGATCAGTGATAGAGTAATGATATACTTCAACAATAGGAACGGCTCTTCTGGTCTGACTCGTAGGCTTATTCTCAGACTACTGCCATATATGGCCGATGGAACAGCTCATTATGCTGAAAAGGTAGGTGATACCCAATATATATATATATATATAACATTTCATATATGTATATAATATTATATATATATATATATATATATAACTCTGTGTGTGTGTGTGTGTGTGTGATAGAAATATGTGGAAAGTTGGATAAAACAAACACTTAACTCAAATTTAGATGTGTGATATATCGTTCGGGCTTTATTTCATTTCAAAATTCTTCAGACCTAAAATAAATAAAGCCCGAACGAAATATCCGACACCTAAATTTGAATTAAGTGTTTGATTTATCCAACTTTCCACATATTTCTATCATACTGTCAACTTCACCACTATGAATCATTTCAACATATATATATATATATCTCAAAGTGTTAGAGACCATTCATATCTTAACCAATAAACCGTCCCTCTGTATGCAGAGGGGATTTTTATTGGGTCTTAATTTGATTACCGATTTAACATTCCCCTCTCAGCCATTTTTCCCTAACATTACAGTGTCTGTTTCCTCTTTTTGTGTCTTAATCGTTGTCTTGTTCAAACTGTAATCAGATAGGACCGAAACCGGTTAGTTGTTCATTTTTATTTTTTAACATGAATAACTTTTGTCTTTTTTGTAAGTTTGATATATATATATATATATATATATATATATATATTTACCTCACATATCGTGGTTTGTCTTATTATTATTACTACTTGTGTTCACTAACCAGAACACAATAATACATAAAATATTATATATATATATATAATATTTTACAATAGAGAGCATTGCATATTATTGTACTATTGAATATTGTCTTATATATATATATATATATATATATATATATATATATATATATATATATATATATATATATATATATATATATATATATATATATATATATATATATATATATATATATATATATATATATATATATATATATATATATATATATATATATATATATATATATATATATATATATATATATATATATATATATATATATATATATATATATATATATATATATATATATATATATATATATATATATATATATATATATATATATATATATATATATATATATATAT
>OY757924.1:11652688-11722374 GCA_963585895.1 Sepioteuthis lessoniana | reverse complement strand
ACACCTTGGTGTAGTAGCTATCGAAAAGGGAGCCTTCGGGTCACCCTCGACTATGGTCGCTAACTTTACTTTTTACTTATATATATATGTATATATGTATAAAATTAACCTAAATCACCGAAATCACTGAAATCACTGAAATCACGAGAAAGATTATCAGGAAGCCTACGTTCGACTGCAGTCGAAGTTAGGCTTCCTGATGATCCGTTAAGGTGAAACTTTAGTAGAAGATTTTCGACTCGCGATTTAGGTTGATTTTATAATTGGCTCCATTGTCTGATGTTGAGCACTTTAGTAATTGTAGCATTGCAGGATTCGTGGAGGGTTTTTTTGGTTTTCTTTTGACTACTGACTGCGTATCCCTTGATTTTTTTTCAAGGGGTCGGACGAGGTTGGCCTTTTCTTTCTTTTTGACCCAAATTTTTTTCCTTTTTCCCCTGGGCTGTTATTCGAAATAATTTTATCTCTTGTTCCTGACCAGGGATTTTTTTTCTGGTACCGTGAATACTGGTAGATATTAGATTAGTAAATATGTATATACATATATATATATATATATATATATATATATATATATATATATATATATATATATGTGTGTGTGTGTGTGTGTGTGTGTGTGTGTTATAAGGGTGTTGGTCGTCAGCAAATAACTTTGTGGTTATGTGTCGAACCAAGTGCAATATTTTATGGAGAGTGATCAATATAGAGCTATTATATAATAATAACGATAATATATTATATAATAATAATAAGGATAATATGATAATAATGATAGCGATACTAGCAAATACACCCAACCAAGCCGAAACACTACTGCATAGTTTGGAACGAGCCACCGCAGGCATTGGCCTCCATGTCAATGCACACAAAACGGAATGTATGTGCTATAATCAAACAGGTGACATCTCCATACTAGACGGAACCCTTCGGAAACTAGTAGAAAAATTCACCAACCTAAGAAGCAGCGTCTCATCAACCGAAAAAGACATCGACACACGGCTTACGAAGGCATGGACAGCTATCGATCTTATGGAAATCAGACCTGACCGATAAAATGAAACGCAGTTTCTTCCAGGCAGCGGTCGTATCGATACTGCTATATGGATGCACTACTTGGACACTAACTAAACGGCTGGAGAAGAAACTAAACGGCAATTACACAAGAATGCTGCACGCAATATTGAACAAGTCCTGGCAGCAACACCCCACAAGGCACCAACTATACAGCCACCTGTCTCCCATCACGAAAACTATTCAAGCTAGACGAACCAGACATGCAGGACACTGCTGAAGAAGCAAGGACGAGCTCATAAGTGATGTACTCCTATGAACCCCCGCATATAGCCGAGCAAAAGCAGGACGACCAGCTCGAACATACATACAGCAGAGGCAATGAATGGTAGGGAGAAGTGGCGAGAGAGAGTCAGAGATAGTCATGCTAGCGGCACGACATGATGATGATATATTTAATATATATTTATATAATAGATAGGAATGTGAAAAGTAGGACGAGAAAAGGTGCTCGACACAACAACAGCGGAGCACGTGTACAACCCGAAAAGAAGATCAATTATTAACAGTTCAAGTCCGTTACTTTGAATTTCATGTGGTGTGCACAATCATCAGACGGAAAAGTGAAACAAGTGGCCAATTAATCGTAATTACAGTGTTGTGTCAAGTCAAATGTTAAGGTCGAAGTACATGTGAAACTCACACACAGGACGCCTCAATATACTTGGGACCCATATGACTGCCCTGTTGTTTCTGCTCACTCAGCATATGCATATATAAAGGGTGCTCAATATACATGAGACCCATGTGACTGCTAATAACACTATTACTAATAATGTTGTGTTCTTTTTTATTTCAGATTTTAAAATAGTATACGATAACAACTATTAATCCTCGATCACAATGCCTTGGACAAGTGAAGAAAAATATTTTGCGTCTTTACTTATTTGGAGACAAAATCATTGAAAACTGTCTCAAAGGTTTTTGGTCATATATTCTTTGTTTTATGGTACCCTCCGTTGCACCTATGTACTGCTTGATTGAGCTATTGGTTTATACAATGGCTCTGTACACTACGTTTTTCTGTAGGCAGTTTCCTAGTAGGAGGCATGTTTCTTTATCCCTACAGTTGTATTGTTTGTTGGGGTGTGTAGTACTGCGATGCAACCATTAATATGATAAGGATTTATTAGAGACAAGAAACTCAAAAAAGAGTGCATGTCCAGGAAGTTGATATAATAACAATTAAAAACATTGATTTAATGTCTCAAGCTCAAAGGATGCCTTTTTTTTACAGGGAGTGTTCCAAATGATCGCTATTATGCTTGTATCAGTAATAAATCATTATTATATTAATGGGTTGCATCTATTTTGAGACACCATATATATATATATATATATATATATATAAGTAAAGTTAGCAACTGTAGTCAAGGGCGACCAGAAGGCCCCCTTTTCAATAGCTACTACACCGAGGTGTAGGGGGGGACGCTACTCCTTTCCCAGGATTGCTCCACTTTACCCTTGATACGTAACCTTATATTGCAAGGAGGTACCAAATACCATTTTTAAAGACGCGACCTGGGATTGAACACAGGTCTGCCGGACCATTGGCGAACACTCTACACACTCACTGTCTCACTTCGTGGGTTTGTGGCAGACCAAGAAACATCTGGATAATTTCCAAAAAGAAAATTATGCCACTAAAAGAATACACAACTCAAAAAATATTTATATTTGGTATGGTACCTACCTACCATGTAAGTATATACCATATTATTCCTCGATATATACCGACTCTACTTGACACTCGTAGAGATAACCTCAAAGCTGCCTGACAGTATTGGAAAGACATTTCTAACTGTTGTATAACACCTGTCTGTATATTTGTTCTGTTATTGTAATATATTTGTTTCAGCCTACTTCTCTTATCTGCCTGTCTTTATTTTGACCCCTAAACACCACAACAATATTCGCGGACAACACAACCAATTTATATTCTACAGGTTTCACAAACTACAAAAAGCTGACTAACAACGTAACGCAGATATACAAAAAAGCAACTGAAATCACAACGAACAACATAAATAATGAAACCTAAGAAATAGCAACAAAATGAAACATAGACCACAAAATAAACTCTATAGCCGAACAGCCAGCCTTTATAAAAAAAAAATCAAAGATCACAAAGCGAATTTTAAAACCAATCCATCATATCGATTAATTAATCCCTCAAAATCCGAAATCGAAAGACTTAGTAATTATATATGGGATAATGCAAACACGCAGCTCAAGAATAAACTACAGCTCAACCAGTGAAAGAATACCAAAGCCGTCACTAATGACTAGCAACAACAATACAACCTTTATCCAATTCAACATCCTATACTTCAACCCTCCATTCAATACACACTTGACAGAGCTCTAGAATTAGAAGCCCAGCACATACCGGTCTCACAAGATGATATCAGAATTCACAAGCACGGCCGGAAATCACTCCTCTTCCATGACAACAAACCATGGATAAAACCATGGATAAAAAAGAATTAATAACCAACCATTTGACGTAACCATGGGTAGCTTTGATGGGGCTAGGGTGTGCGATCTGGTCGGTGCTCTGATACTTTCCTAACAATCAAACAATCAAAAACACCGATATGGTACTATACAGAAACGACGGTCTAATCATAATTAAGGAACCAAAACGCACCAAAACTAGAGAGCTACAGGAAAACGATATCGAACGCACTAAAATTGCTGGGATTAAAAATTACCATTTACTCTAATCTAAAAATAGTAAATTTCTTAGATATAACACTATACTTAAGGAAAGGCACATTTGAACATTATAAAAAAAGGAAACGATACATCCATTGACATGCACATTTCTTCAAACCACCCACCCTCAATTATTCAACAAATACTAAAATCAATTTGTCGCTCACTATCCGATAGTTCTTCCAGCATTGGCATTTTCAACAAATACAAACACGTATACGACAACGCATTAAAAAAGCAGTGGTTATAGACAAAACACTGGAGTGCACATCTCCAAAAAGCAAACCAAAACACTGAAATAGAAATATAACTTGATTCAACCCGCCTTACAACAAGTGCGTAACTTCAAACATCGGTAGAGACTTCCTAAATCTAATAAGGAAGCACTTCCTAGCCATCTAGCTAAAATCTTCAACAGAAACAATTTAAAAGTCAGCTAGAGTTGTAACATATCTCAAACCATAAAAGGCCACAACAAAAAGATCAAAACCATCCACAGCACCACACACTCCAACAAACAGTGCAACTGTAGGGATAAAGAAACAAATGCTCTTCTAGGAAACTGCCTAAAGAAAAATGCAGTGTACAGGGCCACAGTAAAAACCAACAGATCAGTCAAGCAGTACATAGGTGCAACGGAGGGTACCATAAAACAAAGAATATATAACCACAAACTTTCCTTCACCAACAGAAATTACTCAATTACCAACCATCACCCGGGAAATACAAAAACTAGCACCCGCCAACAACATGACTTAAAAAATACCTTATTTGCCTCCACGAGAAGCTACCAATTATAACCCACCCATCACAAAACATCCTGCTAAACAAAAAATCAGTAATTCTATCCAAATGCAGACATGAGAACAAACATCTACTCTCACTTTTTGTCCCATACACATAACCCATCCCTCTTACTTATACCACCTCCATTACTAAAAATCCCCCCACAAATAACACAACAACACATACGATGCACCGTAAGTACCATCTTCCTCCATTGAATTTTTATATCAATCATCATGCACTTCCACAACCTGTTGACATTATGTTAGCCATGTTTTCATGAGCGTTTGAAATACGTCTCCGCTCAGAATATTTAACATATCCCTCACGCAAATACCAATCATATATTACAATAACGTATACGTAATACAACATTAACAGAACATAGACAGCTAATAAACGATTATTATTGTAATCCAACTCAACTCCTCACCTATTATCCTTATGTCTCAGACCAATCATGCGTACACGTCAAATCATAAATTCATTTTCTTTATTATGCAATGATGATAATTTGCTCGTTAGTTAAAATCATCACAATACACACTCACACGCATAAAAAAGCAAAAACAAAACAAAAAACACAAAATAGCTAATACAAACAATTATTGTAACGTCTTAACACAATATATTTACTATATTTCTTATGTATATACAATCACTGATTATAATGATGAATACGCAATATATTATTAACACATCATAATAAATAAAAATTATTATTGCAATCTAACACAAATCATATTCCAGCATAAAATACTTATATCGCATAATACTCCATAGAATATTACAATATAGCATCTCATCACCGCGATATTTATTGCGTTCAGACCCACCATAATCCTTCGTCTATTTTGCTTACAAATCAAAACTTTATTTTCATCGTAATGCAGTGGTGATGATATTTTGTTCCTAAGTTAAAATCATCATCACCACACACACACACACACACACAAATATATAAAAATAACAAATAAAAAGATTTTTACTTGGTCAATCTGTCACGACTTTGGGTACATACCGTGCCTCATATATTCAGGAGACAACCTCAAATTTGCCGGGCGATGCATGTATCTTCTCACACACATACTAAATATCCCTTACACGTCCTCACAAAATAATAATCAAATAAGACCAACATACACACACACACACACACACACACACACGTGTATTAGGAGTTATATACAATTCAGGCATTTTTTTTTACTGTATTTTTTCGATTTCTTCAATATCTTTAGTTCTCTGCCTGATGATTGTCGTTTATAAGACGTCATGAAACCTGAGGTAGCAGACAATGTTCCATGCTATTAAATATATATATATAAAATAATATATATAGTCATCCACAGACAGATCTGTTTCGTTCTATCAGAACTCATCAGTGTGGCTAGACATACCAGCTTCTCGTAGCTGGGATCTAAACCCGGATGACTCAAACGCCAGTCCAAGACTCTAACCCTTAGCCACGACGAACCAGCAGCAGCGAAGTAAATTTTAAACGGTTATGAATCACAATTACTATTGTTTACATACATCCGCTTAACGGCTACCGAGAACTCAGTTTATATATATATGAAGAGCCTTGGAATAAATGCCAATGGCAACGCGATTACTTCATTCGCTAGGGGAGTATATATAGTCGTATATATAAAAAATAATATATATTTACTTATATATATATATATATATATATGTACAGGTGCATCGTAACTAAATATGATGATGTTCAACTAGTTGTATATACGCCTATAAAAGTATATATTTTTATTGATAAATTCACGTATGTCTGTATGTATACACACACACGCTCGTGCGAGCTCACGCACACACACATATATATGTACATACACATATCAATTTATGAATGCACACAGCTTCCCCCCCACACACACATAGACTCAGATATATATGGGTGACTTTCAGAAAAGTTCTAAGACTCACCAAGAAAGAGGAGCCGTAGCCGGAGATTTTTGCTTTGGCAACTTAATACTGCTTCTTATAAAAGTAGGAAAACGAATTCAAATTTTTGTCTTAATATCCGTGCAGGTGAGGCTCGTACGAATTGAGAGATGTGTGACTAATATAAAAGCTTGGTGTGGCCTCGAACTTACTGAACATCTATCTATCTATCTATCTATCTAACCCAGTCTGTTCAAATCTATCTATTTATCTATCTATCTTTGAGGCTCATTAAAAAATTTATAAGCCTCAACACGAGAGAAAGTTCATAGCTGAACATTTTTCTTGTAACAACACACTAACACTAGTGATAAAACTAGAAAAACGAATTCAGGTTTCTGTCTTAATTGCCGAGCAGGTGAGGCCCCTGAAAAGTTGAGCAATATGCAACAAATCTACAATCTGGTTGAGGCTCAGAACTTTTTGAACGTCCTTCATATTCCCAAAAATATGAATGCACATATATATGCACACATTAAATGTCACATCCATTAATAGCTTTACACTTTGATATCAATTCACTTCCTTTGTTTATTAATTTGTTTTCGGCATGTTCTGGGAGACATAACTTTTATTACCCCTGACTCAATTAGCAGGTATTGTTACCTGCTTTGTAAGCTTGTGCTTTTTTCGCAATATACCATTTTATTATGGGAAATTTACGCGTTTCATCTTTAATTAGCCACACATGTTTTGACAATGTTTTACTGTTGGTAAATTTTCTCTGGTTAAAGCTGAGTTGATGGTTATATCATCACTTTTCCCCACTCTTTTCCGTGACACTGATATATGACTTTATTATTATTGTTATTTTCTTCCTCTTTGACGACGGGCATTTGTTATTTATCCCATAGTCAATAAAGTAATTACTTTTCCAAGGGCATTTATTTCTAACACTGCAGTTGCATCTGTCATTTTGTTTATCCTTTTTATTTGATATTTCATTTTTATTTAATATTTCAACCGATTTTTTTTTCTTTAGATTGTTCATACAAGAATAATTCCGCTGCAGAGTTGCATACTTGGGTTTTATGGCATACAAACCTCTGTAGGTTATTTAATCTTGTTCATACATACATACGTACATACATTAGATCCTAAAGTCCAACCCCTCCTCAACCTGGCAGGGCAGTGGAAAGGGTTAGTGCCAGAGCTATGCCGTCGGGAACTTCGGTTCCTGGTAGGGCCAACTAAGGTGGATTGGTCTGGCACCCAGTGGTATAAGGGCCGCAACCCGGCTAAAGGGGCTCAGGAGAAAATCAAGGAGATGTGTGTTCCGGCAACCGGCGGCCTCGGGTCGCTCTCTCAATGCGTCTATGGAAAATCTGCGGCAAACAGGGCGTTTTTCTGGGTAGGATTTGGGACCCTTCCCTCAATCAAATCCCAAAGTATCTTCTTCAATGAGCAACGCTCGAGAGGAAACCGGTTCAACCCGATCAGGGTGAAAGTCGATACATGTATATAAGTACATAAGTTAGATATAAATGATTTGTATATGAATGGTTTGTATATGAATGATTTGTATATGAATGATTTGTATATGAATGATTTGTATATGAATGGTTTGTATATGAATGGTTTGTAGATAACAATTTTAATCAGCCATAAATCATTTATTTGCATACAAATGAATGGTTTCAAGGACAGCTGTCTAATCTTACACCACGAGGACACCCCTCTTAGTAATTCTATTTAACATTAATCAATTGTTTTCACAAACTACACATGAGATTAACAAGGGAATATTTTTGGTTAATTCATTTTTAAAAGACAGAGCTAATTTGTTTGCACACAATTGATTACGGCTATTGTTTGCACACAGTTAAATGGTTTCAAGTATTTCGATCTAACACTAATAATTCTATTTGATATTAATCATTTGTTTGCACACAGTTAAATGGTTTCAAGTATTTCGATCTAACACTAATAATTCTATTTAATATTAATCATTTGTTTGCACACAGTTAAATGGTTTCAAGAATTTCATTCTAACACTAATAATTCTATTTAATATTAATCATTTGTTTGCACACAGTTAAATGGTTTCAAGTATTTCGATCTAACACTAATAATTCTATTTAATATCAATTATTTGTTTGTAAACAACTAAAAGGTTTCAAATATTCCCATCTAGCACTAATAATTCTATTTAATATTGATAATTTGTTTAAATGGCGTCAGGTATTGCCATCAAATGCCAATAATTTTATTTCCACACAGTTAAATGGTTTCAAGAATTATTATTTAATAATCCAATTTTTGCGCATAGTTAAATGGTTTTAAGTATTCCTATCAAACACTAACAATTCTCTTAAGTATTAATCACTCACATGCACACCCTTAAATGGTTTAAGGTATCTAACACCAATAATATAATTACACACAGTTAAATGGTTTCTAGTATTGCTATGTCATACTAACAATTTAATCTAACATCAGTCATTGGTTTGCACATTAGTTGATGTTTAAACTGTTCTATGTGACCCCTAGATGGAACCCTCACAGGTACTACCAATCTGGGTAAAAGTGAACCTGGGAGTAATGGCAATAAACGAGTACCACACATTCCCCAGAGCTACAGGACTGGAGCCTCATCATCAAATTCAGTTTAGTATCATATCCAAGACAGTCGTTGGGGAGGGCGTTCTTACTCCTCCTCTCTGCAAGAAGTGCAGTCGGTTCGTTTTCCAGCCGCAGACAACTGGGCTGTTCACTTTCTTTTTTTGGTGTAGTGTTTTTCTGGGTAATTGGAAAAAATATTCTCCCAATCGTTTTTTTAATCAACTAGAATATATATTCACGCTTCGTGATACACACACACACACACACACACACACACACACACACACACACACACACACACACACACACACACACCAACACACTCACGCACATACGCACAAACACACACAGACCCACACAAGAACACACACACGAATATATATATATATATATATATATATATATATATATATATATTAGCTTCTTTTGTTTTGGGTCTTTTTTTATTAGTTGGTATATATAATCACATTATCTATGTTGAGTAAGATGGTAAGTCTTTGCCTTTAATTGATAGTACTAACGTTTTCCGTGCCATGTATGAACAAAATAATTTTTCTTTGAATATCGATTTTGGTGACAAGTTGTCGTCAGAAAATAAACGTCTGCTTTTCTAAAACTACGATGAGTAATTGTAGAAATAAAACGAGAAAAACGTACTGTAGAACGTGTCTTCAGGGAAACACACACAAGCAGTCGAAGCAATAGGTTTAGTTTGGTTTCTTCGTTTAATGGCATATCAACCTTCGGGGGTTATCTAATTCCAAAGCCGTCTTTGTAGAAGAACATTAGTGGTACGAGCAAAAGTGATTCACCTCCAAAGCAGTTTTATTAAGATGGTTTCAAACTAGTGATAAAATAATAATGATGGCTTTGCTTGGTTTGAAAAGTATAAAGCATAAAATTTATGATATATGTGGAAAATATTAAATCAAATTTTTTATGCTTTCTGTTTTTCTTTCTTTTTCTTTTTCTTTCTTTTTCTTCCTCTTGACTCGAATTTTTTCTCGATAAACAAACTTAACATAAATTCTATACAATATTCCTAATAAGTCAAATGACGTAATTTAAAACAACAAACGCTGATTCATCAATTAAACGGCGAACTTTTTCTTGTTATACAAATTTTCCCCTAGGTTTTTGTATTTTGCATTTTTAAGCATCCATCGTTGACTTAACATCGCTAATATCACTCCTCATGGTCCTGATGATGGTTCAGTAGAACCGAAACGCTAGTGTCGACTCTACTTCTTATTAATTGCTATCGTCGTAGGAAATGGACACGGCGACACGAGTTCAAATCTTGGACGACACTGATTGCATTTCACATAGCACTAATACCCTTGGGAAAGGTATGAATCCAATTATTCTCTCTCCAGCTATGGGTAAATAGTAGGACAGACTAGGTTCTTCAGCCTTGGTGAGGCAACTAGTCTAGGAGAAGGAAAACTCTGAATTCAAACCCGTTAAACTCAGCTTAAAATTTGACCTTGTGTCATATCCTGCCCGAGCGGAGGGGGTTGGTAAATATATATATATATATATATATATATATATATAAGTTAGCCGACAGTAGTCGAAGGTGACCCGAAGGCTCCTTTTTCAATAGAAACTACTCCTTTTCCTGGAATGCTCCACTTTCCCTTGATCCGTACCTTATAATGCTGAGTGTCAAGTAAGAAGGCGTTCAGTACCATTTTTTGAGTCTTTGGTATGTATCGACTTGAGATTGAACTCTAGTCTCTCGGACCATTGGCGACCACTTTAACCATTAAACCAAGGGGTGTCCTCGTGGTGTAATGGTTAAAGCGATGAACTGCGGAATCGTAGTACGCGAGTTCGTACTCCAGTCGCGCTATTACGTTCACTTTCGGGCAAATACCCTTGGGAAAGGTATGAACCCCCTTATTCTCCCTCCAGCTATGGGTAAATAGTAGGACGGACTAGGTTCTTCAGCCTTGGTGAGGCAACTAGTCTAGGAGAAGGAAAACTCTGAATTCAAAACCTGTTAAACTCCGCTTAAAAATTGACCTTGTGTCATATCCTGCCCGAGCGGAGGGGTTGGTAAATAGTACCATTAAACCAATGGGACGGTAAATATGAGTATGTGTGTGTCTGCAAGCATATATATATATATATATATATACTTTGTGTAAAACTTTCCGCTGGCTATCACGAATTAAGAGACACCCAAGAAGTGATATAAAAACTACTTGAAAACATCCTTTAGCGCCTGTCTCCACGACCATCGACCATCACCAAAGGTCCACTGTCGTTGAGATCCGTGACACGGCGTCTCACCACGTCTACTCCTTTGAATATACCCACACATCCGCTCTCAAGAGCAAAAGGAGCAAGGGTGAGGAATACAATACTATGCCATCAATCCTTGACCACACCTTCAGCTGCGGTCGCTGTGACTATGTCTGCCTATTCTACATCAGCTTCTACAGTCATGAACGTGCCAGCAGTCCACGCGCTGCAAAACCATCAGTTATACGTGGTGCATTCAATAAGTTTCCACCCTTTTGTACAGGCATTTAAATTGGTGCAGACTTTTGAAAATTCACTATGTTATTGCTATACATCTTATGAGATGACTGACCAATTTTTTATGATTCCAGGTTCAAATCAACAGCTACAACAGGAATTGGAATACACATTACTAAAGCCTGATTGTCACAGCTGCTGAATTTCAACAATGCAATCTGACACTTTAGAAGAACGATATGCAATAAAATTCTGTTTTAAACTTGAAAAAAAATGCAACAGAAACGTATGGAATGCTTCAGACTTCTTTTCGACCATCTTGCAGGAATCGAGCATCAGTTTTTGAGCGGTATAAGCGATTCAAGGACGGCATGGAGCCTGTAAGGGATGATGAGAGCTGTGGGAGGAGTAAGGAAGTCAATACTCCAGAGTTGATTGGTCAAAGGGTTAGGGTTGGGGTTACTAGGTTGAGGTTTTAAAGGAGTTCAGGAAAAGATTTCTTGGGAAGAGGCCAGCACTCTTGAAATCGGGTCAGTGGCATTTCCACTACGACAATGAACCAGTCCACAACTCCATCCTTGTCACAGACTATTTGACCAAGATGGGCATCAAGACAGTTCGCCACCCTCCCTATAGTCGAGACCTTGCTTCCTGTGATTTTTGGCTGTTCCCTAAGCTCAGAGGCTGTCGTTATGAGACAATTAAGGAGATGAAAGAGGCTGTGACGAAGGTCATTGACACGCTCACACAAGAGGACTTCTATGGGGCCTTCCAGAAGTTGTTGGAACGGTTCAACAAGTACATTGCAGCCTGAGGAGATTACTTCGAAGTGGACTAGAGTTTCATGTGTGTACTATCAATAAAAGTGCCCATTCGAAAAAAGTCTGGAAACTTATTTATTGATCCACGTACACTCATGATGATAGAATATACATGGATGAAGGAAGAACGACAAAACTGTTTTATAAGAATATAACTCTAACACTTAATTCTCAAAAAAAGGGGTTGAAGCTTCTATCGTGAGAGAGACAGACGGTGACAGGTACAGACTAAGACAGATCGTTATATTGATCCAACTTCTTCTCTTGACCATAGCACGCTGGGTTATCTTCAAGACTCTACTTAGCATTTCTTCTGCTTCTCGACTGGAGTTGCTCAACCGGAGGCCGCTAAGGGCAGCGGATCTCAGTTAGGTGCTCTTATTGACTGCAAGCTGGCTATGACTCTGGACTTCTCTGCTTCTAACTCCAACTGCTGCGGGTATCTGCATATATTATTTTATAACGCCCACTTACTTCCGATTAGATCACTGGATCTTATTCCGCTTATTTACACAGGTGCGTCTCTGATTGACGGCTCGGTCAAGGATCAATATGTAACACATCTTTATCTTCGTATAAGCATCCAAATCATGAATGAATACATTGGAAATCAACTGATTTCCATACTTAAAAAAGTCTTAATTTTCGAGCAAAGCTCAAATTTTTACATCTCTTTTTAGCTTTTTATTGACCAATCAGTGAGTTTAAAATTTGGCCCAGTCACCTGGAGCAACAGAAGACACAGATGGTAACACTCCAGTAATGCTGGAGCTTTGGGGAATGCAGAGTAATCTTTTATTGACATCATTCCCAGGTCTATTCTGACCAGGTGTGGTAGCACCTGATACGGTAATATCTATGGGTCAATTAGAACTAAACAGTGCACTGATGCTAAAGTGAATTGTTTGAAATTAACTGATTTTACATTTAATTGAGTGTTTAAACTGTGTAATTATGTTAAACTGAATTGTTTGAAATAGAACTGTTTTTGACATTTAAACAGTGTACTTATGTTCAACTGAATCGTTTGAAATAACAATGTTTTGACATTTACCTGTTTGTAAATAAAACTCTAGTTATGTTAACCAGAATTGTTTGAAACTTTTTATCAAAATGACGTGATTCGGATTTAAATGCCCCGAAAAGGGTTGATAAGCCGTAAAACAAAACTACGAATCAACAAACAACGTACGAGCGACTAAAATCTTTTTGAAGATTTGCAGACGATGATCTTCGACTAACAGTTGAAATTTTGAAGGACCAAAACCTAAAATAATTTGAGAAATCTTTTCCCTCCTAAAGGTTTGAGAAATACAATTTTTAGTTAATTAAAATCATACAAAAATTCTCAACTTTTTTAATTTTATAAATACTGAAGAAAAATTGTATTTCTTCAGTAGATACGAAATTACTCTGTATGTAATATAATTGCCGAGGGATTTCGTTTTATATATCTTGCCTTTCGGTTTAGTTAGGCAGAGAACCTTTCGCTTAGCGCATGGGTTAGTTAGGTGCAACATTAACGCAGGTATTCACGCGCGTGCGGAGAGAATGTGTCATTCAGAGATGTCAAAATAAAAATCCCAGAGAGGAATTGGGACCAGGGTATTTGGGTTACGTCACGCACCGGAAGCGTGGGCTGAGATTTGAGAAAAAGCAGTGAGTTGAGTTCTTGCCTCGGAAGAAGAAGGTTGACTTTCAGAGATGGGCGAGGCCAGACGATTTTGTGCGCTACGGGCGCCGCAAGTTGGTTGGGTTGAGAGCTGACGATGTAAAAGCAGTCAGCATAGAAAGATTGTGTCTCTCTCTCTCTCTCTCTTCCCATGTCGAAAAGCCTTTAACTCAAAGGTAAAAAAAAAACTTTCGTAAAGTTTCCTGTTTTTAGATTCCCTATGTCTATTTCACACATCCGTATATCTGGCTATGTAACATATCTAATCCAGTCGCATTTTTTCAAAAATGGCTTTGGCATTAAAAAATCTTCGAAGGTTGATGCACCATTAAAATGACATCGCAGACCAGTACGCTATCCACTGCACCACTGAAATTCCCCCAACAAGAACACCATTGGCATTGAATAACCCACAACAGCTGATATACCGTAAACAAAGAAAACAAATCAATCAATATGAACATTTTTTTTTTACAAAAGTAGCTTAAAATTTAAAAGAATTTTGATTCAATTCCATCGGCACATTTCTTTACAATTGTTAAAAATAAATATTGGACATGATTCTCAATTATATTTTCTTTGAAGAAACCATATGAAAATATTGATCAACTGTTTTTGAAAATATATTCAACAAAGCCCCAGGGAAAACTTACAAACGCGAGTGTTTGAAACGAACATCATGAATATAGGCAACTGCAACTATTCTTATAGATATGTTAATCTCTCTTCCGTTATTTTATGCCGTATATACATATATATATAGGAATATATATATATATATATATATATATATATATATATATATATATATGAGATATATATATGTATATATATATATATATATATAGGAAATATATATATATATATATATATATATATATATATAGGAAATATATATATATAGGAGATATATATATATATACATATAGGAAATATATATATATATATATATATATATATATATATATATAGGAAATATATATAGGAAATATATATATATAGGAAATATATATATATACATATAGGAAATATATATATATATATATATATATATATATATATATATAGGAAATATATACATATATATATAGGAAATATATATATATATAGAGAGAGAGGAAATGGACACAGTGTCACGAGTTCAAATCCTGGACGAGACTGATTGCATTTCACATAGCACTAATACACCTGGCAAAGGTATGAATCCAATTATTCTCTCTCTAGCTATGGATAAATGGTAGGGCAGATTTGGTTCTTCAGCCTTGGTGAGGCAAATGGTCTAGGAGAAGTAAAACTTTCAATTCAAATCTGTTAAACTCCACTTAAAAATTGACCATGTGTCATATCCGAGCGGAGGGGTATATATATATATATATATATGTGTGTGTGGGTGTGTGTGTGTGTGTAGCATTTCTTCATTAATGCTTATTTCATTGAACAGTATAGACATATTTTTGTCTACACCTTTGTGTCTAGGTCCTTTCCAGTTGGCGCATCGATTTTATGGTATCCAGCGGGAATTAGTTGATAAAACTCCCATAACTGAATGTGTACCCTTGTATTTTCTGCCATGTTTAGGCTTAACCCCGCTCACAAAGCATCTCAATAATACCAGTTCAATAGCAGAACATCTAAAAACACAAAAAGAAAACATTCCTGCCCAAAAACTGAGTTTCTTTCCGAAAATACAACAATATCAGAACAACAAAATAACAAAAAAAAAAAATTGAAAATTCTCTAAGAGCTCCATATCAGAAAGAAACAACCTAAACTCAAAAGAATCAATTTCTAATCCAGTAGTAATGTTCTTAAATCTCTTTAGCTACTGCTGCTACTTTTAAAAACGAATAAAACGCTACAACACACCACTATAAATCATAAACACTTACAAAGTAGTAATGCACATACAGAGGTCACATCACCTTTGCAGTACACACACACTCCTGATAATGGCCCAAGATCGTGTAGAAAGTACTAAGGTAACCATTATTTTCATCAAATGTCGACAAAAGATGTCTATATTATTCAATGACATTCATATATATATATACATACATATATATATATATATATATATACTTGATATATATATATATATATATATATATATATATATATATATATATACACTTGAAACCATTTAACTGCGTGTTTTGCGCAAAAATATTAAAATATATATTTTTCCTCTCTCTCTCTCTCTTTCTATATATACATTTTTATATATATATATCTTAATATTTTTGCACAAAACACGCAGTTAAATGGTTTCAAGTATTGCTATCAAACGCTAATAATTCTAAATAGTCATATCTTATATTCATAATTTGCTTGCATACAGTTAAATGTTTCAAGTACTGCTATCTAACACAAATAATTCTATTTAATATTAATCATTTGTTTACATAAAGTTCAATGATTTCAAGTATTATTATCTGACACAAATAATTCTTAAAAATGTTTACAATGGTTTCAAGTATTTTAATTAAATACTAACAAATCTGAATAATGTTCTTCAATATTAATCATTTATTTACGCACAGTTAATTTTTCTTATATAGCAATCTTTGCTCTGTCAGCTAGGGTGCAAAAATACTCTGACTGCATCTCTGCATAAGGGGAAGATTCCCCACTCAATGAGTATCCTGGATATGACACTAAACAATCTGATGGTGAGATTCCAGTAATGCTGGAGCTTTGGATAATGCGGAGTACCCCTTCATTGCCATCGCTCCCAGGTCCATTCTTGCCTGGAGTGGTAGCACCTGCTATGGTCCCATCTGTGGCTCAAATACAACTAAACTGCATACTTATTCTAAACTGAATTACTTGAACTAGGACTATTTTGATATTTAAACTGCGTACTTATGTTAAACTTAATTGTTTGAAATAGAATTGTTTATTGTTTACTGTTACATAGCAATAATTAATTGTTTGCTTTCTGGCATATCAACCTTTGTAGGTTATATAATGCCTAAGCTATTCTCCTAGAAGAAAAGTCGTGGTACTATTTAACCTATTGCTGGAAGGATAAGGGGGTTCATATATTTCCCAAGGGTATTTGTCCGAAAGTGAACGTAATAGCGCGACTGGAGTTCGAACTCACGTACTACGATTCCACAGTCCATCGCTTTAACCATTACACCACGAGGACACCAAAAACAATTAAAACCATTTAAGTGTGGAGAAACAATAGTAACATTAATGTACAAGCAAATTAGTTCTAAGTCATTTTAAAATGAGATCATCTACAAACTATTGACTTACAAATAATTTGTATATCCATTTAAATATGTTCGAACGAATGACTGATGTTAAATTGTTACGATTACATAACATTTCTTGAAACCATTTAACTGTATGCAAACAACTGATTAATAGTAAATATAATAATACGTGTTAGTTATATGGTTTCAATGATTTCTATCTGTGTGTAAAAAGAATGAGCTGGTTTGGTTTGGTTTGGTTCGGTTTGGTTTGTTTGGTTTTATGGCATATCAACCTTTGTAGGTTATTTAACGCCAAATCCATTTTTATGTAAATAATCTGTTCTATTGAAAAAAGCATAAGTACACAGTTTAATTGTCAAAAACATTTCCATTTCAAACTATTCAAGCAGTTATATATAATAATTCAGTTAAGTGTAAATACAGTTTTAATGTCGAAAAACAGTTCTATTTGAAATAATTCATTTAAGCATAAGCACGCAGTTTAAGTGTAAGTACGGTTTAATTGTCAAAAACGTTTCTATTTCTAGCTATTCAGTTTACTCAATTCATTTTAGCATAAGTATGCTGTTAGTTCTATTTAACCCATAGATAGGGCCCTATCAGGTGCTACCACTCCGGGCCAGAGTGGACCTGGGAGCGATGGCAATGAAAGGGTACTCCGCATTCCCCAAAGCTCCAGCACTGCTGGAGCCTCACCATCAGATTAAAGAATGAGCTCAGGCTCGTTTAAAAATGTAATCAACAAAATGTGTTCACAAATCATACATAATTAATCAATGTGATTAAAGAGGATTAGGCATTAGATAATCAAAAAGGACTGATATGCCATAAAACCCAGCTGACGCAAATCACTTTAAAATGAAATTGTCTGCTATCCGTCTGCAAAAAAAAAAATGACTGATGTTAATTTACGACTGTTATATAACAATACTTGAAACCATTTAATTGTGGCAAAAAAGAGCTTAGACGAGTTTTAAAATGCTACCAGCAAAATCTGTTTACAAATCATATACCTTTAATATATATTTATAAAAAGGATTTGGCATTAAATAACCTACAATGGTTGATATGCCATAAAACCCAACCAAACCAAATCATATATATTTAATGTATATGTATAAAGAGGATTTGCCATTAAATAACCTACAATGGTTGATATGCCATAAAACCCATCTAAACCAAATCATATATATTTAATGTATATGTATAAAGAGGATTTGGCATTAAATAACCTACAATGGTTGATATGGCATAAAACCCAACCAAACCAAATCATATATATTTAATGTATACGTATAAAGAGGATTTGGCATTAAATAACCTACAATGGTTGATATGCCATAAAACCCAACCAAACCAAATCATACATATTTAATATATCTATATAAAGAGGAATTTGGCATTAAATAACCTACAATGGTTGATATGCCATAAAACCCAACCAAACCAAATCATATATATTTGATATATAAAGAGGATTTGGCATAAAATAAACTTCGAGGGTTGATATACCATAAGACCAAACAAAAGCCAACCAAAGATCCACTTACCCAGGGGTAAACTGGATATGACGCAAAACCATACTTGGTGGTGTTCTTGTCCAGAAGATATGGAGAGTGATGGAGTACCCATTTATTGCCGTTACTCCCAGTTCCACTCTTACCTGAAGAGGTAGCACCTAACTAGGGTTCCATCGATAGACTAAATAGATGTGTTCAAAAATAATTTGTATTAGATAGGAATACTTGATACAAAAAAAAAAACTCTAAAAAAACTACACAAAAATGCGAATATAAACGCTCAATATACGCAATTCCAAAACCTGTAGGCATGAAATAACCCCAGACAGATTGATATGCCATTCAAGTCAGAAATCCGTTTCTTCATAGATGATTGGATTTATACATGCTTTGTAATTTAGCAAACCATTCTAAGGTATGCTTAGTAAATAATATGAAAAGTTAAGCAATAAAGAACTTGGTATATACTAAGACGGGTGACCAGTTAGTAACAGTAGGAGTGCCACGACTTTGTACCCTTCTCTCACTGGCCCCCCTCCTCCCCCAACCTGAACCCGCAGGACTACTTCGTTTGGTCATACGTCGAGAACATCACCAACATGACCTCCCACAATACCAAAGCCAGCCTGGTCGGCGCCATCGGCAGAGTATTCAGCGAGCTCCTGCTTGTGGAAAAGGCATGCTCCCAGTTCCGGATCCATATCGAGGCGGTGATTGAGGCTGAAGGCGACTACATTGAATAGATGTCAGCTCTACTACATAATCAACTTAGATGAATTGATTTTTTCAATAAAGGTTTTAAAATAAAGCTGTAGTGTTGTTTTCTTTAGGACGACAATTTTATCGTTCCACCCTGTAGATGTCAGCTCTACAACATAATCAAGTTAGCTGAACTGATTTTTTCATTTAAAGTTTTAAAATAAAGCTGTAGTGTTGTTTTCTTTAGGACGACAATTTTATCGTTCCACCCTGTAGATGTCAGCTCTACTACAAATTAAGTTAGCTGAATTGATTTTTTCAATAAAAGTTTTAAAATAAAGCTGTAGTGTTGTTTTCTTTTGGAAAACAATTTTATCGTTCCAAGCTGTGTGCATTTGGTTGTCTGGCCTCCCGTCCATTTTTAAACGACGTACAGTTGGTTTTAATTCAGATTTTTCCTTCTCCCATATAGGTTGTCATGCCAAGACTAAAAATATTGGATTGCTCTGTTATTTACCCATAGCTAAAAGGACAAAAGATAAATTTTGCGTGAGCGACAAGGGAAACACGAATAGCCTTGTTCATGATTTGAACACTGTTCTTCGAGTTTGTTTCCTACGTCGATAACCATTACGGTGAGGTAATGGTTAACGCGTTTCCCTATATACAGTTAGCAATCTACAATCAAATATCAAGAAAATCCAATGGAATGTGTACCAAGAAAATCCTGAAAAATTAACTAACAAAAAATCTTTCAAGGAATAGAGGCGTTTGTGGTGCAACCGTTATCTTAGGAATTGTACACATTATCCTGAGTTCAAATCCATAACGAGGCTGTTTCTATTTCAAATAGGGCTATAGACAAATTGTAAAGGGTGTACTTATTTATTGGAGATACTATATATATATATATATATATATATGTCCAGAGACGATGGGTTCGAAATTATTCAGATTGAAAATAAATTTGAGGCTTCTTATAATTCTCCAGGAGTGCCCGATGTATGACTAATAATATATAAATAAAGATATATAAAAATCTCATCTTGAGCAAATAAACCTGTAATATAATTAGAAAAAAACTCAACGAACTATCATTATGTAGAACTGTTTTGACATTTAAACTGTGTACTTATGCCAAACTGAATTGCTCGAAATAGAACGGTTTTGTCATCTAAACTGTGTGCTTATGCTAAACTGAATTATCTGAAGTAAATCTGTTTTGAAATTTAACTCTGGGTACTGCTGGGGTTGTAGAATACACCGACTGCACCTGGGTACTGCTGGGGCTGTAGAATACACCGACTGCACCTGGGTACGGCTAGGGCTGTAGAATACACCGACTGCACCTCTTCAGAGGGGTAAAACACCCCACTAACAAGTGTCCTGGATATGACACTAAACAATCTGATAGTGAGGTTCCAGTAATGCTGGAGCTTTGGGGAATGCGGAGAACCCCTTCATTGCCATTGCTCCCAGGTCCACTTTGGCCCGGCGTGGTAGCACCTGATAGGGCACTATCCATGGGTTAAATAGAACTAGCAGCATACTTATGCTAAACTGAATTGCTTGAAATAGAAATGTTTTTGACAATTAAATCGTACTTACATTTAAAATGCGTGCTTATGCTAAACTGAAACCGTACTTACATTTGAATTGCGTACATATGCTAAACTGAATTGTTTGAAATGGAACTGTTTTTGACATTGAAATTGTATTTACACTAAACTGAATTGTTATATATAGAACTCTTTTGACATTTTACTGAGTAAACAAAATCTGTATTTATGCTAAACTGAATCAGCTGAAATGTAACTGTTTGATTAAACTAAATAGTTTGAAATAGAAACGTTTTTGACAATTAAACTGTGTACTCATGCTAAACTGAATTGTTTGATATAGGACCTATCATTTGCATAAAAATGGATTTGGCGTTAAATAACCTACAAAGGTTGAAAAACCCATAAAAACCTCTCATTATGCTAGTATGAATTTATTTCGACAGGCTGCTGAGAGCATCCTGCCACATCAAATAGCATTATTTTTATCATCATAATCATGTCGCACCGCCTGCTCGGATCTCCCTGACCCTCTCTCACCACCTGTCTCTACCGTCCATCGCTCCCGGTAGGTCTTCAAGGCTACATCCTGTATCAGGCACTGAGCTGTTGTATAGAGCTTCTAGCTGATCGTCCTGCCTTTGCTCGTCCATGTGATGAGGTCCACTGGAGTATACCATTTATGAGTTCGTCCCTACTTCTCCAACAGTGTCCCACATGTCTAGTTCATTTAACTTGGACAGTTTTCGTGATGGGTTGTAGATGGGCGTACAGCTGCTGTTTTTGTGGGGTTTGCCTCCAGGACATCTTCATGAAAATGAATAAATAGCATTAATTTCTTTAAAATTAATTGCAACCTAAGTTTATATATACATATATATATATATATATATATCTATATATATATTTGTAGAATATATCCTTATACAGTAAGTGTATATAGATATTTTTTTCAGGCTATGTTTGAAAGGTATTTTTAAAAAATTGTTATATATACGAATATTTATTTCATCCCACTATGCACACACACACACACACACACACACATATATATATATATATATATATATATATATATATATATATATATATATATATAAAGGTAACAGAAAAGCATAATCCAAATAGGTGAATTTATTATGATGTAAAGTCGATTTCAGTAATCATCATCAGGAATTGGATATCAAAATAGTTCACAGACACACACACACACACACACACATATATATATATATATATATATATTCACATATATATATATATATATATATATATGCAATATTATATGTACATATATATGCAATATTATATATTATATTGTGAAGACATATATATATGTATATATATAAATGCATCACCCTGGATTCGAACTCGAATATATATATATATATATATATATATATATATATATATATATGTAGGTGAGGTGTATATATATATATATATATATATATATTCGAGTTTAAATCCAGAGCGAAGCTGTTTACATTTTACCTAGCACTAATACCCTTCGAAAATCTAACTATTCTTCTTGCGTAAGTAGTAGGGCAGGCAGAGCTTTTAACTTTGGTATGGCGACTGGTTTAGGAGAAGGAAAACCTCCGAATTCGAACCTGTTAAACTCCGCTTAAAACTGACCTTGTGTCACATCCTGTCCGATTCTAGGGTTTGATAGAGAAAGAAAAAAGAAAAGAAAAAAAATACCCGGTACTTTTTCGCCGAGATATTTCCTGCCAAATCCTAGTGCCAGTCAACTTTTGGCAACAAAACTTCTCAAAACAATTCCTGTTTTTCTTCAGAGACATTCCCAACAGTTTCTTCAAGACTATTTAATCCCAGCAGCCTCGTTTCTGCCATATCTTTATAACCCTCGAGAACATTAACAAATGTTTCTGTTCAGCATTTATGTCGTTGAACGACGAAAAGTACTCCTTGAAATTTAACGGCATAAGTTCCAATGCCATTTCAACATTTATAGTATCAGCTATTCTATTTGAGTGTCTTCTCAGATTCGACGTTAATATTTACATGGCTGCACATAAATTAATCTGTCTTGTCTATGGTAACCCAATAGATCACATATATATATATATATATATATATATATATAACCCATATACGAATATATCATATATTAATATATCTTTTATATATGTCTTTTATAGGACTTATACATGGATGTATATATCTGTTATCTTATACACACACACACACACACACACACACACACACACATATATATATATATATATACAAAGCTTTTCGAAAGAATTGAACACTCTGATAACCGATAGGGTATAAAAATGTAAACAAACGGCTGCTGCTGTTACTACATAATACCTTAAAAATTCCCTTAGCCAACGTGGTATTCTTGTTGGCAAAGTGGTCTTAGACTTAGTCTAAGTTGGAGAGGTTTCGATACCAGCTTCGAGCGTCCTAGGTGTCTAGCCACACTGAAGAGTTCTGATAGAACGAAACAGTCCGTCTATGGATGACAATATATATATACGAGAATCATTAAAAAAGTTTCCAGACTTTTTTCGTATGGGCACTTTTATTGATAGTACACACGTAAAAAAATAGCCCACTTCGACGTAATCTCCTCCGGCTGCAATGCACTTGTTGTACCGTTCCAACAACTTTTGCAAGGCCCCATGCAAGTCCTCTTGTGAGAGCTTGTCAATGAACTTCGTCACAGCTTCTTTCATCTCCTAAATTGTCTCATAACAACAGCCTCTGAGCTTGGGGGATAACCAAAAGTCACAGAGAGCAAGGTCTGGACGATAGGGAGGCTGAGAAACTGTCTTGATGCCCATCTTGGTCAAATAGTCTGTGACAAGGATGGAGTTGTGGACTGGTCCATTGTCCTGCTGGAAATGCCACTGACCCGATTTGAAGAGTGCTGGCCTCATAGGAACGAATCTCCTCCTGAACTCCCTTAAAACCTCAGCATAGTAACCCTAACCCTAACCCTAGCCCTTTGGCCAATCAACTCTGGTGTTCTGACTTCCTTATTTTTCCCACCTCTCATCATCCCTCAAAGACTCCCTGCCTTCCAAGAATCTCTTAGTCCAAAAGCGGTCTGAAGCATTCCATACGTTTCTGTGTCATTTTTTCCAAGTTTAAAACAGAATTTCATTGCATACCGTTCTTCTAAAGAGTCCTCACGTCCAGATTTCATTCACCAGCTGTGACAATCAGTCTTTAGTATGGTGTACTCCAATTGCTGCTGTAGCTGTTCATTTGAACCTGAAATCATAAAAATTGGTCCGTCATCTCATAAGATGTATAGCAATAACATTGTGAATTTTCAAGAGTCTTCGACAAATTTAAATGCCTGTCCTAAAAAGTCTTGAAACTTATTGAATGCACCACGTATATATATATATATATATATATATATATATACCTTATACATATATCTTTTATATATGTCTTTTTTAGGACTTATGTGTGGATGAATATATCTGCTTTCTTATATATATATATATTTAAAAAAGCGAACGGGGATTCATTGCTGAAACGGCCAATTTTTCTTGTCATAAACAGCCAACTTTTTCATGTCATACAACTTTTCCAAAATTTTTATATATTTTTACACTTTTTATACACCCATCGTTATCTTAACATCACTAATATAACCCCTCATAGTCCTGAAGATGGTTCAGCAGAACCGAAACTCTACAGTGTCGACTTTGTGCACAATGTTCCTAATAGGTCAGGTGACGTTGTTTAAAGAAACAAACGCTGATTCATTGATCAAATGGCTAATTTTTCTCCATAGTTCTCTGCTTCTACTTAGATTATCCTGTTAGCAATTTTTCTTTACAAACTGTCGAATTACAATCCATTATTTTCTTCCATATATATATATATATATATATATATATATATAATTTATATTTTGTGAATTGAACTACCATGACCAGATTGCAGAGCCGAAACTCTACAACTGTGCCATCAGTTCATATTGCACACAAGTGACGCCAAATTAACTAGTCACAGTAATTGCACGGTTAATTAACCCTGAATGTGTCTGGTAAGTTACATCCGAACTCTTTACAAAGGACACGGTCACCTCCAGGGCCACATCTTCACAAAAGGATTAGAAAAACGCATCGGTGTAATTATTATGGCCTCAAGAGCAAGGATATAGATCTATATTTTCTTTTTTTAAGAAGAGTAATTATATTGTGAATTTAATTACCATGACCAGAAAATATGGCATCACATGTGGGCGATATGGATGGATGGCTCAGTTGTAGAGTTTCGGCTCTGCAATCTGTGGTCGCTGGTCCGGTTTTCAGGGGTGGAGATCACGGTACACTCTGCTAATGAGACCTAATAAGGTCGAAATAGCTGTCCAGTGTTTGCGTATGTCGTGCGTAAGTGTTCGCCAGATTTTCTGGTCATGATAATTCAATTCATAATATAATTCCTCTAGTAGATCTTATGTTTTATAAGTATATATATATATATGTTAACTTTTATATATACGTATATTTTTCTTTCATGTATGTACAAATATTTATCTTATTTCATATTTACCATTTTATGTATACATATATAAATATATATATATGTACAATCTTATATATACATATATATACGTGTTCGTGTGTGTGTGTGTGTGTGTAATCTTTTATATATATACATGTTGATATTGTTGAGCTTGATGGAGAGTTTCAAATCCCAACAGTGAATGCGTTCATGGATGACACTACAATCTTTTCATCCAAAGAATCTACTACTCGAAAGATACTAAGCCTGATAAACAAGCAGGTAATTTGGTGTAGAATGAAATTCAAACCCAAAGCGTCTAAAAGTCTCTCTCATAGGAAAAGAACAGAGAATCAAAATATAAATAAATAAAGAATCCCCGCTGCGTCAGAAGAACAGGTTAAAGATTTGGACGTTGGTCCTTGAAAGATACTAATAAAGCAAAAGAAATGTCCAGAACATTACCAGAAAGTCTCTTTAAGATCGATCGCAGTCCATTATAAGGAAAATTCAAGATTTGGTGCCTGCAGCATATATTTATTCTGACGTCATTATAGCCGCTACTTGTATATGAAATTGCTACAAGCTGAGTCAATGGAGGCTTGGATAAATAAATATACCCGAAAATAGTTGTTATTACTTTCAGGTTTGTCTGATGTTGCTTTGTTCTGCAGACACGCAAAACTAAAATTACCATTCAAATCAATTGTGGTGGCATACAAATCCGGGAAAATTAGACTTCAAATGATGTTGAAAAACTCAAAGGAAAAAAGTGATATAATCATTAAATCCTACATTGAAAACAGGAAAGAAGTGGAAAGTCTGGGACACCATAACAAGAGCAAAGGTCAATCTAACTTTCAAGGAAATCATTGGACACACTCAAACAGGGAGACAAGAGTTAGGAACGAATGAAAAGCAGCGGTGGTCAAAAACTACCGGCAAAAATCACCGGGATATGGTCATTCAGATTGTAAGGAGCGAGATGGACAATAAAAGATTTCTAAAAAGAGTCCAGCAATCTCAACAAGGCCAATGAACAAACTGGAAGGAGACTTTGCAAAAGTTGATGGTTTAGAATAATATCTGCAGAAGGCTCCTCTCAGCTTGAGTTTTCTCATTCGCTCTGCGTATGACCAGCTTTCTTCTAAAAACAATCTTTTTAAACGGAAGAAAGAAAGTGATCCTACCTGTCCTCTATGTAACGACAAACCACAAGCAATGGGGTATGTCCTCAGCTCCTGTAAGACAGCTATTGGTAATGGGAGATATAACTGGAAGCACAAGTATTAGATTGTTTGGTTGGTTGGATTTAATGGCATATCAATCTCTATAGGTTATTTAATGCCAGAGCCTTTTTACACATATATATATGTGATTTGTAAATGCAAATGTTTAGGTTGGTGATGGTTGGGTTTTATGGCAAATTAACCTCTCAAGGGTCATTGAATGTCAAATTCTGATATGTTTGTGTGTGTATATATAAATGTCAAAGCTTTTTGTTTGTATAAACTTGATGGTCGAAAGTGTTGGTAACATAGTCTATATCTTTAATAGGAGGCCAATTGTTTTTAAGAAGTTGATTATGTTTTTGAGAGCATTTTTTTTTTCTTTATGCTGTTCCCCTTATAAAACTTTTTCCTGGTGTGGTTGAGTCTTGTGCATTCTATCAAAATGTGCTTGATTGAGTATTGGTTTCCTCAATATTAGATGAGTTGGTCAGATTTATAAAGAATTATATAAAATCTGAACCAACTCTTTCAGCCCAGAAATTTGTTTCAGAGTGGGGCAAAATATACACCAGCTTTAAGCAAAAACATTGAGTTATGCCTGATCAAAACCTTCTTGGACCAAGTAGAAATTGGAAGGTATCAGCCGACCTACTTAGATATCATAATGATTACCCAAAAATAATATCTAGTAAGTGTCTTCGACCCAATATTGTTCTGTCAAGGACGAACATTAAAATCATCGAAGGGGTGTCCCCGTGGTGTAATGATTAAACCGATGGACTGCGGAATCGTTGTAAGCGAGTTCGTACTCCAGTCGCGCTATAACGTTCACTTTTGGACAAATACCCTTTGGAAAGGTATCAACCCCCTTATCCTCCCAGTTATGGGTTAAATAGTACCCCTACTGTTCTTCTTGGAGAATGGCTTTGGCATGAAATAACCTACAAAGGTTGATATGCCATTAAACAAAGAAGCTAAATCAAACCAAACCTAAAATCCTCGTGGTAGGATTATCAATATCATCTGAAAGCCGGATGGAACAAAGCCACAACCAACAAATACGAAGATCTTAAAAAGTAGCTGGAAAAGGAAGAGGATAGTGTGTTTGTGAAAGCCGTGGAAATGGGAGCAAGTGGTTCGAGGCAGGCACTTTGTAACAGTTTCAAGGTCAAATCGGAATCAAAGGGCGTAATAAAGTCAAATGTATAAGACGCCTCATAGAAATAACGGAGAATAGTTCCATGTAGATATAGAAAAAAAGAAATATCCCGTGGAACAATTCAAAATAAAGATCGTTCAACCAACACCTGATCGCGAATACATAACGAGATTCACGCGATAATCTCATGACACACGCAGATATTTTTTCAAATCACATTTTGCCGTTACACTTCTGAAGCAACATATTAGAGCCTCAGGGATATATACATTTATATTCAGTGAGGGAGGGGCCGGTGTGTAAATAAAACTGTTGAGAAGGCCCCGAAACGGAGCCAATTCTCTCCTGATGATCCAAATACTATTCATCGAATAAGAGAAAAAAGGCTAAAATTTTCATTCAACGATGAAAATCCCACTGAGTAGAATTATATATATATATATATATATATATGTATATATATATATATATATATATATATATATATTCGGTGGATGATAGCATGAGTAGCTTCTGACTATCCGGTCTCTTTTTGGTGAGTATTAATTACTTTTTAAATAATTTCCTTCTACTATATATATATATATATATATATATATATATATATATATATATATATATATATATATATATATATATATTTGTCATGTTCGCCAATGGTCCGGGAGACCTTGGTTCAATCCCAGGTCACATGACTTTAAAAATTGTACTTGATACCTCCTTGCTCAACACTCAGCAATATAAAGTACGTATCAAGGGTAAAGTGAAAGAGAAAGAAGTAGCGCCCCCCTATACCTCTGTGTAGTAGCTATTAAAAAAGGAGCCTACTGGTCGCCCTCGACTGTGGTCGCCAATTATATATATATATATATATATATATATATATATATATATATATATATATATATACATATGTATAAAATATCATAAATATAAATAATCTTTTATGTATATAATCTTTTATACGTATATATTATATTTTATATATACGTAAATATATATACAATCTTTTATATACATGTGTGTGTGTGTGTGTGTGTGTGTGTGTGTGTGTGTGTGTGTGTGTGTGTGTGTGTGTGTTTGTGTGTGTGTGAGTGATATAATAGTTTAAGACATGTTATTCTCAAAGATATCTGAACAAAAAATAATAATCTTAATTTTTATTTGATTTTACAAAAACTAAATCAGATTATCATTCATTCAAGTATTTGTCTTCGTCACACATTAGATTTTTATTCATTGATATTTCAACCAGAAAAAAAAAATGGAGATAACATATAATTTAAACACACATGCAATTTATTCAGTATTAAGAAAATTTAAAAGAAATGAACAAACAGAAAACAACATGATGTTGATTTTTTTAAAGACGACCAAGAAATTACAAAACCCACGTGTGAAATATTAGGGGGTGGAAAAAAAACCACCTTAAGTTCCAAAAATTAAATAAAAATCCTCATTTTAAAAGAAAAAAGCTTAAATAAAATTTTACAAGTTCAAACAGGAAAAGTGAAAATGAAATTATTTTAAACTAAAAAGAAAGGTATAGTAGTTATTAAAAAGTTACAAAAATGTTAAAGTTTTAGCAGTTTCCTTTTTGGTTTTAAGGAAAACAAAAAAAAGGGGACTGATAAAATGAAAAATGTAATAAGTTTTTTTAATTATTATTTAAAAAAGGATAGATAAATGAATAATAAATAGATAAATAATAAATACAAGATATTTTAAAGTCAGTTAGTTCAGCGTTCATTGAAGAAAATTTCAAAGTTTTCTTATCAAAAATCTAAACTAGACATTTCTAATTGAAAAATATCTCGGAAAGTGAATAAAACAACTAAGCCTTTTACAGATCCTCCTCCAAAATATTTATGATACATAAAACAAATTTTGGAAAAAAAATAAATAAATAAAAAAGGAAAAATTAATTAGATAGAAAATAGATTTTAAGAAATTGACAAAAAAAAGCTCACCTGTGCGAAGTTAAACTTATAAGCAGCAAAAAGAGATCTACCTCTAAATTCTGTTAAACAATTTAAAAAGTCTTTAGATAACAGTGTTTGAAAGCCAGAGATATAATATAATATATATATATATATATATATATATATATATATATATATATATATATATATATATATATATATATATAAGAATGTTACCCGGAATGTTAGTTCAGCTTGAAGTTACAAGTTATATCAACAGTCGAAACAAATGTCTTTTATGGCGTACAGAGAAATATCCACTGAAATTCTTATTCGTTTATAATATGAACTTATTCTTACTGCAAGATTTGTTATATGATATAGTACGAGGATCATTAAATAAGTTTCCAGACTTTTTTCGTATGGCCACTTTTATTGATAGTACACACATGAAACTTTAGTTCCCTTCGAAGTAATCTCCTCCGACTGCAATGCACTTGTTCTACCGTTCCAACAACTTCTGGAAGGTCTCGTGGAAGTCCTCTTGTGTTAGCGTGTCAATGACCTTCGTCACAGCTTCTTTCATCTCCTTAATTGTCTCATATCGACAGCCTATGAACTTAGGGAATAACTAAAAGTCGCAGGGAGCAAGGTTTGGACTATAGGTAGGGTGTGGAACTGTCTTGATGCCCATCTTGGTCAAATAGTTTGTGACAAGAATGGAGTTGTGGACTGGTGTATTGTCCTGGTGGAAATGCCACTGACCCGATTTGAAGAGTGCTGGCCTCTTCCGACCGAATCTCTTCCTGAACTCCCTTAAAACCAAATCATAGTAACCCTAAACCAAACTCTTTTGCCAATCAACTCTAGTGTACTGACTTCCTTACTTCTCCCACACCTCTCATCATCCCTTACAGACTCCCTGCCTTCCTTGAATCTCTTATGCCACTCAAAAACTGATGCTAGATTTATGCAAGATAGTCGAAAAGCAGTCTGAAGCATTCCGTACGTTTCTGTGGCAATTTTTCCAAGTTTAAAACAGAATTTTATTGCATATTGTTCTTCTTAAGAAGTCAGATAGCATTTTTGAAAGTCACCATCTGTGACAATCAGGCTTTAGTAGGACGTATTCCAATTGTTGCTTTAGCTGTTGATTTGTC
Organism: Sepioteuthis lessoniana; assembly: GCA_963585895.1. Classification (NCBI taxonomy): domain Eukaryota; kingdom Metazoa; phylum Mollusca; class Cephalopoda; order Myopsida; family Loliginidae; genus Sepioteuthis; species Sepioteuthis lessoniana. The sequence continues at coordinate 11,691,314 of OY757924.1, read as the reverse complement.
TGAAATCCTAAAAATTGGTCAATCATCTCATAAGATAGCAATAACATAGTGAATAGCAATAACATAGTGAATAGCAATAACATAGTGAATTGTCAAGATTGTACGACAACGTTAAATGCCTGTACAAAAAAGTCTGGAAACTTATTGAATGCACCACGTAGGTCCTAGTCATAAAGAAAACAAGAGCATAACTTCTGGGGAAGGAGAGAGGGAAGAAAAATAGGAAGAAAAGCAGACGGAAGGCAGCCATCTGACTTCCTGGAAACTCAGGGTTGAACCCTGGTTGTGAATCAGCCAGTCACGAGTGAATAGCTATGGTAATTAAATTTACTAGAAAAAAAACCCGTCGATCCCAAATTTTCTCTGATCCTGTGGAACCAGCTGAAACGGGTATTCCTCCCCCGGCCACTAGGCAGGATTAAGGGTACGAGTTTGAAAAAGGTAAAGGGGCGAATTGAACACTAGCCATGAAAATGTAAGGATAGAAGAAAATTTACAAGCCCCATTTTGGGGGTTAGCTCAGAAAAGGCGTCTCACACCAGACACGAACCTGTGAAGACGAAACCAGCGAACAAGCATGTTCGAACTCCAACAGAAAACGAGGAAGAAAATTCAAGGTTTGTGTCTGCTTTGTCTTTCTCTCCTCAAGACATGTTTTTATTCTTGTCCCGCTAATGGGCTTGACTCAGCTTTCATATTCTCGTTCTTTCTCCCGGTGGCTACTTAAAAAGTATGGTAGCGAATAAAACTTTGTGTTTGTGAACTAAGAGTCTTATGTATTCGTCAACTTTTCCCACTGTGAGGTTACAACTGGGTCCGGTTACCACTTCAGACGTAGCGATACACGCATTAACACGTTCAAAAGCACGTGGTGGTACAACTGTACATTTGGTGTGTAACAGTACTACGTCCTATTTAGTACCGTAAGATTACTACGTCTATTTGGTAGCATTATGTCACAGATTGTTGCATTCTTTTTTGAACATGTCCATGTATTTTCTCGAAATACAGTGTGAATTTTGTGTTTTAGGATATTATGTAAGTAAGTTAAGTTGGCGACCTTAGTCGAGGGAGACCCGAAGGCTTCCTTTTCCATAGCTATTATACCGAGGTGCTGGGGAGGGCGCTACTCCTTTCCCTGGTTTGCTCCACTTTACCCTTGATACGTACTTTATTTTGCTGAGTGTTAAACAAGGAGGCATCAAGTACCATTTTTTGAGTCCTTGGTATGACCCGACCTGGGATTGAACCCAGGTTCCCCGGGCCATTGGCGAACACTCTAACCATCATGCTAATGTCCGGTTAAACTATATAAATTCTAATTTTTAGTCAGTGCGAAGTGATAGAAATTAAACAAAATCAAAATTTGGATTAAATTTTGCTGCTGCGAATTCCAAAATGTTGCCGCGTATAATACGCAAGAGTATTTTTTTCCAGAATTTCTTGGTTCACAGTAAAGGATGTGTATTATACACAAATGATTACGTTAGCTTTTTTACTACATTTCCACGATGATGTACACAAGATTCTAGGCAGAGTACAGCTGGTTTTTAGACTGGTTGCCGTACAAGGGTCAAAGGACCCAGTCTCCATGGTTCGGCGGGGAGAATAGATGGATTCATGCCCTTCCCAGGGTTCGAACTTGGACTGCCTTGTTCATTTTGATACTTGCCCAGTTGGCTGGGGTTGTAGAATACACCGACTGCACCTCTGCTGGGGTGTAAGACCCCCTCCCAATGAGTGTCCAGGATATGACACTAAACAATCTGATGGTGAGGTTTCAATGATGCTGGAGCTTTGGGGAATACGGAGCATCCCTTCGTTGCCATTGCTCTCAGGTCCACTCTGGTCCAGAATGATAGGACCCTATCTATGGGTTAAATAGAACTAACTGCATACTTATGCTAAACTGAGTTGTTTGAAATAGAACTGTTTGACTAAACTGAATAGTTTTAGATAAATATTTTTTTGACAATTTATCTCTACTTATGTTTAAACTGAGTGCTTATGCTAAATTGAATTGTTTAAAATGAAACTGTTTTTGACATTGAAACTGTATTTACACTAAACTGAATTGTTTAATATAGAACTATTTTGACATTTAACTGTGTGTAAACAAAATCTGTACTTATGCTAAAATGAATTAGCTGAATTAGAACTGTTTGAAAAAACTGAATTGTTTAAAATAGAACTATTTGCATAAAAATGGATTTGGCGTTAAATAACCTACAAAGGTTGATATGCCATAAAATCCAAACTACCAACCAACAACCGTTTTGGTACAACGATTACCGGTATGTCAGTGGCAATTTCTCAAACCAACTCAGGTACCCCCTGTAATTGTTTGGTTGGTTTGGCTAGGTTTTACGGCATATCAAGTCATATAGGCTATTAAATGCCACATTCTGTTTATATATATATATATATATAATTTGTCAGCGAATTTTTTGTATGTAGAGCTTATAAGTTTGTACACAGTTAAGTGGTTTCAAGTATTGCTAACACAAACAATTCTATTTAATATCAATTATTTGTTTGCACGAAGTTGAATGATTTCAATGATTGAATTATTTTATTTGACACATTGATAAGACCTATCGTGTCCAGTACCTACTCACGTCGGGATTTTTAGGTATACGGACTTCACTCTCATTCGATGTTCTCAGTGGATGGAATTTTCTGCTATAGACTGAAAACTATTTCCGAAACCATTAATTCTGGGAGTCGTTTCGGTGATACTTTCTGACAGAGACATATAGCAAGTAATATTTGCTACCTTCTCTCGATAGTATAACAAGTTTCATTATGCGACAGAAATTAAGGGGAAGTATTCTCGTCCAAATCTGAAGAATTCTAAGTCGGAAGAAAAGCGACCAGCTTCGCTTGGAAATCAGTTGTCAAAGACGACCGTGGATCAGAACAGGATCACCTCTGGTCCAAATCGAAAGGTTAAGAGGTAGGTAGCCTACCTTAACTGTTCCTTTCATTGGTATGTCCTCCCAAGTTCCAGATAACCGGACGCCACCACCTTAGTTTTCCCAGCGACAACTAAGCTGCTCAGATACTTTTAATTTCGTTTTTTAGAACAAGGAAGTCTTTCTCGCCAATCCAGCTGAAAGGACCTGTTAACTAATCTGTTACTCCTGGTGTTACTGAATCGGGCTGGTCCACATCAACCAGTCCGATTCAGTGACACCAGGTTTAACAGAATACTTAACATAGTACAGAGAAGACAAGCAGAAGGCTATATTAACTCCCCAACGGACCCCTAGCATACGAACCGACCACCTCATACACTGACGACACCAATCCGCAAACGATGGATACTGCTCGAAGCGACGACAAATCTACAGTTGTGCTTGTAGAAAACGACTTTGAATTTATCAACTTGTCAAATTTATCTCAAAATAATAAATCAGACAAGTTTGTTATCCTAATATGTTTTTTGTTCTCCTTGTCTTTCATGTATCACTGAACTGATTTTTAAAAGTTTATAGGATCGGTTACTATTAACGGCCCTGCAATAGACCCTAAAAGGTACCACTAATCTTGATCAAGAGTGGACCTGAGAGTAATCGCCGAGAATCTCACTATTAGATGCAGTTTAATGTCATATCCAGAACACCCTTCAGGAGAGATCTTACCCCTCTTCAGAGAGGCAGTCGGTGTATTCAACAGCCGGGAGGTATCCTCGTGGTGTAATGGTTAAAGCGATGGACAGCGGAATCGTAGTACGCGAGTTCGAACTCCAGTCACACTATTACGTTCACTTTCGGACAAATACCCTTGGGAAATATATGAACCCCCTTATCCTTCCAGCAATGGATTAAATTGCATCACTGCTGTTCTTCTACAAGGATAGATTTGGCATTAAATAACCCACGAAGGTGATTATGCCATTAAACAAAGAAAACAGAACCCAGCCGACAGGGTCATGTTATTTCTTGAGAATTTTTTCTTTGTTTACGATTCGTTAAGATTAAAGTAAGTTGGGTTTCACAAAAACAAACAGGGTCTTGGGGGTTCCTTTTTGTTTTTGTTTGTTTGGTTTTGTTTGTTTGTTTGTTTGTTTTTTGTTTTTTTTTTTCTTTTTTTCAGTGTTTTCTGATTAAAAGAAATCAAGAGCTTTAATGAAAAGTGAGAGGATTGTATATGTTTTTACCCCAAAATCAATAGACGTAGAAATCTCTTGTGAGACAAGGGAAAAAATAGTTGACGTAAATTTAAGTAAGACGAGTCGAAACCGTTTACAAATCGAAACAGAAATGTCTTCTCGAGTCTCTTTTTTGTTTTGGGGGTTATTTTTTTATGTTTGTTTGTTTGTTTGTTTGTTTGTTTGTAGTGTTATTTTTTAATTATTTCTAAGGATTTTTTAAAATATCTGTGTTCATATGTGGAAAATGTAACAGTCAAATTACTTCAAAGATTTCACCCTCAGGTGCCCTGATCACATCGTCTGTGATGTTCTTCCCAAGATCATTTGATGTTTCGGGTTTTTCAACATCACACATCTTCACTAGGGGGACCCAGCTAATGTTGATCAGCTCCCAGCTTGTGGTCAGGGAATCTAATAACAGCGGTAAAAAATCCAAGAGCACTGCGGAACATCCAATCAAATGCATTTCCCGGGAATCCTTCTCCCATAAGAAAAAGGCGAGAACAAAGCAAATGGTTTCCCTCCTAACCGAGATAGTGAGTGGGTAATGGTGATCAAGCTAGACTAGCAAGCCTTCACGGGTGAGTTTGAATCTCGTTGGGTACGCCATTTATACGGCCTTATGCCACATCTAAGCAAGATGCTTCGTAAATTAAAACGGAGAAAGTGATTGCCCGGAGACGCACCTTGACGATCAGAACTGACTAAAAAATATGTTTACTTTTTAATGAATAACATAAAATCTTTAAATAAAAAATCTTTGATAATTAAATTGAAGTGAATTTTTATTGGTAACTGAACTGGAATTTTTATCAAATTTAATCAAATTTAATTGTTTGTGTTTTCTTTGTTCGTTTTTTGTTGTTTTTTTGTTGGTTTTTTTTGTTGGTTTTTTTGTTGTTGTTTTTTTATTTTCTTTATCTTGCTATGTTTTTTTTGTTTGTTCGTTTTTTTTGGGGGGGGGCTGGGAATCGAGTAAGCCGCAGAGGAGGAGGTTTGATATTCATTCATTCATTCTTTCTTTCACTTTTCTTTTCTCTTTCACATTTGCCTTCCTTTTTTCTTCCTTTGTTTTACTTAATTGATATTTTTCTTTCTTTTATTCTCCATCTGTCAATGTTTTTTCTTTTTTTCTTTTTTCTTTTTTTGTTTCTTTCTTTTTTTTCTTTTTAGACTTTATTTATTTTTTCTTTGTTTCTCTGTTTCTTTCGTTTCATTTCCTGCTTTTTCTTTCTTTTATTCTCCTTCATCTGTCAACATTTTCTTCTTTCTTTCTTTCTTTCTTTCTCTTTTCTTTTTAGACTTTGTTTATGTTTTCTTTCTTTCTTTCTTTCTTTCTTTCTTTCAGTTTCTTCTAGTCTATTCATTTTCTTACTCGTTTTCTTTCATTCATTTCTTTCATCTATATTTATTTCCTAAATAATTTCTTTTTTCGTTTTTTTTTTTTTTTACATTTTAATCTTTTTTAATATATTCTTTCTTCTGTTTTTTCTTTTTTTCATTTCCTGTCTTTCGTTCTTTTTTTCTTTTTTCTTTTTTTCGTTCTTTTTTTTTCTTTTAATTGTGTTCTTTTTTATTACTCTTTTTCTCGATCCTCTTTTTTCTTCTTTCCTTTCTTCTTCCCTTTTTTCTTTCCTTCCTTACTTCCATCCTTCAAATAGTTTTTTTTCTGGTTTTCATTTTCTAGCTCTCTTTCTTTCTTTTATACATTTTCATCAGATTTTTTTTTCTATTTTTTTGTTTGTTTGTTTTTTTAACTTTGCTAAATTTTTCTTTTCTTTTTTTTTTTTTACTTTTCACATTCGTCTTTATTTTTTCTTTCTTTATTATCGTATTGTCTCTTGTTTTTCTTCTTTCTTTCGTTCCTTCCTTCCTGTCAATTGTTTTCTTGTTTTATTTTTTTTATTTGTTTGTTTGTAGTTTTCATTCTTTTTTTCTTTCTTTTATTCTCTTTCTTCTGTATTCATTTGCTTGATTTTATTTATATTCTTTCTTTCAATTTCATTCTTTCTTTTTTACTTTTTCTTTCTTGGCTTTCTGTTTACTTCCTTCGCTTTTGTTTCTTTCCTTCTTTCCTTCCTTCCTTCCTTCCTCCTTTCCTTCAATTGTTTTCACTTTTTCTTTTCCTTTTTCATTTTCTTTCTTGCTCACTTTATTTTCTTTACTTCCTTCTGTATTCACTCTCTCTATTAATATCTTTCTTTCTTTATTTCTTTCTTTGAAGCAGACAATAAGCGTCTGATGTGTACTATCATCACTTTTTAACTTTCTCTTATTCTTTCTTTCGTTCCTTATTCATCTATTTACTTCTTAATTTGTCTCTTTTTTAACTGATTTTGATGTTAAAATTTCCGTATTGGCGGTATCTTGGATTGTGATTTGGAACAATGAGTACCCCCCCCAAAAAAACCAGGTTTCCTTTACTCTGGTTATCATTATTTTACTTTTTGCAAGTTTGTTTTATACCAGTTCTAACAGATGGTTTTTCATTGGGTTAAGTGACAGCAAGTCTCAGCAGCTCTCTAGAACTTTTCCAATTATTCTAACCGATTTTAGCCATATTTACCAACCCCTCCGCTCGGGAAGGATATGACACAAGGTCAATGATTTTAAGCGAAGTTTAACAGGTTTGAATTCATAGTTTTCCTTCTCCTAGACTAGTTGCCTCACCAAGGCTGATGAACCCAGTCTGTCTTACTATTTACCCATAGCTGGAGGGAGAATAATTCGATTCATACCTTTCCCAGGAGTACTAGTGCTATGTGAAACGCAATCAGTCTTGTCAAGGATTTGAACTCGTGTCACCGTGTCCAAACCGATTTTAACAGTGCTGTGGTCTAGATGGTGTCAATTCTTATTATTATTTATAGCTGAACAAGTCTCTTTTCCAACTATACTTTCTTGATTTTTTTTTTGTTCCTTGTCTGAAAAACATCTACGTTCTGGTTACATTATCTTATGATTTCATGTTCAAGTCACCAATCTACTTTTTTTGCGCCTCAACGACCGGGCTTAGAATAAGTTGATCCCATCCCCCTGCGGAGATGTCCCCGTGGTGTAATGGTTAAACCGATGGACTGCGGAATCGTTGTAAGCGAGTTCGTACTCCAGTTGCGCTATTAGTTTCACTTTCGGACAAATACCCCTGGGAAAGGTATCAACCCCCTTATTCTCCCAGCTATGGGTTAAATAGTACCCCTACTGTTCTTCTTGGAGAATGGCTTTGGCATTAAATAACCTACAAAGGTTGATATGCCATTAAACAAAGAACCTAAATCAAACCAAACCTAAAATCCTCGTGGTAGGATTATCAATATCATCTGAAAGCCGGATGGAACAAAGCCACAACCAACAAATACGAAGATCTTAAAAAGTAGCTGGAAAAGGAAGAGGATAGTGTGTTTGTGAAAGCCGTGGAAATGGGAGCAAGTGGTTCGAGGCAGGCACTTTGTAACAGTTTCAAGGTCAAATCGGAATCAAAGGGCGTAATAAAGTCAAATGTATAAGACGCCTCATAGAAATAACGGAGAATAGTTCCATGTAGATATAGAAAAAAAGAAATATCCCGTGGAACAATTCAAAATAAAGATCGTTCAACCAACACCTGATCGCGAATACATAACGAGATTCACGCGATAATCTCATGACACGCGCAGATATTTTTTTCAAATCACATTTTGCCGTTACACTTCTGAATCAACATAATAGGGCCTCAGGGATATATACATTTATATTCAGTGAGCGGGGGCGGTGTGTTAAATAGTACCACTACTGTTCTTGGAGAATAGCTCTGGCATTAATGACCTACAAAGGTTGATATGCCACTAAACCAAAAAACAAAACCCATCCCCTGCATGGGGGAAGGACCTCCGATCAAAGTCCTAAGTACAGTATTAAAGTGCATCTGATGGTGAGGCTCAACCTCTGGAGATCTGGTGTCCTCGTGGTGTAATGGTTAAATCGATGAACTGCGGAATCGTAGTACGCGAGTTCGTACTCCAGTCGCGCTATTATGTTCACTTTCGGGCAAATACCCTTGGGAAAGGTATGAACCCCCTTATTCTCCCTCCAGCTATGGGTAAATAGTAGGACGGACTAGGTTCTTTAGCCTTGTTGAGGCAACTAGTCTAGGAGAAGTAAAACTCTGAATTCAAACCTGTTAAACTCCGCTTAAAAAATTGACCTTGAGTCCTATCCTGCCCGAGCGGAGGGGTTGGTAAATAGTACCTCTGGAGATCTGGTGAGTACAGTTAGAGTCCAAATTAAAGGCCGACTATATCTGTTTTAAAATATTCGTATTTGATAGGACTGGATGCAAAAAAAAACTCTTAAAAAGTAACTACTAACATATAAATATCAACGTACAATGAATGCGATTTTTAAACTTTTTGGCATAAAATAACCCAACACGAGTTGATATGTCGTTAAGATAAATAAACACTCAAATTAATTTATTTACTGGGCTGTCCTCATAGTGATTGATTAAAGAACTGAACTGGGGAATCGGAGTAAGCGAGTTCGAATTCCGGTCTTGCTATTCTGTTTACTTTCGGACAAATATCCTTGGAAAAGGCATGAACCCCCATATCGTCTCAGCTACGGGTCATATAATACAACCCCTAGTGTTCTTCTAAAAGAATGTATTTGGCATTAAATATGCCAAGAAGGTTGATATACCATTTAACAAACAATAAACTTATTTTCCATTCATTTGAAGAGTAATTCATCTCCATGACATTTCTAGTTCTATTTAGAATCATTTCACAGCTTGTTCTTTTAGGCACCTCTGGTGGTGTAATGGTTAGCAAGCTCGACTAGCAAACCTACTCGAGTCTCATTGGGTGCACCTTTCTTATGTCCTTGTGCCACATCTAAGCAAAAAGCATAGTAAATTTCCACAGCTTCTTCTTTACTTTTTTTCTTCCTTTCTTTTTTTTTATTTTGTTCTTTTTTCTTTCTTCCTCTCGGTTTTTTTGTTCTTTGTTTTTCCTTGTTTTCTTTTTTTTTTTTGTTCTTTGTTTTTCTTCGTTTCTTTTTTTTTTTTTTTTGTTCTTTGTTTTTTTCTCCGTTTCTTTTTTGTTCTTTGCTTTTTTCTTCGTTTTTTTTTGTTCTTTCGTTTTTACTTCCTTTCTTCTTTTTTTTTCTTTGTTTTTTTGTTCTTTTCTTTCTTTTTTGTTCTTTCTTTTTTCTTCCTTCCTTTTTTTTTGTTCTTTGTTTTTTCCTTCCTTTCTATATTTTTTTTCTTTCTTTGTTTTTGTTCTTTGTTTTTTTTCTTTCTTACTTTTTTTGTTCTTTCTTTTTTCTTTCCTTTCCTTTTTTGTTCTTTCTTTTTTTCTTCCTTTCGTTTTTGTTCTTTCTTTTTTTTTGTTCTTTGTTTTTTCCTTCCTTTCTTTATTTTTTGTTCTTTCTTTTAGTTCCTTTCTTCTCTTTTTTTTGTTCTTACTTTTTTCCTTTCTTTTTTTTTTTTTGTTCTTTTTTTTTCTTTCTTTCTTTATTTTGTTCTTTCTTTTTTTGTTCTTTCTTTTTTTTTTTCCTTTCTTTTTTATTCTTCTTTCTTTTTCTTCCTTCCTTTTTCTTTCTCACTGTCAAATGTGGCAAGTTCTGCGAATATACAAAATCCTAATAGAAAAAAGTAGTTGCTAATCTGGCTTTTATTCAGAGGGCTCAAACTATTATCATGACTATTGCACAAAATGCGAGTTCTTCACAACCGTTCATATTGAATATATATTCTCTTTAAAAAATCGATCAGAATAAATTCTAGTAAAACTGGAGTTGGGAACGATTCCAAGCAGGACAAATAAAATATTCAAAAACAGAATATTAAATTTAAGTAAGCCTGTTCAAGAACTCAATGTAATCGAGTAACACACACTCGCACACACACACACACACACACACACACACACACACACACACACAAACAAACAAACAAACAAACAAACAAACATAGATAGATAGATAGATAGATAGAATGGGGTAAATCAAAGTAATTTTGCCCAGTCGGCAGTGGCTGTAGAATACACCGACTGCACTTCTGCAGAGGTGTTAGACCCCCCTGATTATAACACTAAATAATCTGATGATGGTGTTCCAGTGATGCTGGGGTTTTGGGGAATACGGAGTACCCCTTCATTACCATTGTTCCCAGGTCCAGTCTGGCCTGGTGTGGTAGAACCTGATAGGGGCCTATCTATGGGTTAAATAGAACTAACGGCATACTTATGCTAAACAGAATTGTTTGGCTAAACTGAATAGCTTGAAATAGAAATGTTTTTGACCATTAAACCGTACTTACATTTAAACTGTATGTTTATGCTAAACTGAATTGTTTGAAATCTAACTGTTTTTAACATTGAAAATGTACTTACACGGAAATAATTTGTTTAATATAGAACTGTTTTGACATTTAACTGTGTGTAAACAAAATCTGTTCTCATGCTAAACTGAATTAGCTGAATTAGAACAGCTTGACTAAACTGAATAGCTTGAAATAGAAGCATTTTTTCACAATTAAACTGTACTGACATTTAAACTGCGTACTTATGCTAAAATGCATTATCTGAAATAGAACTATTTTCATGAAAATAGATTTGGCGTTAAATAACCTACAAAGGTTGATATGCAATAAAACCCAAACAACCAACCAACTAAAGTATTTTTTAATGTTTTTACCAACCTTTCCAAATCAAGAGACTGACTATAAATTCAGTATATTTTTTTATTATTATTTTACATCTATGTGAGTTCGTCACAAGAGTTTTAAGTAGTGTTTTCTCACTTAAGTCTGATTGAATATATATATATATATATATATATATATATATATATATATATATATATATATATATATCAGTAAAGTTGGCTACCGTAGTCGAGAGCATCCTGAAGTCTCCCCTTTCAATAGCTACTACACCAAGATGTAGGAGAGAGTGCTACTTTTTTCCCTAGGTTGTTTCACTAACCCTTGATACATACCTTTTTATGCTGATTGATAAACAAGGAGGTATCAAGTACCATTATTTTGAGTCTTTGGTATGACTCGCCCGGGGATTGAAACCCGGTCTCTAAGGCCATTGGCGAACACTCTACCACTTGGCAAATATTGTTGTATACTCATTTGCCGTATCATCACGACTCAATAATTAAACAGACGCATGAAGGAAAACGCAGGAAGAAACGACGCAAGAAGACTTCTTTACAAATATATTTACCTCTCACTTTATTGCAAGGGTTCGAAAGGGTTGTTCAAGGTTTGCATGTGAGAGGGTGCTGGAGACCGAACATAAACTTCATATTTTGACCCCACTGTTATGACTGTCACGTTGAGTCTTTCTTGTTCTCCTGATGTTGGGTTCCACTCCATCGGGGTTTCCGAGGGCCCCCTCGGTCGGGTGTGGCTTTCCCTACCACATCTGGTCTCTAGCTGTCTGGAATTCTACTGGCAACTGCTTCTTGAACTCGAACTCAACTGAGTTAAATAATAATTCAACGCCCACACGATCGCCCACTGGATCTTTGAAATCGAATGTTTAATCGTCATCAAGCGGAAACAACTGTCATGCAGTTCACAGGTCACTCTCTTCCGGTGCATCACTGTAGTGGCACCGTGGGACCTTCACCTTGTCCCATATTATAAGCCTTAATCCGCCCACGCGATCTCTTTCGATTACTGGCCATTGGAATGTGTCACTTTCTTCCGGTGCATCACCTTGGTATAGCATTTTTGGGCCGGGTCGAAGGTCAAAATATAACAATATGTATGTATGTAACATAGCCAAAATATGAATATATAAGATATCCAGATGCAGAGAAATTCCAAAACACTGACGACACTCTGTAGTTCATGAAGGAAACGTTTATTAACTTCTTAAGTTTAGGTTTTCGACACGAGGAGAGAGAGACACACAATTTTTACTATGCTGACTGTTCCTATATCGCCCACAGCCAACTCCCAGCTGGACTCGCCCGGTCCAGAGTCAAAATCTCAACTAACTGACCATACAAACGCGCATCCCATTGCCCCCGACTGGACTGCCCGGCCCAGAGTCAAAATCTCAACTAACGTCTTTTTCGAAATCACCAAATTCTCGCTTCCGGGCATGATGTCATTCACACCCCAGTCCTATTTTCTATCTGGAGTTTTTATTATGATATTTGTGATTGTCATATCCTCTGCGCACGAGCGTGAACTGTACTCAATGTATGCACCTGCACCTGCGCTAACCCGAATAGTTCGAAGTCCAACCAAACCGAATGATAAAATATAATGAACGAAAATGTTTAATAAAAAAATCATTCCGTAATTATATAACAAACCTTTCCTCCCCACAAAATAAAATCATTTGTTATAGAAGATAACAAATTATTTTTTTCAAACTAATGTACCGCTCTTCCTCATGTCGACTTGATTAACAAAATTACATTAAAACAATTGTAACAATCAAATATTTTTAAAAAAAAGACAATAAAACAAGCAACTGTCCTAAAACTCAAAATCAGTAAAAAAACAAAAAAAAGTATTCGATTGTCCTTAATTTTTTTTTTTTATTCTTTTTTTTCCGTTTTTTTTTTTTAACATTTTCTGGTTCTTCTTTTCTGTTTGTTTGTTGTTTTTTTTTCAATATTTACCGGTTCTTCTTTTCTTGAGATTTTACTTTATCAATTGGCATGTATTTATTTATTTATTTATTTATTTATTTTTTTCAGTCTTTTTTTTTTCTTCCAGATCAATTTCTCATTATCTGTCTTTTTCTCTTTTGGCTTTCCTTCTACTTCCGTAACTCATCACTTCTAACTTTATATCTGATTCTCTAGTAATCTCTGTCATTAATTAATATATATATATATATTTCAATAACGCACGCTGTCATTTTCCGTACCCCTGTACATTTTCCATTAAATGCATACAAATATACATATATACATAATTAGAATATATCGCTAAAATGTTCTAAAAAAGTAAGATAGAGTGCTCTATGCACTGAAATACAAAGCAATATCACAATATTCCAATTATGAAATAAAATAAAATAGGAAAAATCCCACGACTCTGAGTTTCACGTCATCGATCTTCAGTTGAATAGATCAGGGATAGATAACTCAGAGCTGTGAGTTTTCATTCTGTTTTGTTTATTGAAAAAAATGTACTCTCTCTCTCTCTCTCTTTCTCTCTCTCTCTCTCTCTCTCTCTCTCACACACACACACACACATATTTATATATTTATATATATACGAGGATCATTAAATTAGTTTCCAGACTTTTTCGTATGGTCAATTTTATTGATAGTACACACATGAAACTCTAATCCTCTTCGAAGTAATCTCCTCAGGCTGCAATGCACTTGTTGTACCGTTACAACAACTTCTGGAAGGCCCCAAGGAAGTACTCTTGTGTGAGCGTGTCAATGACCTTCGTCAAAGCCTCTTTCATCTCCTCATTTGTCTCATAACGACAGCCTCTGAGCTTAGGGAATAACCAAAAGTCACAGGGAGCAACGTCTCGAGTATAGGGACGGTGAGGAACTGTCTTGATGCCCATCTTGGTCAAATAGTCTGTGACAACAATCGAGTTGTGGACTGGTCCATTATCCTGGTGGAAATACCACTGATCTGATTTGAAGAGTGCTGGCCTCTTCCGACGGAATCTCTTCCTGAACTCCCTTAAAACCTCAATATAGTAACCCTAACCCTAGTCCTTTGGCCAATCAACTCTGGTGTATTGACATCCTTACTCCTCCTACACCTCTCATTATCCCTCACAGTATATCAACCATTGTAGGTTATTCAATGCCAAATCCTCTTTATACAAAAATATTAAATATGTAAGATTTGGTTGGGTTTGGTTTTATGGTATATCAACCACTGTAGGTTATTTAATGCCAAATCTTCTTTGTACATATATATTAAATATATATGATTTAGTGTGGTTGGGTTTTATGGCATATCAACCGTTGTAGGTTATTTAATGCCAAATCCTCTTTGTACATATGAATTGAATATATACGATTGGGTTTTGTTGGGTTTTATGGCATATCAACCATTGTCGGTTATCTAATGCCAAATCCTCTTTATACATATATAGCAAATATATATTATTTGATTTGGTTTGGTTGGTTTTTATGGCATATCAACTATTGTAAGTTATTCAATGCCAAGTCCTTTTTATACATATATATTTGTAAACACATTTTGTTGATAACATTTTTAAATGACCCTGGTTTTTTTTTTACTTTTTTTCTCTACAGGTAAAGAGTTTCACGTATTGCTCTCTAACAGGAATAATTCTATTGACTATCAATACTTTGTTTGGTCACAGTTAAATGGTTTCAACTATTGCAATCTAACATTGAAAATTTCATTCAATATTGATTCTAATCAATATTCATCATTAGTTCGCAGACAGTGAAGTGGTTACAAATACTGCTATTTGACACTAATTCCACACAATGCATTCATTTGCTCACAGTCAAATGGTTCAAAGTATTGATATGCTATACCAATAGTTAAAGGTTGCAAGTATTGCTGTTCCATAGCCAGATACGGCTATGCGAAATGTACATAGAATGTTCATAACATATATACATAGAACACAGGAATCTCGAAACACGAAAAACGCTTACGACTTCTTAGTTCAGGTACGAAACTTTTTATTACCTTTGAGTTTAAAGGTTCTTCGACATAAGGAAGAGAGATGCACAATCTTTCTATGCTGGCTTTTTCATCTGCCTCCCCGCCCCAATCTCGTGCGGCACCTGCCACAAGGCCACTGGCCTGGCTTCAGCGAGCAAGCGAAAGTTGACCCTTCTCGTTCGGTGTCTAGTCTCAACTCAACTAACTTTCTTCAAAATTCCCAAAATCCTTCGCGCGCTTCCAATGCGTGACGTCATTCGCACTCCCTACCCCCGTTTCCTATCAGGGCTATTGTGATATCTTTGAGTGATATGTCCGCTCCGCGCACGCGCGTGAACACCTGCGTTAATGTTGCACCTAAGTAACCCTTGCACTGAACCGAAAGGTTCTCTGCCTAACTAAAACCTAAAGCCATAAAACGAAATCCTTTGGCCATTATATTACATTGCTAATCAACACTAAAACTCTATTTCACATAACTAATTCTTTCGCACAATGTTAAATGTTTACAAGTATTATTACGTATCACTAAAAATTCAATTAGACAGTCATTTGTTTACACACAATTAAATGATCAAACAGTTCTATTTCTAACTATTCAATTTAGCATAAGTCAACAAAGTTAAATGTTTACAAGTATTGCTACGTATCACTAACAATTCAATTAGTCATTTGTTTACACACAATTAAATGATCAAACAGTTCTATTTCTAACTATTCAATTTGGCATAAGTCAACAAAGTTAAATGTTTACAAGTATTGCTACGTATCACAAACAATTCAATTAGTCATTTGTTTACACACAATTAAATGATCAAACAGTTCTATTTCTAACTATTCATTTTAGCATAGGTCAACAAAGTTAAATGTTTACAAGTATTGCTACGTATCACTAACAATTCAATTAGTCATTTGTTTACGCACATTTAAATAATCAAACAGTTCTATTTCTAACGATTCGATTTAACGTAAGTCATTTGTTTGCACACAGTTTAAATGTCGAACAATTCTATTTGACCAATGAACAGTAACCTGTAAAGTACTACCACTGTATGATCAGAGTGGACCTGGGAGCAATGGCAATGAAGGAGTACACCATATTCCTCAAAGCTCCAGGACTGGAGCCTCACCAACAGTCGGTTTATTTTTACACCCAGGAAACTTGCTAAGGGGAATTTTACCCGTCCGCACAGATGCAGTCAGTGTATTCTACAGCCCAAACCGACGGAGTTCGAACAAACATAGATAGATAGATAGATAGATAGATATTATAGGCAATTCTGAATTGATGAATTGGCACAGTGCTTAGATCTATCTATCTAGATAGATAGATAGGTAGATAGATAGATAGATAGATAAGTAGATAGAAAATACTGACCCAAAAACCTTTTTTTCCACTGGTTCAGATAGTCAAAAATGATCTTGAAATCCTCCAGGGTCTACCTTTCCCACAATCTCTCAAATAAACCCTAAAAATAGAAACGAAATTTCCATATGTTTACGAGAAAACGGTTGTCGGTGTTTTCCAATTCTTACCAAACGACCTCAGACAAGAAAAGGCATTGATTAAATTTCCTTTCATATTAACACTTCTTTCATGTTTACCGTCTATTTCCGATCTGAAGTTGCTTTGAAACGTAGAAAGGTAATGTGATTAACCAAAAGAAAATGAAGACTGTTTGCAATGTGATAATATTCATAAATTGTCTTAGAATTCAATATATGAGATAGTTGCACCTTTGTATAAGTTGAGTTTGAAAAAGATAATAGCAGAAGACCGGAATTAGATAGATAGATAGATAGATAGATAGATCAGACTGATATATATATATATATATATATATATATATATATATATATATATGTATGTATATATATATATATATATATATATAGATAGATAGATAGATAGATAGATAGATAGATAGATAGATAGATGTTAAACTTTTAAGCCTTACACAGATTTTCTATTAGTCGTATACCTCAAACTTTTTGCATGAGCCTCACCGTCACAGAAATAAAAACCGAGAACTGAATTAGTTTTATAAAAAAAAAAATGGTAGTGTGTTCTCATGACTAAAAGGTTCAGCTACGGCTTTTCTTTATGAGCGAGACAGAATTTTTTAAACAACCCTCGAAGATAGATAGATAGATAGATAGAAAGATGAATAGATCAGACTGAGATAGATAGATAGATAGATAGATAGATAGATAGATAGATCAGACTGAGATAAATAGATAGATAGATAGATAGATAGATAGATAGATAGATTGATCAGCCTGAGATAGATAGATAGATAGATAGATAGATAGATAGATAGATAGATAGATAGATAGATCAGACTGAGATAGATAGATAGATAGATCAGACTGAGATAGATAGATAGATAGATGAGACTGAGATAGATAGATAGATAGATAAATCAGACTGAGATAGATTAAAATACAATATATATATATATATATATATATATGTGTGTGTGTGTGTGTGTGTGTGTGTGTGTGTGTGTATTTTTTTTTTCATTCATGTAACATTTTTTTTAACGAACCGATGAGCATTCTCCTTAACAAAACTCTGGTTTTGTGTTAAGCAAGTAAGGCATTAAAATGAGAATATTCGCGTAGGTGGTCGTTTTTCTTTCGAGTGTCTGTCTGTTCGTCTTCCCACTCCCCTGTCATTGTAGTATTTGTCTGTTCATTAGAATGGAATATTGCAGGAGAAGTACTAAATATAAATAGATTGACTGTTGTTTCATTATTAACAATGGTCGTTCGTTTCTTTCTTTTTCCTTTTTTTTTGTTCTTTTTTATTCTTTCTTTCCTTTTTTGATCCCCCATTCTTTTAACCCACTTTTTCCACTTAATATTTTCATGATACGAGTGGGTGTGTGACCATTGAGTATCTTATATATCACAGTATCTTTAAATACAGGTGGTTTAAAAAAAAGGGGGGTTCACTTTTCTAAAGGACTTTCTATACGATATCACGATTTGAATGTCTCCACTTGTTCACCATCCCTATAAATACAATGCTGGAATCATCTTCAGTGGATTTACCTTCAATTCTGATTTTTTGATAAAGGTACTCCCATTGAAATATGAAAATTTTTTAATCACTTGTGGGAGTTTCTAAAATATTTTGACCCATTATATTTCCACATAATATTTTCAGAATACGAGAGGGTGTATGCCAAGAGAGTATCTTATATATCACAGTATCTTTAAATAGATGTTGTTTAAAAAAAGAAGTGGATTTCCCTAATATCAATTCTGATTTTCTAATAAAGGTTCTCCCATTGAAACATGAAGATTTTTTAATCACTTGTGGGAGTTACTAAAAATCTTTTGACATATTATATTTCCACATGATACGAATGGGTGTATGTCCAGTTTGTATCTTATATATGAGAGTATCTTTAAATACATGTTGTTTTAAAAAATAGGTTCACATTTCTAAAGGACTTTCTATACGATATTAGGATTTGAAAGTTTCTACCTGTTAACCTTCCTTATAAATACAATGATAGAATCATCTCCAGGGGATTTCCCTAATATCAATTCTGATTTTCTAATAAAGGTACTCCCATTAAAATATGAAGACTTTTTAATCCCTTGTAGGAGATTCCCAAAAGGTTCTGACAGTGAAAGTTAACCTGTGCAGACTGAAATTATATCAAAAGGGACTTAGCGTTTTAAGACATTATATATATATAATATATATATATATATATATATATAATATATATATATATATATATATATATATACGAGGATCATTAAATACGTTTCCAGACTTTTTTTGCATGGCCACTTTTATTGATAGTACACACATGAAACTCTAGTCCCCTCCAAAGTAATTTCCTCTGGCTGCAATGCACTTATTGTACCGTTACAACAACTTCTGCAAGGTCCCATGGATATCCTCTTGTGCGAGCGTATCAATGACCTTCGTCACAGACTCTTTCATCTGAATTGTCTCATAACGATAGCCTCTGAGTTTAGGGAATAACCAAAAATCACAGGGAGCAACGTCTCGACTATAAGTACGGTGAGAACTGTCTTGATGCCCATCTTGGTCAAATAGTCTGTTACAAGGATGGAGTTGTGGACTGGTCCATTGTCCTGGTGGAAATACCACTGACCCGATTTGAAGAGTGCTGGCCTCTTCCCAAGGAATCTTTTCCTGAACTCCCTTAAAACCTCAACATAGTAACCATAACCCTAACACTTTGACTAATCAACTCTGGTGTATTGACTTCCTTACTCCTCCTACACCTCTCATTATCCCTCACAGTCTCCCTGCCTTCCTTGAATCTCTTATGTCACTCAAAAACTGATGCTCGATTCATGCAAGATGGTCGAAAAGCAGTCTGAAGCATTCCTTACGTTTCTGTGGCAATTTTACCTAGTTTAAAACAGAATTTTATTTCATATCGTTCTTCTAAAGTGTCGTCACGTCTAGATTGCATTTTTGAAATTCAGCAGCAGAGAAAATCAGACTTTAGTAGGGTGTATTCCAATTGCTGCAGTAGCTGTTCATTTGAATAAGATGTATAGCAATAACATTGTGAATTTTTAAGAGTCTACGACAATTCTAAATGCCCATACAAAAAAAGTCAGGAAATTTATTAAAGGCAACACGTATATATATATATATATATAGTTTGTTGGCATGCTAACCTTCCTGGGTTATTTAATACCAAATCCATCCTTAAAGAGGAACAGTAGTGGTACTATTTAATCCATATCTACGAGGATAAGTAGCTTCATGCCTTTCCCAAGCGTAATAGTCCCAAAGTAAATGTAATAATGTGACTGGAGTTTGAACTCGCTTACTTCGTTGTTACAGTCCAGAAGGTTAGCCACTGCACTACGAAGATTCACCTTTAATATATATATATATATATATATATATATATATATTTATATATATATATATATATATATATATATATATATATATATATATATATATGTGTGTGTGTGTGTGTGTGTGTGTGTGTGTCTGTGTGTGTGGTCACACTGAAGTGTTTAGCAAGTGTTGTGATACAACGAAACAGTCTGTCTGTAGATGACAATATATACGCTCCCCTCCCAGAGCCAAGGAATATAACGGTTGCCACCCGCGTAATGCAAAGCTCTTCTAACGAATTGAGCACTCCGGCATCCGACAGCGCAAAATGTAAAGCAAGGAAGGTTAAGTCAAAATAAATTAAAATTCCCGAACTGACGCAGATCGCCGAAATGGCTGAGTGGTAAAGTTATCAGTCTAGCCAAAAGTTAAGCAGGTTTCGATCCCAGCTTGAAGCGTCCACCGTGTCTTGCCACACTGAAAACTTGTGATACAACGAAAAAGTCTGTCTATGGATGTCAATATACATATATATATATATATATATATATATATATATATATATATATTGACATCCATATATATATATTGACAGACTAGGACATAGGACCAAACTGATATATATATATATATATATATATATATATCCTAGTCTGTTCATATCTATCTATCAGTGGTTTTGGGGAATGCGGATCACTCCTTCATTGCCATTGCTCCAGGTCTTCTCTGGCCCGACGTGGTAGCACGTGATGGGACCCTGTCTATGGGTTAACTTGAATCAAAGGCATACTTATGCTAAACTGAATTGTTTGACTAAACAGAATAGCTTGAAATAGAAATGTCTTTGACAATATATATATATATATATATATTACCTGAGTATCATATTAATGATCAGATTAAAAGGATTTTAGGAACAGTAATAAGTGAGATAGTAAGCTAAGAATTAAAATGTATCCTTATTTGTAACTGAAAGATTTCGCCAATCAATTCAAATTAAATGTACTTCTTTATTTTATGAATCGTTTTTTTTTCATATTTTACAATTTTTTTCTTTACATTTGAAATAATATATTGAAAAATATGTAACCCAATACTAGAGAAAGATTTAAAACGTTTTCATATGTTTTTGTTTATTCGTTTGTTTTTTGGATTTTGGGAGGAGTAGTTTTGAATTTTTTTTTTCTTACAATCAATGTTCCCTTTCAGAATATTTTTTAGTTTATGATTTACGAGAGTGTAGAATAATTGTCATTCAAATTTTTATTTACTCAGTAATAAACTAATGATTAAAAAAAATCTGAGAATTAACAATATATATATATATATATATATATATATATATATATATATATATATATATATATATATATATCATATTAATGATCTGATTGAAAGGATTATATAAATATATATATATATATATATATATATATATATTCTTTTAAGATTTTTTCTCATTGGACTAGTGGGTAGAGAGTTTGCCAATGGTCTGGGAGATTTGACATTAAATAACCTACAATGGTTGATATGCCATTAAACCAAACCAAACAAAACAATCAAGTTTTAAGCTTTCCACAGTGATGAAAGCTTAGTTCAGGAACTGATTTGGATATCAATGCTTCAAGCATGAGACAAGTAGTTATGAATTACACGGTACCTATAAATTTCTTCAAGTAACCTGACTATAAATATATATATATATACCAAAGACTTTTAAAATGGTTCTTGATACCTCCTTGTTTAACACTCAGCAATATAAGGTACGTATCAATGGGGAAGTGGGGCAATCCAAAGAAAGGAGTTGTGCCCTTCCCTACACCTCAGTGTAGTAGGTATTGAAAAGGGTGCCTTCTGGTCGCCCTCGACTACGGTTGCCAAATTTACTTACTTACATCCAAAATATTAATCTAAAAATTAGTTTGAAACATTATTATATTTTAATTCTTCCAATTTTTTTTTTTTTAACCAGACTGAATTTAATTCAGTTTTTAATTACCAGTTGAATTACAATAATAAAAATGGATTCGAATCATCCATTTTTTTTTTTAGCTTCTAAAAATGAAAAGAAGCTAAAAATTAAAAATATGCCATTATTTTTGGTGAAAAAATTTCGTTTACACTATAAATACTTTCTTTATTTTTTTTTAAGTTTTTGAATTACACTGAGCGTCTCATCAACCGAAAAAGACATCGACACACGACTAACGAAAGCATGGACAGCTATCGATAGGCTCTCGATCATATGGAAATCAAAACCGACCGATAAAATGAAACGCAGTTTCTTTCAGGCGGCGGTCGTGTCGATACTGCTTTATGGATGCACTACTTGGACGCTAACTAAACGGCTGGAGAAGAAGCGAGACGGCAATTACACAAGAATGTTGAGAGCAATATAGAACAAGTCCTGTCGACAACACCCCACAAGACACCATCTATACGGCCACTTGCTTCCCATCACGAAAACTATACAAGTTAGACGAACCAGACACGCAGGACACTGCTGGAGAAGCAAGGACGAGCTCATAAGTGATGTACTCCTATGGACCCCCACATATGGCCAAGCAAAAGCAGGACGACCAGCTCGAACATACATACAGCAGCTATGTGAGGATACGGGATGTAGCCCTGAAGACCTGCCAGAGACGATGAATGATAGGGAGAAGTGGCGAGAGAGGGTCAGGGATATCCGTGCTGGCGGCACGACATGATGATAATGATGATGATGATAATATTTAAATATGAAAAGATTTTATTTATGAGTTATTGATAAATAATGCTTTTATCATTTTCTTTTCTTTTTAACCCCTTAAAACTATAACAATGAAAAGAAACTAAAAATTGATAATGTGAAATTATTCGTCTAACAATTTCTTGGTTGATATGGCATAGAACCCGTGGTGTTTTGAGAGGAAGGCCCCGAAACGGTGCACATTCTCTCCTGATGACACCAAAACAAGCATGGAGTTAAAACTGCTCAGTGGAAACAAGAATGGCTAAAGGAGCATTTTCTACCCGCTCACTTTTTGGTGTGTTTCTGTTACTTGGTAAGAAACTTCCTTCTAGAACCCGTGGTGTAATGGTTATCGTTGTAGGAAATGGACACAGCGACACGAGTTCAAATCCTGGACGAGACTAATTGCATTTCACATAGCACTGATACCCTTGGGAAAGGTATGAATCCAATTATTCTCCCGCCAGCTATGGGTAAATAGTAAGGCAGACTAGGTTCTTCAGCCTTAGCGAGGCAACTAGTCTAAGAGAAGGAAAACTCTGAATTCAACCCTGTTAAACTCTGCTTAAAAATAGACCCTGTGTCATATCCTTCCTGAGCGGAGGGGTTGGGTAAATATGTATAACAATTTCTTTGCTTTTTTTGTGGGGAAAATATTTTAAACATATTTCTACGATAGGTACACTCGATTTGAAATATTTTGGTTTGGTTCGGTTTGGTTTTATGATATATCAACCATTGAAGGTTATTTAATTCCAAATCTTCTTTATACATATATATTAAATATATATGATTTGGTTGGGTTGGGTTTTATGGCATATCAACCATTGTAGGTAATTTAATGCTAAATCCTCTTTATACACATATATCAAATATACATGGTTTGGGCTGGTTAGGCTTTATGGCAAATCAACCATTGTAGGTTATTTAATGCTGAATCCTCTTTATACAAATATACATGGTTTGGTTTGGTTAGGCTTTATGGAATATCAACTGTTGTAGGTTATTTAATGCTATATTCTCTTCATACATATAAATTAAATATATAGGATTTGATTTGGTTGGGTTCTATATCATGTCAACCTTTACCATACCCAGATATGAATACGCGAAATGGACATATTCATACCGGTACACAAAACGTTCATACATATATATATATAGAGAGAGAGAGAGAGCATAGGAATCTCGAAACACGAAAAACACTTACGAATTCTTAGTTCAGGTACGAAACTTTTTATTACCTTTGAGTTTAAAGGTTTTTCGACACAAGGAGAGAGATACACATTCTTTCTATCCTGGCTTTTCATCCCCCCCCCCATTTCGTGCGACGCCTGCCCAAGGCCTCCGCGAGCCAACGAAAGTCAACCGTCTTCTCCCGTGGCAGGACTCAACTCAACTAACTTTCTTCAAATTCCCAAAATCCTCCGCGCACTTCCAGTCCGTGACGTCATTCGCACTCTATAGCCCCCGTTTCCCATCTCGGGCTATTGTGACATCTCTGAGTGACATGTCCGCTCCGCACGCGCGCGAGTGAACACCTGCGTTATGTTGCACTTAAGTAACCCATGCACTGAGCCGAAAGATTCTCAGCCTAACTAAACCCAAAGGCATAAAATGGAATCACTTTGCCATTATATTACAAACCATTGTAAGTTATTTAATGCCAAATCCTCTTTCTACATTTATAAAAAATATTTAGGATATTTTTTGGTTGGGTTTTATGGCATATAAACCATTGTGGATTATTTAATGCCAAATCGTATTTATACATATATATTAAATATATAATTTGGTTTAGTTGGGTTTTATGGCATATCAACCATTGTGGGTTATTTAATGCCATCTTCGTAATACATATATATCAAGTATATGATTTGTAAGCTCATTTTGTAAATAGCATTCTTAAACGATCCAGAACTCTTTTTTGCACACAGTCAAATGGTTTCTAGTATTGGTATATCACAGTTACAATTTAATATCAGTCATTTGTTTGCTTTACTGCTTCAACCGATTGGGCTTCTTCTGTTTATATCTATCAAGCTGTCTATCGATCGATCTATATATATATATATATATATAATCAAACAGATAGATTCCTAGATATATAAGAAGACGCTTATATATATATATATATATATATAAGCGTCTATATATATAGGACACTCAGTCATTTCGTTTCTTTCAAAAATAGGAATCACTGGCCGCAGTTTGAAAGTTGCCTCAAATCGTCTTCAGACCACGGCGCGATATGCATCAAGATGGATTTGGTCGAAAGCGAGAAAGTTTTCAGCATGAAGGAAATACACGCGGAACCTCCTTTCCCGTGTGATTACGTAAGAAACGGTTACTGTAAACGCGTAATAACATCAATCGCCGAAAGTAAGCGCGTTTTTTTAATCACAAACTGCACTCAGAAAATGAAGATTAACGTCCAATGTAGTCTCTGTATTTAATTGATCTGGCGTATATATATATATATATATATATATATATATATATATATATGATTCTCTTAATACCCTGTCTGGTGGAAAAAGCTGCTTGGTATCGCCAGGGGTGGCAGTACCGCCTTGAGCTTCCGAAACTGTGTTATCACCCCTGGATGGCGGCTGATGATGACATGGTATCGCACGTGCTTTCACACGTTCTATGATGAAAAAAAAAAATATATATATATATATATGCGTCTTCTTATATATTTATGAATCTATCTGATCATCCATCTATATTAATTTTTTTTATATCAGTTGATCTGTTTTATTTTCTTTTTTTGTTTCTGTCAGCCGTCGGTTCATATCTGTATGTATGTGAACGTGTATATATGTGTGTTTGGTTTACATATATATATATATATATATATTCAAGCAGGTTTTCTTGCCCAGTCAGTTGGGGCTATAGAATACACCAACTACATCTCTGCAGAGGGGTAAGACACAAACTAAACACTGATGGCGACGCTCCAGGAATCTTTGCGTATGGGGAATGCGGAGTATCCCTTGATTGCTATCGCTTCCTGGTCCACTCTGGCCTAGAGTGATAGCTCCTAATAGGGTCATATCTATGGGTCAAACGGAACTAAACTGCACATTTATGCTCAACTGAATTGCTGGAAATAGAACTGTTTTGACATGCAAATTGCGTATTTATGCTAAACTGAATTGTTTAAAATAGAACTGTTGGTGACATTGAAATTGGACTTACGCTAAAGTGAATTATTTGAAATAGACCTATTTTGACATTTAACTGTGTGTGGAAAAATTCTATTCTTACGCTGAACTGAATTGTTTAAATTAGAAAGTTTTGACTAAATTGAATAGCTTGAAATAGAAATGTTTTTACAATTAGATTGTGTACTTACATTTAAACTGCGTACTTATGCTAAACTGAATAGTTTGAAATGGAACAGTTCTTGACATTGAAAGTGTACTTACGCTAACCTGAATAATTTGAAATAGAACTGTTTTGATATTTCACTGTGTGTGGACAAAAACTATACTAATACAAAACGGAATTGTTTAAATCAGAACTTTTTGACTAAGTTGAATAGCTTGAAATAGAAATGTTTTTGATAATTAAACTGTGTACTCATGCTAAACTGAATTGTTTAAAATAGAACTGATTATTTGTATAAAAATAGATTTGATTTGAAATAACCAACAAAAGTTTATATGCCATAAAACCAAAACAACCAACCAACCAACCGACCAAGTTTTGTTAAAGACGACGGAACACTCTGTTTATTTTTTCAAATTTATTTTTTCAAGTCTCCTATTTATTTTTCTTATGTGAGTGAGTGTGTGTATGTGAATGTGTAAGAGAGAGAGAGAGAGAGACTTTTCATATCTGTGTTATTCCGTTCATATCTACCTATTAATGCATTTATATACACTGGTTTATCAATCTCAATCAGTTCATTTATATATATATATATATATATATATATATATATATATATATATATATATATATA
Organism: Sepioteuthis lessoniana; assembly: GCA_963585895.1. Classification (NCBI taxonomy): domain Eukaryota; kingdom Metazoa; phylum Mollusca; class Cephalopoda; order Myopsida; family Loliginidae; genus Sepioteuthis; species Sepioteuthis lessoniana. The sequence goes on along the minus strand of OY757924.1, from coordinate 11,664,966 downwards.
TCAAAACCCCACAAAGCACCAACTATACGGCCACCTGCCTCCCATCACGAAAACTATCCAAGTTAGACGAACCTGACACGCAGGACACTGCTGGAGAAGCAGAAACGAGCTCATAAGTGATGTACTCTTATGGACCCCCACGTATGGCCGAGCAAAAGCAGGACAACCAGCTCGAACATGCATACAGCAGCTATGTGAGGGTACGAGATGTAGCCCTGAAGACCTGCCGGAGGCAATGAACGATAGGGAGAAGTGGTGAGAGAGGGTCAAGGATATCCGTGCAAGCGGCATGACATGATGATATATATATATATATATATATATATATATATATATATATATATATATGTGTGTGTGTGTGTGTGTGTGTGTGTGTGTGTGAGTCAGTTCATATCTATCCATCTATCTATCTATATATCTATCTGTCTAAAATTGGCCGCAAATTAGTACAACTTATTAAAAAAAAGCTGTTCACTTCACGAGATCAAATAAACAAAACAAACAATTCAATATCTTAATAAGTTTTGCTTAAAATGAGGTCACAGGAAAACATGCTTGAATTCCCTAAGGCTTGATGCTTAAATAAAATTTAATTTTCAAACAATTTTATAACAACCATTTTTCTCCTCGATATTGAATGAACCATGTTTATTTCTTCAAGAGAAAGAAATGAAAAAATTTTAAACGTGAGATAAATCAACATTGCAATGTTTCACAGCAATCACAAATTTACAATAAATAAACCTTTTTTTTTTATTACTTTGCATTCCAAATTTTCGTTTACTATATTTCTCATGAGCTTCTTTTATCGTTAAATATTTTCTAAAATAGTTTTTTTCACAGACATACGAGGATCATTACATAACTTTAGAGACATTTTTCGTTAGGGGCATTTTTATTGAGAGTACACACATGAAACTCTAGTCCCCTTCGAAGTAATCTCCTCCAGCTGCAATGCACTTGTTGTACCGTTTCGACAACTTCTGGAAGGCCACATGGATATCCTCTTGTGTGAGCGTGTCAATGACCTTCGTCACAGCCTCTTTCATCTCCTCAATTGTCTCATAACGACAGCTTCTGAGCTTAGGGAATAACCAAAAGTCACAGGAAGCAAGGTCTGGACTCTAGGGAAGCTGACAAACTATCTTGATGCCCATCTTGGTCAAATAGTCTGTGACAACAATCGAGTTGTGGACTGGTCCATTGTCCTGGTGGAAATACCACTGACCCGATTTGAAGAGTGCTGGCCTCTTCTGACGAAATCTCTTCCTGAACTCCCTTAAAACCTCAACATAGTAACCCTAACCCTAACCGTTTGGCCTATCAACTAGGGTGTTCTTACTTCCTTACTCCTCCAACACCTCTCATCATCCCTCACAGACTCCCCTGCCTTCCTTATGCCACTCAAAAACTGATGCTCGACTCATGCAAGATGCTCCAAAAGCAGTCCTAAGCATTCCATACGTTTCTGTGGCATTTTTTCCAAGTTTAAAACAGAATTTTATTGCATATCGTTCTTCTAAAGTGTCGTCACGCCCAGATTGTATTTTTGAAATTCTCCGGCTGTGACAATCAGGCTTTAGTAGGGTGTATTCCAATTGCTGGTGTATGTGTTCATTTGAACCTGAAATCATAAAAATTTGTGTGTCATCTCATAAGATGTATAGCAATAACATAGTGAATTTTCAAGAGTCTACGACAATTTTAAATGCCTGTACAAAAAGGTCTGGAAACTTATTGAATGTACCATGTATATTTACGCTTTGTCGTATATATATATATATATATATATGACAACAATTAAAAAGCAGTATGCAAATCAAACGTTTGGAGTAAAAAAAAAGTAAGTGCTCATATGCCAGAAAGTAAAGCAGTATCGAATGTAAAATTTCTTTTTGTGGATACCCAACTCCTAACTGGGATTTACCTTTTCTGTTTAAAGGCATATCAACTTTCGAGGTTGATTTAATGTCAAAGCCATCCTTGCGGTAGAATAGCAGTGAAACTATTTAACCTTTTATCCTTACTCCCCAGTTATCCTTTTCTCACTTTAATCCTTACTCTCCCTATTCTCCTTGCTCTTCCTTTTATCCTTACTCTCCCTATCATCGTTGCTCTTATTTTTATCCTTACTCCCCAGTTATCCTTTTCTCACTTTTATCCTTACTCTCCCTATTATCTTCGCTTTCTTTTTATCCTTACTTTCCCTTTTCCCTTGCTCTTCATTTTAATCTTACTCTCTCAATCATAATTTTACACTTTTATCCTTACTCTCCCTATTATCCTCGCTCTCATGTTTTTCTTACTTTTCTATTTTCTTTGCTTTCTCTCCATTATCATTGCTCTTTCTTATCGTCCTGACTTTGTCTATTCTCCTTACTCTCTCAATTATCCTTCGCTCTCCTCATTATCCTTACTCGCTCTAATATCCTTGCTCATCTATTATCCTTAATCTTCCGATTATCCTTGCTTTTCTCATTATCTTTACCCTTTCCATTAGATTAATTAGCTCGCTAATTAATTCTATGCAGACGGCATGCTTCTCTAAGGCGGTTCATGGTTTTCCCACTGGTATTAGTCCGAAAGTGAAACTAGTAACGTGACTGGAGATCGAACTTACGTAAAAGCCGCAATCCAGTACAATGGGGACTATTCTCTGATGATTGTATTAAAAAAGGCATGTGGAATATAGTATGAATATAAAGATTGACAGAGTGACATAGATAGATAGATAGATAGATAGATAGATAGATAGATAGATAGATAGAAAAATAATAAAGTAGATAGATAGATAGATAGATAGATTGAAAAAAATAAAGTAGATAGATAGATAGATAGATAATAAAGTAGATAGATAGATAGATATGTTATAAAATAGCCGAGGGATTTCGGTTCATGCCTTTGAGTTTTGTTAGGCTGAGAACCTTTCGGCTCAGCACATGGGTTAGTTAGGTGCAACATTGAAGCAGGTGTTAACGTGGGCACGCACGGGCGGATGGAGGTGTCACTCAGATGTCATAATAGTCCGAGACGAAACAGGGTGCGGGTGACGTCCCGCACCGGAAGCGCGCGGAGGTTTGTGTGAGAATTTGAAGAAAATAAGAGTTGGGTACTAGACGCCAAACGAGAAGGACCGACTTTTGAAGCTCGTATACGCGAGGCGAACGTGCGCCCTATGGGGGCCTCTCGAGATGGGGGCCAAATGAATAAGACAGCATAGAAGATTGTGTCTCTCCTCCTTACGTCGAAACCTTTAACTCAAAGTTAATAAAAAGGTTTCGTACCTAAACAAGAAGTCGTTACGTGTTTTCGAATTCCGAGATTCCTATGTTCTTTATATATTCTATAGTAATGAACATTATATGTCCATTTCGCACATACCGTTAATTGTGAATATGGTACAGATAGATAGATAGATAGATCAAGACTGACACGAATACACACACTTACACACACACAAAGACACACACACATATATTTATATATTTATATAGTGCCTTGTTGGCGGGGTTTAAAATACGTTGACTGTACGCCCGTAGAAGAGTAAGACCCCCAACTCAAAAAGTGGTATTCTGGTTACTGGAATAAACTGCATCTAATGGTGAGGCTCCACTTCTGAATATCTGTGGAGAACTTCATTACCATTACTCCCAGGCCCACTCTGACTCATATTAGCAGTACCCATCTAAGAGTCAAATTGATCTATTTAAAAATTATTCGTGTCCAATAAGATGTGTGCAAAATAACTGCACAAAAATGCATATATGAACGTACGATGAAGACAATTCTCAAACCTCTAGGCATAAAATAACCCGAAAACGATTGACAGGCCGTTAAAATTAATCAATACAAACACACACACTCACACATACACCGAAAGTGTGGGGCGGGAGAGAGATTAAGGTGGCCAGTGTTGTCTGGGAAAAATAAAGATATGTGTTCCACTATTTTGAGAAAATCATATTAGGATCCCAAGATTAAATGTGATTGGGAAACACTGGTGCTAATGATCCCATAGGCGAGGCTGTGGCAATGTTCCTGTTCAGAAATACTTTTAATCAAAGAGACCGTGAGGTGATAAAAGGATAGCACTGAGACATACACACAAGATCTAATAATTATCTTCGAGAAGCATGTCGTCTCCATAGAATTAATTAGAGAGCTAATTGACCCAATGGAAAGAGTAAAGATAACAGGAAAAGCAAGGATAATCGGAAGAGTATGGATAATAGATGAGCAAGGATATTAGAGCAAGTAAAGATAATAAGGAGAGCGAAGGATAATTGAGAGAGTAATGAGAATAGACAAAGTCAGGACAATAAGGAGAGTAGTGATAATGGAGAGAGAGAGAGAGAGAGAGAGAGAACAAAGAAAATAGAAAAGTAAGAAAAAAGTGAGAACAATGATAATAGGGAGTGTAAGGATAAAAGTGAGAAAAGGATAATCGGGAGAGTAAGGTTAAAATGAAGAGTAAGGAAAAGGGGAAAGTAATGATAAAAAGGAAAGCGAAGATAATAGGGAGAGTTAGGATAAAAGTGATAAAAGGATAACTGGGGAGTAAGGATAAAAATAAGAGCAACGATGATAGGGAGAGTAAGGATAAAAGGAAGAGCAAGGAGAATAGGGAGAGTAAGGATTAAAGTGAGAAAAGGATAATTGGGGGGGTAAGGATAAAAGTGAGAGGAACCATGATAGGGAGAGTAAGGATAATATGAAGAGCAAGGAAAAGGGATAGTAAGAATAAAAAGGGGAGCAAGAATAACAGAAGGAGTAAGGATAAAAAGGAGAGCAAGGATAACAGGGAGAGTAAGGATAAAAAGGGGAGCAAGGCTAACAGGGAGAGTAAGGATAAAAAGGAGAGCAAGGATAAATGTTAAAGTAAAGATCAGCAGGAGAGTAATGATAATAGAGATAGAGAACAAGAATGATAGTGAAAATGAGGATCATAAGAAGAGCAAGGATAACTGCTCGGAAACATTTCAAATGAAAGAGACCACGGGTTATCATTCGTCAAGGCTTAAAGTTTTTTTTTTGTTTTAATGGCTCATCAATTTTGTGGATTATCAAATGCCAAAGCCATCCTTGAAGGAGAACGGCAGTGCTACTAATTAACCCAGACCTAGGAGAAAAGGGGCTTAAGATTATATTAGAATAATTTTGTCTTTGTTATTGACGATAAAATTTTATAATTTTGTTAATAATGTGATTGCAATAATTTTCATCATATATAATTATTTATTAATACGTGCCAACAAGACAGATTCTTAAATCATCCATCCCTATCGCCCAAAATGAAGTTCTCTAAGCGGCTCCCAGTTTCTGCATAAAACTGATTAATGTAATCTTAGGCTGGTTGGCGATTAATGGCGTGTCCTTGTGTAGGAGTCCATAGGAGAATGTCGCTTATAAGTTCATTCTTACTTGAACAGCAATGCCCAGGATGTCATGCATGCATTTTGTCAACAGAAAGATAAATCGTTTGTTTATTTCTTTATTATTTAAAGGTGTATCAACTTTCTCGAGTTATCTAATGCCAAATCCATCCTTTTAGAAGAACAGTAGGGGCACTATTTAACCCACTGGAGGGAGGATAAGGGAGTTTATAACTTTGCCAAGGGTATTTGTCCTAAAGTGAACGAAATAGCGCGACTGGAATTCGAACTCGCGGGTTACGATTCCGCAGTCCAGCGATTTAACCATTACATCATGGAGACACTCCCTCAAGATAAATCGGGAACTGCTATTGATTGGTTATCGATCATATAGAAATCTGATCTCTTTACTTAAAGAAAACGGGGATTCTTCAAAGTGCTACGCTAGAGTGGCACGACTGAAATTCAAACGAAACGCTTGGACAAAAAGCTTGATAGAAACTTCTCAAGGATGGTGTATCCTGTTATGAACAAATCTTGGAGGCAGCATCCCACAAAACAGCAGCCGTATGGCCATTTACCTCCCATTTCACAGTACTTATATCTATACCTAATATCATCATCATCATCATCATCATCATTTCGTGCGGCTAGCACGGATATCCCTGACCCTCTCTCTCCACGTCTCCCTATCATTCATCGCCTCCGGCGGGTCTTCAAGGTTACATCCCGTATCATCACATAGCTGCTGTATGTTCGAGCTGATCGTCCTGCATTTGATTGGTCATATGCGGGGGTCCACAGGAGCACATCACTTACGATCTCGTCCTTGCTTCTCCAGCAGTGTCCAGCATGTCTGGTTCGTCTAGCTTGTATAGTTTTCGTGACAGGTGGTAGGTGACAGTACAGTTGGTGCCTTGTGGGGTGTTGCTGCCAGGACTTGTTTAATATTGCTCGCAACATTCTTGTATAATTGCCGTCTAGCTTCTTCTCCAACCGTTTAGTCAGCGTCCAAGTAGTGCATCCATAGAGCAGCACCCACACGACCGCAACCTAATATAATATCAATTAAAGTTTTCCATTAAGAAAACTATACTTTATTCGCTTTTATAACTGCGTATCCTTTTTTATCAAACAGAAAAAAATTTTGATTTCCTCTATTAGAATATTTTACAAGAATAGAAATACAAACATTTTATTGATTCAATCGCATATCTCAAGACTGGCACAAGGCTGTGCCCATATAACTATGATCAGCTATTATACTAGGTGCGACAGAAATACCTCTCTCATATTAAACTGTCACCTGTGTGATGCAGCTGAACTAACGCAATGATAGTTCCACCACGTTAATATCGTACAATATTCATTCCGCTAGACGGAGCTACCATTGCCACTTACCTTAGTTCTCCTGCACCACACAAGTGACAGTTTAAAATGAGGGACGTATATCTGCCGCACTCAGTAAAATAGCTGACTATAGTTATGTTGGTTTAGCCTTGTGCCAGACTAAGCTAATCTGATTAAATTCCAGAAAAAACGAGAAAAAAAAATTCCTGCCGATTGGGCTAAGAGTACGCCGACTGATTTCTTTGATGAAAAGTAAGACCCCCCCCAAATGTATGTATGACATCAGAATCTTGTGATCTGCTACAAAAAGTATGTGACGAAATTTGATTCGTTTTGGTTTGGTTTTATGGCACGTCAACCATTGTAGGTTATTAATGGCAAATCCATTTTTAAACATATAAACAGTTCTATTTCAAATAATTCAGTTTAGTATAAATGTAGTTTTTCGTTTACACTCAGTTATCTATCTAAACAGTTCTATTTCAAACAATTCAGTTTAACATACAAAAACAGTTCCATTTTAAAAAATTCAGCTTAGCATAAGAATGCAGTTTAAATGTCAAAACAGATCTATATAAGCAACTCAGTTTAGCATAAGTACAGAGTTTAGTTCTATTTGACTCATAGATAGGACCCTATCCGGTGCTACCAGTCCTTGCTAGAGCAGACGTAGGAGCGATGCCAAAGCTCCAGCATTTCTGGGACCTCAACATCAAATTGTTTAGTGTCATATCCAGGACACTCATTGAGGGGGGAGGGGTTTACCCCTGTTCAGAGGAGCAGTCGGTGTATTCTGAAGCCCCAGCCGACTGAGCAACACACAGAGTTAAATGTAAAAATAGTTTTATTTCAAACAATTCAGTTTAGCATAAGTATGCAGTTTTGATGTCAAAACAGATCTATATCAAGCAACTCAGTTTAGCATACGTACAGAGTTTAGTTCTATTTGACTAATAGATAGGGCCCTAACAGATGCTACCACTCCGGACCAGAATAGACGAAGGAGTGACGTCATTGAAGGGGTACCCTGCATTCTCCCAACGCTCCAGCATCAGATTTTAGTATCATATCCAGGAAACTCGTTGGGGGTGGGGTTCTTACTCCCCTGCAGAGAAGCAGTCAGTGTATTCTACAACCCTAGCCAACTGAGGAGAGTGGACCTGGGAGCAATGGCAATGAAGGGGTACTCCGCATTCCCCTAAAGTTCCGGCATTACTGGATCCTCACCATCAGATTATCAAGTGTCAAATCAGGACACTCGTTGGTGTGGTCTTACTGGTCTGTAGAGAAGCAGTTGTTGTCTTCTACAGCCCCAGCCGACATGGCAAACGTTGGTTTGGTTTGGTTTGGTTTTATGGCATATCAACCCTTATAGGTTATTTAACGCCAAATCCATTCTTATGTAAATAATCAGTTCTAGTTAAAACAATTCGGTTTAGCATGAGTACACAGTTTAATTGTCAAAAACATTTCAATTTCAAACTATTCAGTTATATATAACAATTCAGTTTAGTGTAAGTACAGTTTCAGTGTCAAAAATAGTTCAATTTAAAACAATTCAGTTTAGCAAAAACACGCAGTTTAAATGTAAGTAGAGTTTAATTATAAAAAAGATTTTTATTTTGAGCTATTCAGTTTAGTCAAGCAATTCTACTTCAGCTAATTCAGTTTTGTAAAAGTACAGATTTTGTTTACACACAGTTAAATGTCAGAACAGTTCAATGTTAAACAATTTAGTTTAATGTAAATACAGGTTTCAATGTCAAAAAACAGTTGCAGTTATATGTAACAATTCAGTTAAGTGTAAATACAGTTTTAATGTCGGAAAAACAGTCATATTTTAAACAATTCAGTTAAGCACAAGCACGCAGTTCAAATGTAAGTATGGTTTAATTGTAAAAATATTTCTATTTCAAGCTATTCAGTTTACTCAAACAATTCGGTTTAGCATAAGTATGCCGTTAGTTCTATTTAACCCATAGATAGGTCCCTATCAGGTGCTACCTCTCCGGGCCAGAGTGGACCTGGGAGCAATGGCAATGAAGAGGTGCTCCGCATTTCCCAAAGCTCCAGCACTGCTGGAACCTCACCATCAGATTGTTTAGTGTCACATCAGAACACTCTTTGGGGGTGGGTTACCCCTCTGCAGAGGTGCAGTCAGAGTATTCTACAGTCCCACCCGACTGGGCAAACATGGCAAACGAAATTTGAGATAATTTTTTTTTCTAAAAAATATTAACGTATTTCCGACCGATTTTTTTTTTTATTTAGGACCCTTAAAAAAAATAAAGTGATTACTTCATCGTTTTGAAAAATAACATTCATATGTATAATAATAATAAAAAATTGCGGACATTGGCATGATGGTTAGAGTGTTCACCTAATGGCCTGGGAGACCTAGGTTCAATCCCTGGTCGAGTCATACCAAAGACTGAAAAATGGTACTTGATGCCTCCTTGTTTAACACTCAGCATTATAATGTACGTATCAAGGGTAAAGTGGAGCAATCAAGGGAAAGGAATAGCATCCTCCCATTACACCTCGGTGTAAGAGCTATCGAAAAGGGAGCCTTCGGGTCACCCTCGACTAAACAGAGATAACTTTACTTAATTACTTATATATATAAATAAAATTAAAGACAATAGAATGCTAAGAATTTTTTTTATTTTTTGTTTTTTTTAATTTTCTTAAAATAATTTTTTCGTTTGGTTGGGTTTTATGGCATATCAACCATTGTAGGTTATTTAATTCCAAATCCTCTTTATCCATATACATCAAATATATATGATTTGGTTGGGTTGGGTTTTATGGCATATCAACCATTATTGGTTAGTAGGTTTTTATGACATATTAAACGTTGGAGGTACTTTAATGCCAAATCCTCTTTGTCCATATACATCAAATATATATGATTTGGTTGGGTTGGGTTTTATGGCATATCAACCATTGTAGGTTATTTAATGCCATATCCTCTTTATACATATATATTAAATATATATGATTTGGTTTGATTGAATTTTATGGCATATCAACCATTGTAGGTTATTTAATGCCAAATTCTCTTTATACATATATATTAAATATATATGATTTGGTTGGGTTGGGTTTTATGGCATATCAACCATTGTAGGTTATTTAATGCCAAATTCTCTTTATACATATATATTAAATATATATGATTTGGTTTCGTTAGGTTTTATGGCATATCAACCATTGTAGGTTATTTAAAGCCAAATGCTTTTTAAATGTATGTATTAGATATATAGGATTTGGTTTGGTTGGGTTTTATGGCATATCAACCATTGTAGGTTATTTAATGCTATATCCTCTTTATACATATATATTAAATATATATGATTTGGTTTGATTGAATTTTATGGCATATCAACCATTGTGGGTTATTTAATGCCAAATTCTCTTTATACATATATATTAAATATATATGATTTGGTTTGGTTGAATTTTATGGCATATCAACCATTGTAGGTTATTTAATGCCAAATTCCCTTTATACATATATATTAAATATATATGATTTGGTGTGGCTGAATTTTATGGCATATCAACCATTGTAGGTTATTTAATGCCAAATTCACTTTATACATTTTATATGATTTGTTAACGCATTTTTAGACAAGCCAGAGTTCATTTGTTTGCTTACAGTTAAATGGTAAGAGATATATAATGTGTAAGTCAATAGTTTGTAGGTAATTTAATTTTTCAATGAGTCGGGTTGGTTAGTAGGTTTTTATGACATATTAAACGTTGGAGGTACTTTAATGCCAAATCCTCTTTATTCATTTTATATATGATTTGTAAACGCATAGTTTGTAGATAACATTTTAAAACTAATCAGAGCTCATTTGCTTGCATACAGCTAAATGATTTTAAGATTTTCTAATACTAATAATTCGATTTGATTTTAATCATTTTTTGTTCACAGTTAAATGGTTTCAAATGTTGCACTTTAATACTAATTATTCTAAATAATTACATTTAATATTAATCATTTGTTAGCAAATAGTTGAATGGTTTCAAGTACTGCTATCTAATACTAATGATTCTATTAAATAATAATAATCATTTATTTGCACACAGTTAAATGGTTTCAAGTATTGCTATTTAATACTGACAGTTTAATTCAGAATAAGTCATTTGTTTGCACACAGTTGAAATGATTATACATATACGATTTGTAAGTCAATATTATGTAAGTAAACTTGGCGACCGTAGTCGAGGGTGACCCGAAGGCTCCTTTTTTGATAGCTACTACACCAAGGTGTAGGGGAGGGCGCTACTCCTTTCCCTGGATTGCTCCACTTTACCTTGATCCTTACCTTATAATGCTGAGTATTAAGCAAGGCGGCATCAAGTACCATTTTTTTAGTCTTTGGTATGACTCGAACAGGGATTGAACCCTGGTCTCCCGGACCATTGGCGAATACTAAGGGGATTAAGATTATATTTGATTTGGTTTGGTTTCTTTGTTTAATGGCATATCAACCTTTGTAGGTTATTTAATGCCAAAGCCATTCTCAAAGAAGAACAGTAGTGGTACTATTTAACCCATAGCTGGGAGGATAAGGGGGTTCATATCTTTACCAAGTGTATTTGCCCGAAAGTGAACGTAATAGCGCGACTGGAGTACGAACTCGCTTACTACGATTCCGTAGTCCATCGCTTTAACCATTACACCACGATTATATTACACCCCCCCCCCGATTATATTTGAATAATTCTGTCTTTTTTAATGACAATAAAATTTTATAATCTTATTAATAACTCGTTTGCAATAATTGTCATTATATGTAATGATTTATCAATACATACCAACAAGATGGGGTGTCCTCGTGGTGTAATGGTTAAAGCGATAGACTGCGGAATCGTAGTACGCGAGTTCGAACTCCAGTCGCGCTATTACGTTCATTTTCGTGCAAATACCCTGGGGAAAGGTATGAACCCCCTTATCCTGCCAGCTATGGGTTAAATAGTACCATTACTGTTCTTCTAAGAGAATGACTTTGGCAATAAATAACCTACAAAGGTTGATATGCCATTAAAGAAAGAAACCAACAAGACGGATTCTTTAATTGTCCATCAGGTTTGGTCTGGTTTCTTTGTTTAATGGCATATCAACCTTTGCAGGTCTTCAGGGCCACTCTAAGCTAATTTGTTTGCACACTTTCATTCATATAATAAATGGTTTTAAGTATTTCAATTTAGTATTAATCATTTGCTTGCACTCACTTAATTGCGTTTAAATATCGCTATCTAACATCAATAGTTTTATTTTTACATAGTTAAATGGTCTTAAGCATCGCTATGTAAAACTAACAATTTAATTTCAGTTTTTTTTGCACATAGTTAAATGGTTAAACAGTATACTTGATCGGCAGGTGGGACCTTAATCATCATCATCATCATGTCGTGCCGCTAGCATGGATATCCCTGACCCTCTCTCGCCACTTCTCCCTATCGTTCACCGCCTCGAGCAGGTCTTCAGGGCTACATCCCGTATCCTCACATAGCTGCTGAATGTATGTTCGTGCTGGTCGT
>OY757924.1:11547688-11635188 GCA_963585895.1 Sepioteuthis lessoniana | reverse complement strand
TAACTGTTTGAATAAACTGAATAGTTTAAAATAGAAATGTTTTTGACAATTAAACTGTGTATTCATGCTAAACTGATTTGTTTTAAATAGAACTGATTATTTACATAAGAATGGATTTGGCGTTAAATAACCTACAAAGGTTGATATGCCATAAAAACTTACCAACCAACCAACTACTTTCCGGCGTTTTATATAAATAGAACCGGACTAAAGGGCCCTCGCAATTTCATTTTTTTATAATTTTTTTCCTCTCTCTACCGATGATTCCTTTCATCCTTTGCTTGTATATATACAAGTACACACACACACACACACATACACACACACACTATATATATATATATATACGAAGTGCATGCGATAAGTTTCCAGACTTTTTTTCGTATGTGCACTTTTATTGATAGTACACACATGAAAATCTAGTCCCCTTCGAAGTAATCTCCTCCGGCTGCAGTGCACTTGTTCTACCGTTCCAACAACTTCTGGAACGCCCCATCGAAGTCCTCTTGTGTGAGCGTGTCAATGACCTTCGTCACAGCCTCTTTCATCTCCTCAATTGTCTCATAACGACAGCCTCTGAGCTGAGGGAATATCCAAAAGTTACAGGGAGCAAGGTCTGGACTGTGGGAGGCTGAGGAACTGTCTTGGTGCCCATCTTGGTCAAATAGTTTGTGACAAGGTTGGAGTTGTGGACTGGTGCATTTTCCTGGACGACATGCCACTCACCCGATTTGAAGAGTACTGGCCTCTTCCCAAGGAATCTCTTCCTGAACTCTCTTAAAACCTCAACATAGTAACCCTAACCCTAACCCTTTGGCCAATCAACTCAAGTGTGTTGACTTCCTTACTCCTCCCACACCTCTCATCATCCCTCACAGACTCCGTGCCTTCCTTGAATCTCTAATGCCACTCGAAAACTGATGCTCGATTCATGCAAGATGGTCGAAAAGCGGTCTGAAGCATTCCATACGTTTTTGTGGCATTTTTTCCAAGTTTAAAACAGAATTTTATGTCATATCGTTCTTCGAAAGTCCAGATTGCATTTTTGAAATTCACCAGCTGTGACAATGAGGGTTTTGTAGGGTGTATTCCAATTGCTGCTGTAGCCGTTCATTTGAACATAAAATCATAAGAATTGGTCAGTCATCTCATAAGATGTATAGCAATAACATACTGAATTTTGTCTACGACAATTTCATTTGCCTGTACAAAAAGTCTGGAAACTTATTGAATGCACCATGTATATATATATATATATATATATATATGTATGTATACGTCGTGCATTCAATAAGTTTCCAGACTTTTTTGTACTGGCATTTAAAAAATATACATATAGTCATCTACTGACAGACTATTTCATTGTATCACAAGTTTTCCGTGTGGCTAAACACGCGAGATTTTCGAAGCTGGTATCGAAACTCGACTGACTTTTACGCCAGCCGTAGATTCTACCGCACAGCCACGAGGAAACTAGCGTAAGTGAAGGGATTTTAAACGCATATGTATCTCTTTTGTTTTCGATAAGTTTTAAGCCTAATCTAGAAAGAAGAGAGATACCTAAATATTTTTCTTATGGGAACACTCGTCTACTTCCTAAAAAACTAAAAAAACTAATTCCTAGTTCTTAGCACCAATACTACACACTGATCATAGCTGGAAGTACCATGATTATTTTTCAGCCCAAAAGTTAGGAGTGTATATGTTGTATAGCCATGAACAAGTATACATACACATATACATATGCATGCAGAATCATAACGACGACACTATAAAGACGAACGACACAGTTCTTTAGAAAAATATACCTCTGACTTTATTTGAAAGGGTTCGAAAGGGTTACTTAAGGTTTAACTGTGTGAGAGGTGAGTTGGAGGCTGAACAGAACTGCAACATATTGACCCCCACTCTTATGGCCATAACAGCGTTTCTTTCACGTTCTCCTGGTCTGCTCAACCGAGGGCCTGGGGCCCAGCCTCTCTGGGACATGTTCCTCATTCCAGCATCTTTTCTCCAACTGCAACTGCTCAGTCGGGAGCTTGATGACCCCCTCTCCTGGGTGCTGGTTTTCTCTACCTCATCTTATCTCCAACTGACTGACTTCCTGTCTTCAACCGGGTTATAAAATTGTTCGAAACCCACCTTCTTCTTGTGGGCGTCGCAAATCGCACTCAATTTAACCCGTCCACAGTCAAGGTTATATCCTGATATTCCTCGACCAGATGCACCTGTTAATTACACAGGTGCATTTCCTATTTTGACAGCTTGACCGGGGTCAATATGTTACACGTATTGTACGCGAAAACTATATAATTATCTCTCTTTCAGGCCGCATGCCTCACGATATTCGAATTGAATGGTCAAAAGTTAGATCTAAAGTCATAATTAAAGTTTTTTTACTCCGTTACCGAGAAATAACCTGTGTAATATTTGTTTATTATTTTGATTCTCCTCATATCAGCTTATTTTCGCCTTCCCTATATTTACGAGCTTCAATGAACGAACGAAACACACTTCTTTGTCAAAATTATCTCTCATTTTATTCTCGAAAAGGGTCCACAGTTGTTAGTTGAGAGATAGATGGCGAAACATACTCAGAAAGAGGATTCCTTCTTCCATATCTTCTTCCGGGATCAAGGGGATGCAAGCGTTGGCACCCTCTTGCAAGCTCGTCAGAGACGACCTAACCCTCAGATCGGCTGCGTGTCCCTGGCTCGACTCTGATTCTCTGCACTCTGCCTAAATCTGACTGCGTGGTTATCACGTGGTCCCCTTCCGGTTACACACCTGTTCGACCCGAGTGCCCTGGCGAGATGTCATCTTCCTGTTTACTAATCAAAATGTTGCAGCTTGCCAAAGCACACAGGGTCACTAGGAACGAACCGAAAATCCATGTCATATGTCATATGTTATATAACATTTGCTCTAAATACTATGTAAATTTTGTGTTTTAACATATCCTGTAAACAATATAAATTCCTAAAAGTATTTTGAAATTTGCTTGAAGCATTGCACAAATTATTTTATTTTATTGCATTGAATTAATTTAGAGGGCAATTGCATTTATATAATAATACATATTATAATTATTATTTCGCATTGTAATAACCCTCTAATTTAATTCAATGCATTTATATAAATTCTTATTTTTAGTCTGTACGAACCAATTAAGTGTTTAAAAAAATCAAAATTTAGGTTAGATTTCATCATCATCAACATCATCATCATCATCTTGTTGTGCCATCAGCACGGATATCCCTGACCCTCTCTCGCTACACCTCCCTATCGTTCATCGCTTCCGGCAGGTCCTCGGTGCTACACCCCGTATCCTCACAGAACTGCTGTATGTAGGTTCAAGCTGGTCGCCCAGCGTTTGCTCAGCCATGTGAAGGGGTCCATCGGAGTACATCACTTATGAGCTCGTCACTTCTTCTCCAGCAGTGTTCTGCATGTCTAGTTCGTCTAATTTGGATAGTTTTCGTGATGGGTGGTAGGTGGCCGTACAGCTACTGCTTTGCGGGGTGTTGCCTCCAGGACCTGTTCAATATTGCTCGCAGCATTCTTGTGTCGTTACCGTCAAGCTTTTTCTCCAGACGTTTAGTTAGCGTCCATGTAGTGCATCCATATAGCAGTATCGACACATTGCTACCAATTCAAAAAAGTCAATGAATTTTATTCACACGGAGTTTTTCACACAATTTCATTGTTCTTTACGGGGATTGTGGTATACATGAGTGCGTATTATAAAGAAATAGTCACGCTAGCCATCATAACGTGTTGACATGGCGTTTAACCGGCCCATTGGCACAATGGTTAGAGTGTTCACCAATGGCCCCGGAGAGCAGGGTTCAATCCCTGGTTGAGTCATACCAAAGACTCAAAAAATGGTACTTGATACCTCCTAGCTAAACACTCGGTATTATAAGATATGGATCAAGTGTAAGTGGAATAACCCAGTGAAAGGAGTAGCGCCCTCCCTTACACCTCGTTGTAGTAGCTATTGAAAAGGGAGCCTTCGGGTCGCCCTCGACTCAGGTCACCAACTTTACTTTTACGGTGTTGAACAGATAAACCACACCGAAGCCAAAATTGATAACGTATACCTGCAAGGGTATTTATCTCGTTCTGACAACATTTAAGAAGATGGTTCTCTCCGTGTGGCTGTGGCTCTCGACTAATGCCATGAACACAGGGTAGCTTTACAGTGTCGGTATTTGTCGTGCGTCCCACATACCATGGCCTTTTTAAGTGGGTCCGGGTGCAGGGCCATTGGCCAGACACGTCCGGTGGCTCAAAATGTTTCGGGCCCAGTCGACAATCCCCTAAAAAGGGGCGCCACAGGCGCCAGGCAATAAACCTAGCCTCTCTAAGAAGGGTTAGAGCCTAGGGGGCGGCCCCTTGAGGTTCGAAGATGCCGGTCTTGGTGCGCCCGACATGAATTCCGGCTTCCCGAAATCTATGTCAGACGGCCTTGACCGACAGCCAGCGGAACCAGGACACACCCGAACTGATCTATGTACCGACAAATACGGCCGACCGAAGTGTGTCCCAGTAAACGGTGTCGACGTCCGTGTTACGTCGGTTTTTCAGTATCTTTGTCGGAATGGAAATGGCAATCATTGGTTGGTTGGTTTGTTGGTTGGTCGGTTGGTTGGTTGGTTGGTTTTACGTTATTTAAACTTTGTCCGAAGTCAGTCTTTTTTAAAGCAATTAAATAGTTACAAATAGCTAATGGTAATAATCATTGGTATCCAATCAAAGCTTATAACTGGCCCAGTCGGTTGGGCCTGTAGAATACACCAACTGCATCTCTGCAGAAGGGTAAGACCTCTGCAACGTAGGTCTCGGATATGACACTAAAAAATCTGATGCTGGAGCTTCAGTAATGCAAGTGCTTTGGGGAATGTGGAGTACCCCTTCATTGCAATCACTGTCAGTTTCACACTGCCCGGAATGTGTAGCATCTGATAGGGTTCTATTTATGGGTCAAATGGATCTGTTTGATATTTAAACTGTGTACTTTGACATAGGACACTGCTGGAGAAGCAGAGATGAACTCATAAGAGATGTACTCTTATGGATCCCCACACATGGCCGCGCAAAAGCAGGACGACCACCACGAACATACATTCAGCAGCTATGTGAGGATACGGGATGTTGTCCTGAAGACGTACCTAGGGCGATGAACGATAGGGAGGAGTGGCGAGAGAGGGTCAGGGATATCCGTGCTACCAGCGCGATATGATGATGATGAAATAAATGATTTATGCTAAGCTGCATTGTTTGAATTAAAAGTGCTTGATCTTTTTGTACCGTATCCATGATACGGCTATGCGAAACGTACATAGAATGTTCATAACATATATACATAGAACATAGGAATCCCGAAACATAAAAACTCTTACGACTTCTTGGTTCAGGTACGAAACTTTTTATTACCTTTGAGTTTAAAGGTTCTTTGACATAAGGAGAGATACACATTCTTTCTATTCTGGCTTTTCCATCTGCACCCCACCCCATCTCGTGCGGCGCTCGGAGCGCGCAAATTCGTCTGGCTTCTGCGAGCCCCGAAAGTCGACCCTTCTCGTTCGGGGTCTAGTTCTCAATTCAACTAACTGACTTTTTCAAAATCCCCCAAATCCTCCGCGCGCTTTCGGTGCGTGACGTCACTCGCACTCTCGAGTCCCGTTTCCCATCTGGGATATTAAGACATCTCTAAGTGACAAATCCGCTCCGCCCGCGCTCGTGAACACCTGCGTTAATGTTGCACCTAAGTAACCCATGCACTGAGCCGAAAGGGTCTCAGCCTAACTAAACCCAAAGGCATAAAACGAAATCCCTCGGTCATTATATTACATTTTAACTATGTGTAAACAAATGAAAGATGTTTAATTGAATTATTAGTGTTAAATAGCAATAGGGGAAAACATTATCCTTGCTGATTTCAATATTGCTGTGGTCAACATGGTCTCAATTTAGATGGGTTTAAAACTTATTGGTTGATTAATTGGAAGTGTAACCCATCAGCGATATTGGGGAGAGGATTTTTTTTTTTTGTTTTGTTTTTTTTTTGTTTTTTGAGAGACATCAAAAGACTGAAATAAAAAACACTGATCTTTTTATTTTTCTTTTCTTTTTTTTTTTTTTTGTTATTGAGGGATTTTTGGCAAGTTTTATCTTCAAAGCTCTAAGATAATCCGACGAGAGAGATAGGACTTTTATTCGTTGTCTCTAGCCCAAGAGAAAAAAAAATCTTTGCAAAAGGTTATTCTCCGAGACACAAACATAAAAAGTTAAAAAAAAATAAAGAGAAAAAAGTATTACGAAGGAATTGTATTTACGAAAGAGAAAAGAAAAATGGCTTTTTTCTATCTAGGAAAAAAAAAAGGAAAAAAGAAAAAAAAAAGGAAAAAGAAAACAAAGGAAGATACTTTAAACTTTAAACTAAGTGTTTTACATCTTTTTGTTGGCGTTGGAACTCTCCTCTTTTTGAAAACCTTTTTTTTTTTCCTTTTAGATGACAGAGACCTAAGGAAATGTCACTCTTTCCGAAAAAAAATCATCTTATACCGCCTTTCCATAGACACATCAACACTTTTCTTATCTTCAGAGCCTCCCTGAATATATGAAATAGAATCCGAATTCCAAACCTGAACAAGGCTGTTTTCGTTTCAGGTCGAGTTAACGCCCTTGGGAAAGGCATGAACCCATCTCTTTTCCCACCTACTGGTCTAGGAAAAGAAAAACTCCTACATCAAACCAATTGTACTCCTCGTAGAAAAATGACCTTGTGTCACATCCTGCTCGTGGCGGAGGGATTGGGTAAACACATACACGTCTATCTTCGGTTTCGTGGTAGGTGGGTGAGAAGAAGGATGTTTTTTTTGGAGGGGGTCTTAACCTTAGATATATTCACGAACAACGCCAACATGTCTAGGGTTATTTTAGGTCAAAAAGTATTACGAAGAAATTGTATTTAAGAAGGAGAAAATAAAAATGTCTTTTTTCAGCTATCTTTGTAAAAAACAAACAGTTTGGGCGGTTACAATATATATATATATATATATATATATATATATATGTATATATATGTGTGTGTGTGTGTGTGTGTGTGTGTGTGTGTGTGTGTGTGTGTGTGTGTGTGTGTGCATTATAGCGTTCAAATAACTATACGCATAAAATTCATACCAAATAAAAATAAATAAAAAAAGGTTTTCGGCATAAAATAACCCGATGGGTTGGCATGCCGTAAAAACCAACCAACTAACCAACCAACTGTGTGCAAACAAATGACTGATTTTAAATTATTGCTATTACATCAAAACACGTGAAACTATTCTACTGTGTGCAAAAAGTGAGCTCCGGCTCGTTTAAAAATGTTATCAAAAAATATGTTTTCAAATCCTTTATATTTAAAGTTAAAAAGGAACCCTGTTCATTATTCATTTATTATATTTTTGTGTGGTTCTCGTCAAAGGGTTTGTTGTTGTTTTGGATTTTTTTTTTTTTTCATTTCTATTTGATTTCTTTTTTTACTATATATCATTTTATTTAATCAAACATTTTTTGCACAAAGTTTAATCGGATATAGATAATTTTTAAACAAACCTATTTCTTTTTTCTTCTTTTAATAGCATATCAAATTTCGTGGGTTATTTAATGCCATAGCCATCTTTACAGAAGAATTGCTGTGATACTATATATGGGAATTCGGGCAGCCATCTTGTTTTTAGTTGTATGATACAAAAGATACAATTCTAAGAAACAAAGCTGCATTAAGCCTAGACTTTGTAATTTGCCATTATTCATATATGCCTTAGTTTTCATTGATTGGCTTAATCTACTGCTCCTACTTATTAGAAAGTCTATAAATAATTGCTTGCAATTTGTAGACGGCCGATAGACACACGTGTGTCGTTGAGCTGAAACATACTTCGGTCGGCCATGCTTATCGATACACAGATCTGGTCGGGTGTGTCCTGGTTCCGGTGGCAGTCGGCCGAGGCCGTTTGACATGGATTCCGGGAAAACGGAATTCATGTCGGGCACCCCCAGACCAGCATCTTTGTAACCCCATAGGACCATCCCCTCAGGCTTTAACCTTCATCATAGGGGCTAGATTTATTGCCTGGCGCCTAAGGTGTCCCTTTTTTAGGGGAATGCTGACGGGGATCAAGACATTTTTGTGCTCGCCCGGCGTGTCTGGGCCACGGCCCTGAACCTGGATGCACCTAAAACAAGGCCTTACCCACACTCGCCAGTTAGTAGAACGTACAAAAAATACCGATACTCGTAAGTCCTCCCTCCCAATCAATCCAACACTATCTAACCCCTAGTCTAGGGTATAAGTGAGTTCATGCCTTTTTCAAGGGTATTAGTCCAAAAGTGAACGTAAGAGTTCAAACGCGCATACGCCGATCGTTTTAGTCCAGTCTTTAGGCCATGGGAATATGTTTAAAAAAACGGGCCTTTGTTCGATAGAATTATAATTATAAATAATGTTAGGCTCCACAATGTTACTGTGTTGATATGTATATTAACGAAAACTTCAGAGTCTTTAAGATTAGAACTATGTTTGTTTTGTAAAATAGGTTTTACTAATGCGTTTTCGTCAATCCCAGTTTTGAAATCCCGAAAGTGTTCATAAATGTGTTTTTAATTGTTCTTGAAATCTCACTAATATAATTTTTACTACTTCCTCTCCGCAGACGACTCAGTCTCTTGGGGTAGAATACATAGACTACATCTCTGCAGAGAAATAAGACATTCCTCAACGAGTATCCCGTTTATGACACAAAATTACATCATATGGTGAGGCTCCAGTCTTGAAGCTTTGGGAAATATGGAGTATTCCTTCATTGCCGTCACTCCCAGTTCCACTCTAACATAGAGTGGTAGCACCTGTTAGTGTCCGATCAGGAAAATATTAGTTACAAAAATTGCTCAACTGCATATAATAGAAAAGTACTTTGCGGGTCACATGCGGCTCGAGGGCTACATGTTTGAGACTCAAGCACAATGTCATGTGAATAAAAGAATTAAATAATGCTTGATTCAAATTTCCAAAATATTACGAATCCTAACAGACACCCAAAAAGGCACAATGGCATAAGGTTTGAGGGGACATTATCAGAAAAGACAAAAAATACGCTCACAAGGACACATGGCGTAACGGTTATAGTTTCCCTAAACTTCTAAGGAGATAATCCTCTGGAGGTTGGAGGTTCAATCCTAACTGCAGGCGAGTAACAATACAGGAATAATTAACGCTTGTACTCGGTTATGGCTAACGGAATCAGAACAGGCGATCCCCGTCAATTTAATAAAGGACGTAGTTCGAAGTTCCGTGAAGGTTCCCGAGTTCGAGAAACACCTGAAGAAGGCCGGAGAACATATCGGCCGAAACGTTGTGGAAATAACAATGAAGATGAAGACAATAGTCCGAAAACCCTTAATTGTAAAAATCAACAAGCTTCGTCTCAGAAATTTTGATAACTAACGCTCACATAATAAATAAACTTATATATATATATATATATATATTATAAAATTAAGCGAAAAAGAATTCAGTTTTGAAGTTCCATTAAAAATTTATTTCAGCCATATAAAATAACCTTCTTCTTCAATGAAATTCAGTTGTATATTCTAATATAATGTAGACAAGTTTAAATATGTTTTTATTTGTTCTTGAAATGTTACTAGTTAATGTATTGTAGTCTATGTATTGTAGTCTATGTATGTTGTTTATGTATTGTAGTTTATGTATTGTAGTCTATTATGTTGTAGTCTATGTATTCTCCCCCATCAGACAGAAGGCTTACGCCTTCTGTCTGCTGGGGGAGAATACACAGACTACAACTCTACAGAGGAATAAGGCATAATTCAACGAGTGTCCCGTTTATGACACAAAATTACATCGTATGTTAAGGCTCCAGTCTTGAAGCCCTAGGGGAATATGGAGTACCCCTTCATTGCCATTGCTCCCAGTTCCACTCTAACCCGGAGTGGTATCATCTAATAGGATCCCATCAGTTGATCGAACTGTTTGACATTTAAACTGTGCAAACAAATGCTTTATGCTAAACTGAAAATGAAACGTAGTTTTTTCCAAACTGCGGTCGTATCGATACTGCTGTATGGATGCACTACATTGACGCTAACTAAACGTATGGAGAAAAAGCTTGACGGCAATTACACCATAATGCTGCAAGCAAAATTAAACAAGTCCTGGAGGCAGCGCTCCACAAAACAGAAGCTATACGGCAACTTACCACCCATTACGAAAACTATCCATGTTAGAGAAACCAGACATGCGGGACATTGTTGGAGAAGTAGGGACGAACTCATAAGGGACATACTCTAAGTGGACGAGCAAAGTTAGGACGGCCAGCTAGAACTTACATTCAACAGCTCTTTACCGATACAGGATGTAGCTTTGAAGACCTACCAGGAACGATGGATGATAGAGACGGGTGGCGTAGAGGTTCAGGGAGATCCATGATGGTGGCACGATATGAGGATGACAATGTGACTGTTTGTAAACAAATGACTGATATTTAATCGAATATATAGCGATACTTGTAACCATTTAATTGCGTGAAAACGAATGGGTAATGTTAAGCAGAATTATTAGTGTCAAACAGCAATACTTGAAACTCATTAACTGTGTCTAAATTGAAATATTAGAATAAAAAAGCAATACTTGGAGCAATTTGTGTGTGTGGAAATTAATGAATGTTATTGTATAGAATTAGTAGTGTTTGATAGCAATAACTGAAACCATTTATTAGTATAACTATCCAAGTTAGACGAACCAGACATGCAGGACACTCCTGGAGAAGCAGGGGCGAACTCATAAGTGATGTACTCCTATGGACCCCCACATATGGCCGAGCAAAAGCAGGACGACCAGCTATGTGAGGATACGAGATGTAGCCCAGAAGACCTGACAGAGGCGAAGAACGATAGGGAAAAGTGACGAGAGAGGGTCAGGGATATCCGTGCTAGCGGCACGATATGATGATGATGATGATTAGTATGAAAACAATCGCAATACAAGAGTGCAAACAAATTAGTTTTAACTCTTTTAAAAATGAAATTTTGGTTGGGCTTAGAACTATTCGGGTTTAGAGTTCAGGAGCATAGTCATTGGTTGCAGTTTTACGCTCGCGCGTAAAGGATATGACAATCACCATTGTCATAATAAACCCCCAGACAGGAAATGGGGCTGGAGTGTAGATGACGTCATGCCCGGAAGAGATGGTCCCGAGAATTTGAGGATTTCGAAAAGAGTCAGTTGAGATTGGACCACGGAGGCAGAAAGTTGAGTTTCTGGCGTTGAAAGATGTAGTTGGGTTTTTCGGATCTCTACCGATAGAGATTTTAGACATCACATGATGCACCGCGCGTGGGGTGAAGTCAGATTTCATGGTTAGCATAGGCGTTTAAGAATTGTGTCTTTCTCCTCGTGTCGAAGAACCGAAGTCAAGAAATAATAAACCCATTCATAAACTGAAAAACAGAGTCTGCCTGTGTTTCGTATCTGTACATCACCAAATTATACAACAAAATCATCTCTATTTAGTATATATGTAGGAAGATGGTTTGGCATTAAATAACCCACAATGATTGATATCCCATAAAACCCAACCAAACAAATCATATATATATAATATATATGTATAAAGAGGATTTGTCATTAAAAAACTTACAATGGATGATATGCCATAAAACCCAACTAAACCAAATCATATATATTAAATATATATGTATAAAGAGGATTTCTCATTAAATAACCCACAATGGTTGATATGCCATAAAACCCAACCAAACCAAATCATATATATTTAATATATATGTATAAAGAGGATTTGTCATAAAAAAAACTTACAATGGATGATATGCCATAAAACCCAACCAAACCAAATCATCTATATCTAATATAAATGTATAAAGAGGATTTGGCATTAAATAACCTACAATGGTTGATATGCCATAAAACACAACCAAACCAAATCATCTATATCTAATATATATGCATAAAGAGGATTTAGCATTAAATAACCTACAATGGTTGATAGGCCATAAAACCCAGCCCAACCAAATCATATATATTTAATATATATTTATTAAGAGGATTTGGCATTAAATAACCTACAATGGTTGATAAGCCATAAAACCCAACCAAACCAAATCTACACAGGATTTGATTTTGTTTCTTTGTTTGGGTTTTATGGCAAATCAACCTTTGTTGGTTATTTAATGCCAAATCCATTTTTATACAAATAAAAAGTTCTATCGCAAACAATTCAATTCAGCATAAGTACACAGTTTGTCAAAAACGTTTGTATTTCAAGCTATTTAGTTTATTCAAACATGTCTAATTCAAACAATTGCGTAGCGTATGTACAGTTTCAATGGCAAAAACAGTTCTATTTCATACAACTCAGTTCAGCATACAAAAACAGTTTTATTTCAAACAATTCAGTTTAAAACAAGTACGCAGTTTAAATGTTAAAACTGTTCTATTTCAAACAATGCAGTTTAGCATAAGTACACAGTTTAGTTCTATTTGACCCATAGATAGGGTCATATCAGGTGCTACCACTCCAGGACAGAGTGGGCCTGGGAGTGATGGCAATGAATGGGTATTCCGCATTCCCCAGAACTCTAGCATTACTGGAGCTTCACCATCTGATCGTTTGGTGGGGGGGTCTTACCCTTCTGCAGAGATGCAGTTGGTTTATTCTAACACATGATTTGATATGATTCTTGCTCTTTTAATAATTAATGAAAGTTGGCGACAATAGTTGAGGGCGACCAGAAGGCTCTCTTTTCAATAGCTACTACACCGAGGTTTAGGGGAAAGCGCTACTCCTTTCACAGGATTTCTCCACTTTACCCTTGATACGTGCCTCGTATATATTTCTGAGTGTTAAGCAAGGAGCTATCAAGTACCATTTTTTAAGTCTTTGGTATGACTCGACCTGGGATTAAACCCAGGTCTCCCGGACCACTGGCGAACACTCTACCCACTAGGCCAATGAAACGGGTCAAATAAATAATAATGTTCTTAATTGTTAACTTAATTTATAATTGTTTGAAATCCAAGATTGTTTAAATTTATTTCGAACTGTGTAGTTGAATAATATGACTATGTAATAAATTATTATTAGAAAAAAATATTATTGGAAATGTTTGGAAAGCTTTTTCGTTTGTGAATTTTAAAAACCCTTTTTAGCTCTTTGTATAAAAGATTTCGGATATTGAAGATGTACAAAACATTTTCTATATAACACAGCTTATTTAAGAATTTTGAGTTACGAATTCTAAGGTTTCTAATGTAAAAATCTTTGATTATTCTATTTTCGATTTTGGTATTATGATGTGAGAGGGCACCTCTGGTGGTGTAACGGTTAGCAAGCTAGACTAGCGAACCTACACGAGTGAGTTCGAGTCTCATTGGGTACCCCATTCATTCGGCCTTGTGCCACATCGAAGCAAAGGGCTTCGTAAATTACTATTATGATGTGAGTAAAAATAAATATACTCATTTTTAATTTGGGATTGACAATGGATTTTAAATTTTAATTTGTTGTTATAATCTATTAATTATTTTTCTAAACAGGGGTGAGGGTGTGTCCTCGTGGTGTAATGGTTAAATAACTGGACCGCGGAATCGTAGTAAGCGAGCTCGAACTCCAGTCGCGTGATTACGTTCATTTTCAGATAAATCTCCTTGGGAAAGGTATGAACCCCCTTATCCTTCTAGCTATGGGTTAGATAACATCACAGTAGTTTTGCTCGAAGGATCGCTTTAGCATTAAATAACCCACGAACGTTGATATGCCATTAAAAATGAAACCAAACATGAGATGTGATATAATTAGTGTCTAGAACTGAGGTAAAATCTATATAAGATTTTATTTCATCTATCCGTAATTTTTGTTTCGTCATTATTTCGTTGATATATAAGTAATATATCATCTATGAAAAAAACTCCTTAGAATCTTCGGGTATTAGAAATTTAAATTGACCTGATTCAAGAAATTTAAAAAACAGGCAAGCTTGGACAACACTAATGAATTGAACCCATGATGAACCGCTTTTTGCTTTTTTATTTATGAAAATATCACAATATATATATATATATATATATTCATAGTCATCCACAGACAGATCTGTTTCGTTCTATCAGAACTCATCAGTGTGGCTAGATAGTATCTTCCCGTAGCTGGGATCGAAACCCGATTAACTCAAACGTCAACACAAGCTTCTAGCAATTCAGCCAACGAGGAGATATTAGCTTCGAAGTAAATTTTAAACAAATGTGAATCACGATTACTATTGTTTACATACATCCGTTCAACGGTTGCCGAGACCTCAATTCAACTACGAAGAGGCTTGCAATAGACGCTAATGACAACACGATTACTTCTTCGCCAGAGAACTCAACCCCACGGGGGTAGGGGAGCACACACACACACACACACACACATATATATATATATATATATATATATATATATATATATATATATTATGTGTGTGTATGTGAGGGTAGCAGATATTCTTGTTGGAATATTTCATAAAAGACGACACGCGAGAATTTGTGTTGATTGGGGGGGGGCATTTTCCACTGAGGATGAACGATGGGTAATAATTCTCCAGAATCTATCATTTAAAATATGTATTGGACACAGGCGTCTCATAATCTATGACACGGTCGTACCCACATCTTCGACAATGACAAACGAAAGTAGAAATCATGTGTACTCACGTTACAAGAACGGAGATTTCGGACAAATATTACCCAGCCTTCATCTTCAGTTGCAACATCTCGCTAGCGAACATGATAAGGCTAATGGAATAACTCAACTCCAAAACCTTCTCTGTCATCTTTTAAAGCATATATATAGATGTATATATATTTATATGTGTTTGAGTGTGTGTGTCTGTGTGTGTGCACAGCAACGCTGGTTCGTTTGTTTTTTTAGCTTTCGTTAGTGACACAAAGTCTCTTTTTTCTCATTGTGCTCAAGCCAAAAGCAGAAAGCATTGTTACATTGACGTTAGGATTTATGCATTTCTTGTCATAGGTCACGTGTTAGCAAGCTGCAAGTCGCTGACTTACCACAAGCATCCTGAGTGCAGCATCTACTGAGGCTTCTTTTCATTCTCTTTCATATCTATTGGATGGTCTTTTTCCATTATTCATGGAGTTCATTACGCCTCTCTCTCTCTCTCTCTCTCTCTCTCTCTCTCTCTCTCTCTCTCTATCTGTCTGTCTATCTTTGCCTTTCTCTATTTATGTATATATCATTTCTCCTTCAGTGTGTGTGTGTGTGTGTGTGTGTGTGTGTCTCTCTCTCTCTCTCTCTTTATCTATCTATCTATTCTCTTCCCCCTCTATCTATCTAGCTATCTATCAATCATTTCCCTTTCTGTTTTTCTCTAACTCTCTCTCTCTGTATCTATCTATATATATATCATTTTTCTTTCTCTCTCTCTCTCTCTCTCTGTCTCTCTCTCTCTTTTTATTTATCTATCTATGTATCATTTCTCTTTCTCTTTTCCTCTCTCTTTCTTTCTCTTTATCTATTTATCTATCTATATATATATATATATATATATATCACTTCTCTTTCCCCCTCTCTATCTGTCTCTATCCTTTTCTCTCTCTGTCTATCTATCTCTGTCTCTTTCTTTCTTTTTCACTCCTTTTATCTCCATCTCTTGCCAACTCTCTCTTTTTTCTCTCTCTTTCTTTCTTTGTTACCATCTCTCTCTCTCTTTCTCTCTCTCTCTCTCTCTTTCAATCTCCCCCTTTCTTTCTCTCGCCCTTCCGCCCACTCTTTCTTTCTCCTTCTCTCTGTCTCAGTCTCTCCCTCCCTCTCCTTCTGTCTCTCCCTCTCTATCCCTTTCTCTCTCTGTCTATCTACTTCTGTCTCTTTCGATTTTTTTCTCTCTTTTTATCTCCATTTCTTGCCAACTCTATTTTCTCTCTCTTTCTTTCTTTGTTAACCCCCCTCTCTCTCTCTCTCTCTCTCTTTCAATCTCCCTCTTTTTTTCTTACTCTTTTCCGCCAACTCTTTCTTTCTCTTCCTCTCGGTCTCAATCTCTCTCTCTCTCACCCTCTCTGTATCCCTTTCTCTCTCTCTCCCTCTCTCTATCTATATATCTATCTCTGTCTCTTTCTTTCTTTTTCTCTCCTTTTATTTTCATCTCTTGCAAACTCTTTCTTCTCTCTCTTTCTTTCTTTCTTTGTTACCCTCTTTCTCTCACTCTCTCTCTCTCTCTCTCTCTTTCTTTCTCTTTCCCTTCCGTCCTCTCTTTCTTTTTCCTCCTCTCAGTCTTTCTCCTCCTTTCAGTCTCACTCTTTCTCTCTGTCTCGGTCTGTCTGTCTCTCTCTCTCTCTTTTTGTCTCTCTCTCTCTCTAACACACACACATACACACACATATGCACAAAGAGGTCTTTTTTCTGTTGATTTTTGTCCAGTGATCTGTCCTTTCTTCTTTTTTGACAAATCAGGTCGACTCTCAACCAGAATGGTTGTACATCAACAGGCCAAATAGATCTCTTCCAAAACTATTTATATTCAATAGGACTGTATGAAAAAAAATCTCTTACGAAACAACTACACAAAAAAAACTTCAAAAATGTTCAATGAACAGAATTCCCTAACTTCTAAGCATCAAATTACCCTCGACAAGTAGACATGCCCTTAAAATCAATCAATCAAATCATTTATTTACATTCATCTACAAACGTGTAAATGAATGTCGATCGACAGAATATCACATTATAGTTTTGTTTGTTTTGGTTTTCTGGCATATCAACTATTGCTGGTTATTTAATGCCAAATCCTGTTTTTACATATATATCAAATATATATGATTTGCAAACACAGTTAAAGGATCAAACAGTTCTATTTCTAAATTCAATTTAGCATAAGTCAATTAAGTTTAATTGTTCCAAGTATAACAAACAATTCAATTAAGCATCAATCAATTGTTTACACAGTTAAGTGATCAAGCAGTTCTATTTCTAACAATTCAATTTAGCAAGAGTCAAGAAAATTTCCCAAGTATTATTATGTATCACTAACAATTGAATTAAACATCAGTCATTTGTTTACACACAGTTAAGTGATTAAACAGTTCTATGTCAAACAATTCAATTTAGCATAAGTCATTTGTTTGCACTTTGTTTAAATGTCAAACAGTTCTATTCGAGTTCTGTTTGACCCATAGATAGGCCGCTATCAGGTACTACCACTCCCGGCTAGTGTGAACCGGGTAGCAATAGCAATGAAGAGGTACTCCGCATTACCCAAGGCTCCAGCATTACTAGAGCCGTACCATCTGATTGTTTAGTGTCATATACAGGACACTCGTTAATCATATTTACCAACCACTCCACTTGGGCAGGATATGACACAAGGTCAATTTTTAAGTGGAGTTTAATAGGTTTGAATTCAGAGTTTTCCTTCTCCTAGACTAGTTGCCTCACCAAGGCTGAAGAACCTAGTCTGCCCTACTATTTACCCATAGCTGGAGGAAGAATAATTGGATTCATACCTTTCCCAAGGGTACTAGTGCTAAGTGGAATGCAATCAGCTTCATCCAGGATTTGAATTCGTGTTGCCGTGTCCATTTCCTACGACGATAACCATTACACTACGGGCACCTCCTCTTAATTTTATAATGCGGGAATCAATCAATAAATAAGGCGAATACTGCCTAAATAGCTAGCATTACAGGGTGCGGAAGCAAAATCTGAAATAATTCAAAAACTTTTTTAGTCTGATTAGTCAAATTTTTGAAAAAAACGCGATAGATCTATTTTTTTCTGATTAGCTCTATTATTTAAGCCCTTTTTTTAAATTAAAATTCAGCCCAATATGAGTGAGCAAGAAAAGAAACGATAAAGAATCTATGATTTGCTTAACGTCTAAACCAAGCCAAACTTTCTTTGTTGATCATATACAAAGCAAAGAAAAATGTTATTACTGATGTGGACCCCAAGTCGATACACAGAAGGAAAACACGGAACACGGTTTAGAGGTAAGAAATATATATTAACAAAAGTTACAAATGATAGTGTCCTATATTGGTAGTCGTACTTCTAGTAATCTTGTATCACTGCTGTCACTACTACCGTATTAGGATATTACTACGCAAGTAATATAGTGCTAGAAGAGTCCATGATGTAGGTAAGTTTCGGTCTCACGACAATTACAAAAAAAGAGCTTTTTAAAGAAAAATGAAGAGTGGATGATTGAACAAAAAAACGAAAAGAAAGCTTTTTAACTGCCCTCGACGTGGCAATTAAGAAGGACACTAGAATGTCAATCAGAAAGCACGCTAATGGATTGAAAGTTCACATGAAAACTGTGAGGACAGCAATTAAACAAGATTTAAGCCCAGACTTTAACCCCCTTTTGATTACGCTATATGAGAAGATTTAGAAAACAAAACAAATGCAACTTCCCATCCAAATATTGGTTTGCTATTGACGAGGATTGCAATAAAATGTCTAAGAAATTATTTGAAGGCATGCAAATCGTATTGATGGCGTGTTGATACAATAACTGAAAAAAAATGGCGGTCATAATGAGTAAATTTACTGTTTTGTGTCTATCTTTTGTTGTTTATTTTTTGAATCAAAATTTATCTCGTTTTATAATAGAGTTGTTTATTATGCTAGAATACGTGGTTCATTCAATAAGTTTTCAGCCTTTTTTTGTACAGGCATTTAAAATTAGTGTAAACTCTTGAAAATTCAGTATGTTATTGGTATACATCTTATGAGATGACTAACCAAGTTTTATGATTTCAGCTTCAAATGAACAGCTACAGCAGCAATTGGAATACACCCTACTAAAGCCTGATTGTCACAGCTGGCGAATTTCAAAAATGCAACATGACACTTTAGAAGAACGATATGCAATAAATTCTGTTTTAAACTTGGCAAAAATGCCACAGAGACGTATGGAATGCTTCAGACTGCTTTTCGACTATCTTGCATGAATCGAGCATCAGGATTTCAGTGTCATCAGAGATTCAAGGAAGGCAGGGAGTCTGTGAGGGATGATGAGAGGTGTGGGAGGAGTAAGGATGTCAATCCTATTTACCAACCCCTCTGCTCGGGTAGGATAAGACATAAGGTCGATTTTTAAGCGGAGTTTAACAGATTTGTATTCAGAGTTTTCCTTCTCTTTGACTAGTTGCCTCACCAAGGCTGAAGAATCAGTCTGTCCTACTATTTACCCAAAGCTGGAGGGAGAATAATTGGATTCATACCTTTCCCAAGGGTATTAATGCTATGTGAAATGCAATCAGTCTCGTCCAGGATTTGAACTCTTGTCGCCGTGTCCATTTCCTACGACGATAACCATTACACCACGGGCAGGAGTAAAGATGTCAATAGACCAGAGTTGATTGGCCAAACGGTTAGGATTGGGGTTAGGGTTACTATGTTGAGGTTTTAAGTGAGTTAAGGAAGATATTCCGTCGGAAGAAGCCAGAACTCTAAAAATCGGCTCAGGGGCATTTCCAGTAGGACAATGCACCAGTCCACAACTCCATCTTTGTCCCAGATTATTTGACCAAGATGGGCATCAGGACAGTTCCTCAGCCTCCCTATAGTCCAGACCTTGCTCCCTGTGACTTTTACTAATACCCTAAGCTCAGAGGTTGTCGTTATGAGACAATTGAGGAGATGAAAGAGGCTGTGAAGAGGGTGATTGCCATGGTTACACAAGAGGACTTCCATGGGGCCTTGCAGAAGTTGTTGGAACGGTACAACAAGTGCATTGCAGCCGGAGGAGATTACTTCGAAGGGGACTAGAGATTTTTGTGTGTACTATCAGTAACAGTGCCCATACGAAAAAAGTCTAGATACTTATTTAATGAACCTCGTATTTCTAATTTTGCTTTCCCACCCTGGATGAAGCACTATACGAACTATATCGCTTTTATGTTTTCTTAAAAATCGCATTCAATGGTATCTTTTTGATATTGATAATAATAGAATTGTATCGGCAAAATACAACACAAATTCAAAAGAATTCAAAAGTGTCTAGACTTGGCCGCTTATACTTAACTAAAGATCGTTTACGTGAAACTCATAAAAGGGTTTGATTTTAGATCTCAAAAGTGTTATCTGATACCAGGAAGCTTTTTAGATATTTAAAAGAGAACATCAACAAAAGTGGTATTTCAACGTGTGTGTGTGTGTGTGTGTGTGTGTGATCAGAATTTAGCATTAGATAATCCAAAAGAATTGATGTGGCATTAAACACTACCGAACCGAACCAAACCCCATTCTTTCTACGAAGAATGTTTTTGATAATCTGAAGAGATTTCTTCGTTTCTAATCAATAAACGAGTCACTTATCAGCAAATTCAATCTGCAGTGTAAAAGAAAAAAATATTGATTCATTTTAATCTTTTTTTTTTTTGTCCGGATATTGCAAAACCCGCTGACTTCGTAGAAAGAATGAATTCTTTTCAAATGCATAAATTCAACATGTCGAAGAAATAAGATAGTCTTATGTAAAATATATATATATATATATATATATATATATACTGTCGGGATTTATTATTTAGCAGGAAGTGTAAAATAGCTTAAGAAAATGTAAAAAAAACAAACGATGAGTCATCGAATTTGATTGACGTGTGATGAACCCGAGAATGTCACGTGATCAGATGATACGAGGAAGTAGGAAGTTGAGAAGAAAGATTATTGATTTCGGTTTCTTTGTTTAATGGCATATCAATGTTCGTTGGTTATTTAATGCCAAAACCATCCTTGAAGAAGGACAGTAGTGGCACTATTTATCTCATCGCTGTAGGGATAAGGGGATTAATATCAGTGTTTAATGGTATATCCTCTTTCATGGGTTATTTAATGCCACAGCCATCATTGTAGAAGAACAGTACTGGTATTAGCAAAAGTGATTCACTTTCAAAACAGTTTTATTAAGATGGAGTCAGACTGGTAATAAAATAATAATGATAGCTTGGCTTGGCCTGGTTTCTTTGTTTAATGGCATATCAGCGTTCGTGGGTTATTTAATGCCAAAGCCATCCTTGTAGAAGAACAGTTATGATACTAGCAAAAGTGATTCACCTCCAAAGCAGTTTTATTAAGATCGAGTCAAACTAGTAATAAATAATGATAGCTTAGCTTCTTAGTTTAATGGCATATCAACTTTCTTGGGTTATTTAATGCATAAGCCATCCTTGTAATAGAACAATAGTGGAACACATTAGCCCATAGCTGAGGTGGAAAATGAGGTTTATACATTTCCCGAGGGTATTAGTCCGAAAATAACGTAATACCCTCACTACAGTTCGAACTCGCTAACAAAAATGTCGCAGTCCAGTACGTTAGCTATTACGCCACGGGCCGAAAAATAATGATATCAGTCAGTGAGAATCACCGGAAGAGAAGTTCCATCTGTGCTCTTGTCTACTGACTCCCCGTTTTCTGGTAGTATTTTCAGGTCCCCGC
Organism: Sepioteuthis lessoniana; assembly: GCA_963585895.1. NCBI lineage: Eukaryota > Metazoa > Mollusca > Cephalopoda > Myopsida > Loliginidae > Sepioteuthis > Sepioteuthis lessoniana. The sequence continues at coordinate 11,613,664 of OY757924.1, read as the reverse complement.
TGAAGATCAAATAGTTTTCTTTGAAATACTGTTTAAAATGTTTATAAACCACGTTTGCTGTTTAAGTGTTGAAGTACAAACGTTGCGACTAAGTATGACGTGTTTACTTGTTTAAAATAACTGTTAAGGTACCTTTCGTGCTGAATATCATTTTAGACCATAATTGTTAAACAGAAATTATACAGAAAGAAGTCCGTGTTGTATGCTTGTAATTTACTAAGGTTTTTGAATAGACGTAGCACAATGCTATTCATATGAGACTTGAACTCACACGTGAAGATTTGCTAGTCTAGCTTGCTAACCATTACACCAGGCACGGAGCCTTTTCATGTGGTGGGGTAGCTAACGCGCTATATAGTGACATCGTAGTAAGCGAGTTCGAATTTCAGTCGTGTTATTAGATTCACTTTAGAACAAATACCCATGGGAAAGATATGAACCGCTGTTTGATAGCAACATACAACTGCACGTATACATATACAATTATACACGAGAACATAATCAACTGATAATGAACGACTTCAATAAACGAACGAATACACTTCTTTATAAAAAGTCTCTCACACTTTATTTTCGAAAGGGTGATGCTTGTTGTGTGCGAGAAATGAGTGGAGACAAGGACGGACTGCTATATTGACACAAGTTCTTCCTCGACCATAGCAGCACTTCTTCCTTACCTTGGCTGGGTTGATCAACCGGGGGTCACTGAGGACCGCAAAGCCCTCAGTCTGCAAGCTTGTTCTTACACTGGCATCCTGTCTCCAACTGTCTGAAACCGTCCGGGCACCTGGTTATATTATTTTCTAACGTCCACCAGCTTCCGCTGTTCTTCCGCTTATTTACACAGGTGCATCTCTTGATTGACGGCTCGGTCGAGGATCAATATATAACACCCCCTTACTCTACCTACTGTTCTTCTACATGTATGGTTTTGGCATGAAATAACCCACGAAAGTTTATATGTCATTAAACAAAGAAAGTGAACGATACTGAGTATTATACAAACAAGTATACCTTATACAATGAATCAAATGTGTGCACTTACCCGACCCCTCCCTCACGGACAGGATGCGACACATGGCTAATTTTTAAGCGGAGTAAGTGTGATGCTACGACACCAAACATAATATAGGTATAATGTTACCATTTAAACGCAACAAAAAACGGTTATGTTAGTTTCAGAATACGAACGTTTGTTGCTACTATCCTTTTCATAGTAATCGTCGAAAAGAGAGATATGAAGTGAAGGAATTACTACAGCCCATTAGATAGACAGATACAATAAGGATCGTAAGATTGGCCTTTTCTCCGCCGAGCGGCAGCCTGTGTACGCGCACCGTCGCCCACGGCCGACTCCTACCGGGACTTCTTCGTCTGTCCTGACAATGACTCGACTCCAGCTTCTACTGACCGACTCCCGACTGACTGTGTCTTGGAAATCTTCTTATATATTTTCTTGAAATTATTCTGTAACTAATCTGTTAATCACACGTAATCACTAAAACATTTTCGTGGGGTGTCCTCGTGGTGTAATGGTTAAAGCGATCGACTGCGGAATCGTAGTAAGCGAGTTCGTATTCCAGTCGCGCTATTACGTTCACTTTCGAACAAATACCCTTGGGAAAAGGTAGGAACCCCCTTATCCTCCCAGCTATGGATTAAATAGTACTACTACTATTCTTCCTGGAGGTGCCGGTGGTGTAATGGTTATCGTCGTAGGAAATGGACACGGCGACACGAGTTCAAATCATGCACGAGACTGATTATATTTCACATAGCACTAATACCATTGGGAAAGGTAGGAATCAAATTATTCTCCCTCCAGCTCTGGGTAAATAGTAGGCCAGACTAGGTTCTTCAGCCTTGGCAACTAGTCTAAGAGAAGAAAAACTCTGAATTCAGACCTGTTAAACTTCGCTTAAAAATTAACCTTGTGTCATATCCTGCCCGAGCGGAGGGGTTGGTAAATATGACCACTACTATTCTTCTAGGAGAATAGATTTGGCATTAAATAGCCTACAAAGGTTGATATGCCATTAAACAACCCAACCAAACTAAAACTTTTTTGTGACACGTCATTGCTAAATAACAGATATCTACCGAATTGGTCATTTAAGTATTTTGCTAACTGCTTATTCTAAAACAAACTTGTCGTGCATGACTGACATGTTTACACAAAGCAAGGTTCTGACCTTTGCAAAACGATAATCTGCAACTACGAACTCAAAGTTTAGCTAGAAAAATAATTTATTACTTAAATAATTAACTAGAATTTTCTTTATATAATGCCAGTTTGATGACAAAATTGTCCTGCTCCTAGACTGGTTGCCAAACTAAGTCTAAATAATCCGGTCTGCTCAACTATTTACATATCAGCGTGTGTGGAGGAGAATGAGGAGAGAAAGAAGAGACGAAACCGTTCCGCCACGTGCCTCCATTATTAAATATAAAAAAGTCAAATGTCAAAAAAAAATTTAGCGGCCTCCTTAAACTAAAAGCGTTGCAGATGAGATAATGGTTAAATGGAAGCCGCCAAGAAATACATAAAGTATATTTATCCGAACAAAATAAGACACGAGAGAGAAAGACGATGGACGAACAATAATAACAAAATGGCGCCAAAAAGCGGTGACTTGTGGTAACAGAAATGAGAAAAGAGCGGGAAAAAAACAGCATAACAAAATGAAATGGGAGAATCAAATACGACAACGTAATATAAACCTTAAACTGAATATAATATTTAACGCTGAAAATGTATGTAAAACTTACAAAACTAAAGTAATTCTACTTCTACCTCATAATTTCGTTTAGCTTGGTTTCTTTGTTAAATGGCATATCAATTTTTTTTAATTATTTAATGCCAAAGCCATCCTTGTAAAAATCAGATGCTGTACTATTTAAAGCATCTATGATCTGGATAATGGGATTTATACCTTTCTTAAAGGCATTGGTACAAAAGTCAACGATTTAGCGCGATTGGAGTTCGAACCCACTTACTACAATGTTGGTGTCCAGCAGGTTTGCCACAATGGCGCAGATTCTTCCCCAGAAGTCTCTTAAAGCATTCAGAGTGGGCTATGTGTGTGTTCAACTTTCAGTTTGCTTTGTTTGTTTGTTGGATTTTATGGCATATCAACCTTTGTAGGTTAATTAACGTCAAATCCATTTTTATGCAAATAATCAGTTCTATTTCAAACAATTCAGTTTAGCATAAGTACACAGTTTAATTGTCAAAAACATTCCTATTTCAAACTATTCAAGCAGTTATATGTAACAATTCAGTTAAGTGTAAATACAGTTTTAATGTCGAAAAATAGTTCTATTTCAAATAATACAGTTAAGCATATGCACGCAGTTTAAATGTAAGTACGGTTTAATTGTCAAAAACATTTCTATTTCAAGCTATTCAGTTTAGTCAAACAATTCAGTTTAGCATAAGTATGCTGTTAGTTCTATTCAGCCCATAGATAGGGCCCTATCAGGTGCTATCACTCCAGGCCAGAGTGGACCTGGGAGCGATGATAATGAAGGCGTACTACGCATTCCCAAAAGGTCCAGCACTGCTGGAACCTCACCATCAGATTATTTAGTGTCATATACAGAACACTCGTTGTGGGGGTCTTACCCCTCTGCACAGGAGCAGTTAGTGTATTACAGCTCCGGCGAACTGGGCAAAGTTTGGTTTGGCCTGGTAGGGTTGAGTTTTAGGGCATATCAATCATTGTAGGTGATTTAATGTCAAATCCTCTTTCTACACATATATTAGATATATTGGATTTTGTTTGGTGGGGTTTGATGGCATATTAACCATTGTAGGTTATTTAATACCAAATCCTCTTTAAACTTATACATTAAATATACAGGATTTGGTTCGGTTGGGGTTTATGGCATATCAACCATAGTAGGTTATTTAATGCCAAACCCTGATGATACATATATAGTAAATATACATATTATTTATAAACACATTTTGTAGATAACATTCTAATAGCCTAAGCCATTTTTGGACACAGTTAAATGGTTTCAAGTTCTTCCTTTATTTGTCACTCACTAGTTTTTCAGTCAGATGATTGATTGATTGACTGTGTTTAACGACATCTCAATCCATCTTAGGTTATTCTAAGCTTTGACTTTGGGAAAATCACAAATTTTAAAAACTTTTTTGTATTTGTTTATTCTGAGTTTTAATTTGCTTTTGATTTCCAACAGATTTGGTTTTATAGCACATCAACACTTGTAGGGTTATTTAGTACCAAATCCTGACTATACATATATATCGAATATCTATGATTTGTAAAAATGTTCTACACAACATATTTAAATGAGTCAGAGCTCATTTGTTTGCCTAAAGTTAAATGATTTCAAGCATTTTATCTAACTATATTTGTCTCTGCCTCCCATCAGACAAGGCTTGATACAAGGTCAATGACCCGAAGGTCGACTAAAGTGAGGATTAGGGAAAGAGTGGGTCAGGTAGAAGCCGATGCTCGAACCTTGCTGGTCTGTGCACGTAGCTCATCGACCCACGAAGTGTAATGTGAGTCTTATGAGCCAAACTGGTCTTTGACCCAATCGCATTTAACATAGCACTAATACCCTTGAGAAGTGTATGAATTCAATTATTCTCCCTCCATGGGTAAATAGTAGGGCAGACTTGTTCTTTAGCTTTGGTCACCCAACTTGTCTATGAGAAGAAAAACTCTGATTAAAAACCTGTTAAACTCAGCTTAAAAATTGACCTTGTGTCACAACCTGCCCATGCAAAGGAGTTTTTAAATGTATACCCCGCATTCCTCAAAGCTCTGGAGTCTTGCCTTTGTTTAGAGTCATATACGGGACATTCGTTCGAGAGTCTCTTACCTCTCTGCAGAGATACAGTCGGTGTATTTGACAGCCCCAACCGACTGGGCCACAGGATACTCGTTAGTGGAGTCTTACCCCTTGGCAGAGATACAGTCAGCCCCAGCTGACTGGGCTATGTGTTTTTGATTCTTTTTCTTTTTTTGGCACATGAATACGAATGATTTTTAAATATACATTTTTGACCCGTAGATTGGACCTTAATTTGAACTACCGTTCCGAGTCGGAGTTGAACTGGGAGTAATGGCAATAAAAGAGTGACTCCACACTCCACAGATCTTCAGAACTGGATCCTCAACAACGGGTGCAGATTAGTGTCATACACCTTTTTGGGGAATGGAGGAATTGTACCTCTCTACAGGGCATACAGTCAGCGTGTTCTAAGCTCCACTGTCAAGGCTGGTTCTTCGCTCATGGATCAGAGTGTAGTATCTGTGCGTTCTATTTTGGATCGAAATTCCCTTGGGCATTTACTCTATTCAAGAAATGCTTCTACGATTGTTTGTATAGTGGATTGGGTTACTATTCATTCCCAAAACTAGTGTAAATATTGACGATTTCGACAAAATATTGTAAAGAAAATCGAAATCAGTATGTTTGAACCATGTTCGCTTTTTGAGATCAATTGGAAACATGATTTGATTTTGAACTTGTTCGTATTTTTAGGATTCTACTGTTAGAAGAAGAAGAAGAAGAAGAAGAAGAAGAAGAAGAAGAAGAAGAAGAAGAAGAAATAAATGATTGAAAAGAAGAAAATGACATAAAAAATTGTGAAGAAGAAGAAGAAGAAGAAGAAGAAGAAGAAGAAGAAGAAGAAGAAGAAGAAGAAGAAGAAGAAGAAGAAGTAAAAAACAGCTTTTATGAGAATGAGATATATTTATATATATATATATTCTTTATTTTTCTTTTTTTTTTTTTTCATTTCCTTCTGACGTCCTAGAAGAATTCTCTGGTTTTTGTTCAATTTCATATGAAAATTACCAAAATTTCTTCAAGATGCATTTTCCACTATTCCAGGTGATTTTCAAAGGTATAATCAAGATTTCTTTAACATCCTACGAATTTTAGGATGTCTTTAATCTTTATTTCCTAATTGACATGTTTTTGACCAAAATTCAGAAAAAAAAGCAAGGAGAAAAAGCTAGATGGGACCTATACAAGAATGCTACATGCTGTTTTGAAAAAATCCTTGGAGCAACATGCCCAACAACCGCAGCTGTACGGCCACTTACTTCCCATCTCAAAAACTGTCCAACTGTAACATGATATGGTAGGTCCAAAATATACAAAGAATGAAAGTCTAATTTCTGGGGAAGAAGAAAAGAAGAAAAAAAGAAGAAATAATGCAGATATTACGTCTACAGAGACGTGCAGTTGACCTCTGAGTGACTTAAGCGGGTCAGCCAGTCACGGGTGAGTGACTACGTTAATCAAAAGTGACTAGAAAAAAAACTGGAGGTCCCAAATTTTCTGCGTTGGTGTGGAACCAACGGAAACGGATATGGTCCTCTCTCCCACACCAGACAGAAGGAAGGAGACGACTCAGTTTAAGAGAGTTGGTGAGAAAAAGTGTGGCAGAAAGACAGGCATTTGAACACTAGCCACGGAGTTGTACGAGAGGAAAATTTACGAGCCCTATTGGGGGGGCTCCGAAAAGGGTTTTTACACTGGATGCGACCCTGTGAACACAAAACCAGCGAACACACATGTCAGAACTACAACAGAAAACCAGGAAGAAAATTCGACGTCTATGTCTGTTCTCTCGTTCTCCTCAGGACCTTTGCCCAGTTAACACGGTCAACTCAACTTTCATACTCTCTTTCTTTCTCCCGGCAACTACTTACAAAATGTAGTAGAGAATAAAACCTTGTGTACTGAACAAAGACAGAGTTTCCTATGTTCGTTAACTTTTCCCACGGCGGGGTCACGGCCCGACTGCTATTATAGACGGTTTCGAGCACGCAGTGTTACAAATGTCTATTTTGTACTGTTATGTCACAACCGTCAATTCAGTACCGTTATGGTTCGACGTTCAATTGGTACCGTTAGCGGATAAAGTGTTTACCCATGATCATGCCAGGCCGGGGTTCAATCCCAGGTCTAGTCTTACCAAAGACTCAAAAAATGATACTATATGCCGTCTTGCTTAACACTCAGCATTAAAAGATTCGGATCAAAGGTAAAGTGGAGCAATCTAGGGAAAGGAGTAGTATCTTCCTCTACACCTCAGTGTAGTAGCTATTGAAAAGAGAGCTTTCGGGTCCCCCTCGACTAAGGTCACCGACTTTATTTACTTATGTTACAGAAGTATGACGAATAAGACACACAGGGCATTGCTGGTGAAGCAAGGACGAACCCATAAGCAACGTTCTCTTAAGAATTCCAACTCATTGACGCACCAGCGTTGTCCAACCAGCAAACATTTACATTCATCAGTTCTGTGCGGACACTGGTTGCTGTCAATAGGATCTGCTAGGAGCGATAGACGATAGTGACGGATTGCAAGTGAGAATTAGGAAACTCCGTGCCATTAGCACAACTTGATGATGAACACACACACACACACACACAAATATATATATATATATATATATATATATATATAGGTAATATTATTTGGTCCAGTTAAACCGGAGTTGGGAGTAATTCCATCAGGACAAGAAAACTATTCAAGAGTGAACATTTAAATTTTCCTGGTAAAGAGCTCAATGTTACAGACATTACAGAGCAATAATTTCATTCAGAAAAACAACAAACCGGTCACATTAGGATTATAAATTTATTTCCATCCTGTTATATGTTTTCGAAAAATTCAAAAACACGAAAAAAATTAACAGGACTTCTTCAGATTCTATGGATAAAATAAATCAGATATAGCCCATATTAAAAAGATCAAATACTCCAAAGTCTTTCGATAGTAGATGCAATCTGTGTTTAAAAGAAAAAATGCACATTTTGCTTTATCCAGAGCCGGAAAAATTATTAAATAAGAGAAGTGAATCAATACCTAGGTGTAGACATCGGGCGAAATTTAAACTATAGATAATTAACTTGGTAAATAAAATGTTAGATAGAAAATGTTAAAAAACATATCATATATACGTACTAATCATTAAAAGTGTAACTGATTAATAGGTTCTAAATAGTTTTCATTTTTTTTAAATCTCAATTTAATTAAATCTTGATTTTAATTTAATATAATTATTACTGTATCATTACGCATAAGTTATTGAATAAAGTTAGAAATCTATTTTAATATTAAATCTGTAGTTTAAGTAAAAATGTAATTAGAATTTAAAAATGAAAATTTAAAAAAAATTTTTTTAATAAATTTACTATAATTCTAACCGACAATAAAATAAAAAACGGAAGTGGGCTAGATGAGGAGATAACTCTTCACCCTTCTTCTATCCCCTCCCACCTTCTTTCCTGTGTCTATTCTGATTTATTTTATCCATAAGATCTGAAGAAGTCCTGTTAATTTTTTCCGTGTTTTTTGATTTTATCAAAAACACATAACAGGATGGAAATAAATTTATAATCCTAATGTGACCGGTTTGTTGTTTTTTCTTAATTATATATATATATATATATATGTATGTATGTGTACAGATATATATAATTAACTGGTTTTAAGGCGCCAGTTACTCGCCTGTGACAACCCTCACAAGAAGGCCAGGAGTAGGACTAGGTTGTCAGAGGCTATAGATTTGAGCATTCCCTGGGAGTATTTCATAGGAAAGAAGGAGCGCGTCCCCACTTCCACCCCGGCAGTATGACAAACATTGGACCCAACCAGATGCTCCGGAGAGATGGTGCTTTCAGTCCAGTAAGACAGACCATCAAGGAGAAGGATACTCTGATTACAAACCACCGCTGTTTCACAGTCCACCCCACCTGGGGTGGGACGTCTGCAGTCAAGCCCAAGCTTGTGTATGTGTGTGCGTATGTATATATATATATATATATGTGTACATGTATGAATGTATGATGATTCATATACATATATATATGCGCCGGTACGTAGAAATTCCCTGGCTGGTGTTTGGGGGCGCATTTAAACCACTAGAAATGGTGGGCCCTTGAGTTACTGGTTTGACATCTATCTAGGAGACGGAACCTCTAAAACCTGCGATCCATGCGTTTACAAATCATCATGCTTTTGCTTGACATTGGGTTATATTTGCAAGGATTCTGTGAGTGGTATTGGTGTTGTACAAGCTTGTGCCACTTAAATCCATCGAAGTACAGATATCTCAATGGTTCTGGATCATCCTTATCTTAATTGTGGTGAGGGTGGGGATGAGCATCGAGATGGTACTATTTACCAACCCCTCCGCTCGGGCAGGATATGACACAAGGTCAATTTTTAAGCGGAGTTTAACAGGTTTGAATTCAGAGTTTTCCTTCTCCTAGACTAGTTGCCTAACCAAGGCTGAAGAACCTAGTCTGTCCTACTATTTACCCATAGCTGGAGGGAGAATAATTGGATTCATACCTTTCCCAAGGGTAATAGTGCTATGTGAAATGCAACCAGTCTCATCCAGGATTTGAACTCGTGTCGCCGTGTCCATTTCCTACGACGATAACGACTACACCACGGGCACGGTTATCGTCTGTTAAGACGGATCAATTGCCATATATAATTTGTACGTTGTGAGATGGAAGGTAATTTGTTATCATATTTACCAACCCCTCGGCTCGGGCAGGATATGATACGTGGTCAATTTTTATGCGGAGTTTAACAGGTTTGAATACAGAGTTTTCCTTCTCCTAGACTAGTTGCCTCACCAAGGCTGAAGAACCTAGTCTGCCCTACTATTTACCCATAGCTGGAGGGAGAATAATTGGATTCATACCTTTCCCAAGGGTATTAGTGCTATGTGAAATGCAATCAGTCTTACCCAGGATTTGAACTCGTGTCGCCGTGTCCATTTCCTACAGCGATAGCCATTACACCACGGGCACCTCCGGTAATTTGTTATATAACTGCTTTTTGTGGGGTGCTGCATCCAGATTTTTTTCAAAACAGCACTTTGCATTATTGTGTAGCTCCAATATTGTTTTTTCTCAATGTGCTTCATAAGCGACCAAGTGGTGCATCAATACAGTAGTACTGGCACAGAAATGAAAATTGTAAGAAGGCTTTGTTTATAAGTGCGTACGGAAATATGAATGGGCTAATATATATATATATATATATATATATATATATATATATTGCTTAACACTCAGCATTATAAGGTACGGATCAAGGGTAAAGTGGAGCAATCCAGGGAAAGGAGTAGCGCCCTCTCCTACAACTTGGTGTAGTAGCTGTCGAAAAGGGAACCTTCAGGTCACCCTCGACTATGGTCGCCAACTTTACTTATATATATATATATGTATTGTGTGCGTGCGGTTTTAGGAAAACATTAGTCACAAATATTGCTCAACTGCATGTCATAGAAAAGTACTTTACGGATCACATGCGTCCAGAGGGCTACATGTCTGAGACTCATGTACAAGTCCATGTGATGCATGGATTGAATAAAGGGTTGATTCAATTTCCCAGAATATTACCAATCCTAACAGACACCCAAAAAGGCCCAATGGTAAAAGGCCTGAGGGGGCATTATCTGAAAAGACAAAATATTACGCTCACATAATAAATAAACTTATATATATACAAGTATATATATTATAAAATCAAACGAAAAAGAATTCAGTTTTAAAGTTCCATTATAAATTTATTTCAGCCATATAAAATGAGCTTCTTCAGATGGATGGCCTTCAATTATATATTCTAATATTATGCAGACAAGTTTACATTGATTCTGACAAAAATAGAATCAGAAAAAAAATTCTAATTAAAAAACTTTTTTAAATTGGAAATATCATTATTTATTAACTAATATAACGTTTATGTATTCTTTAAAAAAAAACAGTTACCAATAATTTAAAATATTTTCTGAATTTTAAAAAATAGTGAATACTAAAAATATTAATAGTAACTTAAGAATCATTTAAATAGAATAAGAATGAAAATGAATTCCTGATTTCGTTGAAGTTATTCTAGATTATAAAGATTAACTAATATAATCCATGTAGTCTTACAAATATAGATTAATATCAATTCTAATTTAACCAAAAATGTCTATTATCATTACGTGACATATCGAAAAAATTTCCCGTTATTAACCTTCGATTATTACTTTATATTTTTCCTGCTAATTTGGTTATGTTTACGTGGATATGTATCGCCAACTTGGGAAGACGTAGCCCTGGAGGTGACCATGTCTTCTTTTGGGTAAAAACGTACCTATTAGATATATTACGTTAAATGGTCTCGCATTTACTATGGCTGGTTGATTTGGCAGCGCTTGTATACGATGTGGGCCTCTGGCTCAGTGGTAAAGTTTCGGCTCTGCATTCTGTGGACATTGGTTCGATCTACAGTGGTGAAGATCACGGTATACACTGCTGGGGAGACTTAATAAGGTCGAAACAGCTGTCCAGTGATCCGTATGTCATGCCGAGTGCTTATCGGGTTTTCTCATGATAATTCAATTTAGTAGTCTAATCCTTAGACTACTTTCCTCGGATTATATATACGTATATATCTTATACGCTGTTTTCCATAGTGAAAGTTAAAAGAGAAATATTGCTGCCTATTCATTCATATATATGCAAGTTTTGACAGCTATATATATATACATATACATATATAAGCGAGAGAGAAATAGATTTTGGTGAATCTGACAAGATGATAAAAATAAGAGGAAAAGTGGATATATCAAACACTTACAACTGTTTTAGTAGTGATATTTCGTTCTTTTTTCAAAGTCTGAAAAAGTTCTTCCTTGAATCATCATCATCATGTCGCGCCATCAGCACGGATATCGCTGACCCTCTCTCGTCACCCTTCTCTATCGTCCATTGCTTCCGACAGGTCCTCAGAGCTACATCCCGTATCAGTACAGAGTTACTGTATGTAGGTTCTAGCTGGCCGTCCTGCCTTTGCTCGTCTATGTAAAGAGGTCCACAGGAGTACATCACTTATGAGTTCGTTCTTACTTCTGTGTCCCGCATGTCTGATTCGTCTAACTTGGATAGTTTTCGTGATGGGTGGAAGGTGGCCGTATAGCAGCTGCTTTCTGGGGTGCTGCCTCCATGACTTGTTCAATATTGCTCACAGCATTCTTGTCTAGTTGCCGTCAAGCTTTTTATCCACGTATTTAGTTAGCGTCCATGTAGTGCATCCATACAACAGTATCGACGCGACTGCTGCTTAGAAGAAAATGTGTTCTTCTTTTACCTTGAATAAAGAACGAAATATTACTACTAAACACGTTATAAGTGTTTGGTTTATCCACTTTTATACTTATTTTTATCATATATATATATGTCATCATCATCATCATCAAGTCATGTTAATAGCGCAGATTTCTCTGACTCTCTCTCACCATGCACCCCTATCGGTCATCACTCCGAGGAGGTCCTCTAGACTGCATCAAATGTCCGAACAGGGCTAATGTAAATTTTTGCTGGTCGGCCAACACTGACGTATTCTAGAGTAAGAATCCATTAGAGAACCTTTCTTAAGAGTCCGCCCTTACTTCACCATCAGTGTCTTGCATGTTTTATACATCGCTGCCGCTTTACGGGGTGTTGCTTTCAGGATTAGTTCAAAATTGCACATTGGATTCTTACGCAATTCTCATCTAGCTTTTTCTCCATGCTTTTCGTTAAAGTTTGGCTGGTGGATCCACACAGTAATACTGACATAGACATAGCTTGAAAGAGATCCCGCTCGGGCAAGATTTGACACAAGGTCAATTTTTAAGCGGAGTTTAACAGGTTTGAATTCAGAGTTTTTCTTCTCCTAGACTAGTTGCCTCACCAAGGCTGCAGAACCTAGTCTGTCCTACTATTTACCCATAGCTGGAGGGAAAATAATTGGATTCATACCTTTCCTAAAGGTATTAGTGCTATGTGAAATGCAATCAGATTCGTCCAGGATTTGAACTCGTGTCACCGTGTCCATTTCTTACGACGATAACCATTACACCACCGGCACCTCCCGTTTTTTTTTTTATCAGAGATATCAGATTTCCACATGATCGACTACCTGTCACTTGCAGTTCATATCTTAGCTCTGAGTATTTGATTATCAATGAAATTAAAGTCTGTGAAATTAAACTTAGAAAAGTTGCAAACCTCGACTAAATAACTCCTGAAGTATGTGACAAGGAAATTTGACGACGTACTTCTTCGATTATACAACGCTGTTTAGAAGATAACCGGCCTTGTCCGAGTCACCTGGTATTCGTACCCAGCGGGTATCAATGACAAGTAAAGATTCGCACTGCACTTGGCCTTTTTGGCCTGGTGAATCGATGACAAGCGTTGACAAGCATAGATTCACATTACTCTTAGTGAATCCATGACAAACAATGACCCACTTGCACCTGACCTTCGGGCCTGGTGAAGCTATGACTAGCAGTGCGTACGTCTCAGCTCATGCGCTACCTCCCACGCCCCTGATTTCCATCTTAAAAAGGATCTTGTGTCAACTTTTACCTGGTGGGAAGTACGGATAGATATCACCTTTCGAAGAAATCGATCCACAGCATCACAGATTCTGATTATCAGTCGAATCATCAAAGAAATACTTGCGAAAAATCTCGAAGACACAAAATTCTACGTTGATTTCTCCAAGAATTCGATTTTATACGGAAGGAAAGACGGAAAAAATACTTCGATAACATGGTTTCCTCAAAGAAACTATTACCATTGTAAAGGTGCTTCACAAAATCGCAAAAGTAATTAGCTTCATATTAAAAATCTGACAAGATTGCGTACTAAGAATGGCAAAAATCTTAAAAGTACGAGGATCATTAAATAAGTTTCCAGACATTTTTTCGTGCGGGCACTTTTATTGATAGTACATACAAGAAACTCTGGTCCCCTTCGAAGAAATCTCCTCCGGTTGCAATGCACTTGTTGTACCGTTCCAACAACTTCTGCAAGGCCCCATGGAAGTCCTCTTGTGTCAATCACCTTCGTTACAGCCGCTTTCATCTCCTCAATTGTCTCATAACGACGGCTTCTGAGCTTAGGGAATAAGCAAAAGTCACAGGAAGCAAGGTCTGGACTATAGGGAGGCTGAGGAACTGTCTTGATGCCCATCTTGGTCAAATAGTCTGTGACAAGGATGTAGTTGTGGACTGGTGCATTATCCTGGTGGAAATGCCACTGAGCCGATTTTTAGAGTTCTGGCTTCTTCCGACGGAATCTCTTCCTAAACTGCCTTAAAACCTCAATATAGTAACCCTAACCCCAACCCTAACCCTTTAGCCAATCAACTCTGGTGTATTGACTTCCTTACTCCTCCCACACCTCTCATCATCCCTCCCAGACTCCCTGCCTTCCTTGAATCACTGATGACACTCAAAAACTGGTGCTACATTCATACAAGATGGTCGAAAAGCAGTCTGAAGCATTCCATACATTTTTGTGGCATTTTTACCAAGTTTGAAACAGAATTTTATTGCATTTTAGAAATTCATCAGCTGTGACAATCAGGCTTTAGGAAGGTGTATTCCAATTGCTGCTGTAGCTGTTCATTTGAAGGTGAAATCATAAAAATTGGTCAGTCATCTTATAAGATATATAGCAATAATATAGTGAATTTTCAAGAGTCTACGACAATTTTAAATGTCTGTACAAAAAAAGTCTGTAAACTTATTGAATGCACCACGTAAATTGGGAGAAAATGGTTTACTATTACAAACAAAAAAAAAACAAAAAAAAAAGAAGCTTTTTTTATCGTATGGTTTTTCGGACTATTGTCTTCATCTTTATTGTTATTTTCACAATATTTCGGGCGATATGTCCTCCGGCCTTCTTCAGGTGTTTATTGAACTCGGGAACCTTCACGGAACTTCGAACTACGTCCTTTATTGAATCCACGGGTGTTGCCTATTCTGAAAAGAAATCTGAATATGAGCACAGGTAAAAAAATCATACATAATAGTAGTAATCCTAGTCAAATAAGAACATTAAGTTTATAAGTCCCAAAAATTCACTATGAATTGTCCAGCAGGACACATAGTGTAACGGTTATAGGCGTTGGTTCCCTAAGCTTCTAAGGAGACAGGGGGTTCATTATAGGAATTCTTAACACTTATACACGGTTATGGTTAACGGAATCAGAACAGGCAACCCTCCCCCCGTAGATTCAATAAAGGACGTAGTTCGAAGTTCCGTGAAAGTTCCCGAGTTCAATAAACACCTGGAGAAGGCCGGAGGACATATCGGCTGAAACGTTGTGGAAATAACAATGAAGATGAAGACGAAAAACCTTAACGATAAAAATCAACAAGCTTCAGGCAACTAAAACAAGAAGCAAACGACATTCCACAGAAACTTGCCCAGTTGGCTGGGACTGTTGAATTCACCGACTGCTTCTCTGCAAACAATCTGAGGGTGATCCTTTAGTAATGCTGGAGCTTTGGGGAATGCAGAGTACTCATTTATGGTTCACTCTGACCCGGATTGGTAGCATATGATAGAGTCCTATCTATGGGTCAAATAGAACTAAACTGTGTACTTTTGCTAAACTGAATGTCTTTAAATAGATCTGCTTTTGATATACCCATGCTAAACTGAATTGTTTGAAATAAAACTGCTTTTGCGTGCTTAACTGAATTTTAAAGAACAGATTTTTGACATTTAAACTGTGTAGTTATGCGAAACTGAATTGTGTGAAATAGAACTGTTTTGGACATTGAATCTGTGTACTTATGCTTAACTGAATTGTTTGAAACAGAATTTTTTCTGTATTAAAACGGATTTGACATTAAGTAACCAACAATGGTTGATGTGCCATAAAACCAAACCAAACCATTCCAAAGAAAAACCACACACACACACACACACATATATATATATATATATATATATATACACCGAGACTCAGATGTGCTCGACCTGTAATAGCTATCTTCGTTGGCAATGGATACGGCGAACCGTGCTCAATTCCTAGATGGGGTGGTTCGCATTTCTCATAGAGATAATACCCTTGGAAAAAGTAGGAGTCCTACTAATCTCCCTTTGACTAAGTGTAAATTGTAGGGTAGACTGGGCTCTTTAACCTTGGTATGGCAACCAGTCTAGGAGAAAGAAATCTCTGACTTGAATCAGTTAAACTCTTTTGTCACATCTTGCTTGTCCAGACGAGTTGATATATATATATTTATATATATATATATATATACCCCTCTGATATATATATATATATATATATATATATATATACATATATCAACCTTTCTGCAGAAGCAGGATGTGATCTATTTGACCCATTTTTGTTCCTCCATTAACTCAACGAGCGACCTAGTAAGAACTATAAACCTCTTTAATATATATATATATATTTATAGCTTGGCTGACCTTTGTCAAGGGTGACGTGAAGGCTCCCTTTTCAATATCTACTTCATCGAGGTGTAAGGGAAGACACAACTATTTTCCCTTGATTGCTCCACTTACACTTGATACGTACCTAATAATACTTAAGCAAGGCAGCATCAAGTACCATTTTTTAAATCTTTGGTATGACTCGACCCGAGAGTATACATATATATATATATATATATATATATAAAGTTATTGGTACATATAGATTTATACAGACAAATGCCAAGCGATATATGCCATAAGGAGATAACAATAAACGGAAAAAAAAATTTATTGAAATCGCAAGAGCTCTTTCAGCCGATATTTGTCAAGCGAACCTATCGGAAGTCTTTTAAAAAATGTATTAACAGATTAATGGATTAAAAGTGAGGTGAAAATGAGAACGGTACATCAAGACTAAATGGGGGGGGGGATTAATTAAAACCACCCCTAGTCAAGCCACAATTATCTCGTATAAGATTTTAGGAAAGCTTTGGATTTTGTTCGCACAGAGTTGGCTTGTAAAATAAGATGTATGTAAAGTTCCTCTAAGGTGACTAAATATTATTTCGTCCAAGTTCTGCGCAAGACCCCTAAGCATTCATCATTCTAATTAACGGCACAATTATTTAGAGCATTCAAATGCTCGCAGATGGCAGAATCGAGCAATTTTGAATGCCCGGATGTTGTGCGGTTACGGGTGCCTCAGGGAACATGCTGCTTAACCCTAACCTGTAATATGTACATAAGCTAAGTATAGACAATCTCAATTGAATACTTTGCTATATGAAGACCTTCACTACCTTCAATTGAGGTCAGAAGTCAACTTAGTCTCGTCTGTCGTTTGAGCCAAACATCACATCAACACACACGTACACGTACACACATACATAAAACACACACACACGCACAGAGAGAGAGAGAGAGAGAGAGATGAGAGATGAGAGATGGAGATAAGTTTACTTATTTTTAGATAACATTATATATACGACAATACGTACACAACCTGTTTAGACCGCCTATGTGGTTGTCATGGAGGCGTTCATGATTACTGTTGAAGGAAATGGAGACAGCAACATAATTTCAAATCCTGCATTTCACATAACATTAATACCCCAGCGAAAAATATGAATCTAAAGGTGCTCCCTCCAACTATGGGCAAATAGTTGGGCAGACCGGCTCTTACTCCTTGGTATGGCAACCGGTCAAGGAAAAGTAAAACTGACTTCTAACACATTAATCTCCGTTGTGTCAAATCCTGCTCGTGTAGGGGATATATATATATATATATATAATATATATATATATATATATTTGTGTGTGTCTGTGTGTATGTGTGTGTGGTTGTATGTGTGTGTATCGTTGCCACGTTTTGTTAAAAAGTACTGACCAGGGTGTTTTTCATATTGTTTATGATTTTTTGTGTTTGCAGCAGACGACATGAATGTAACTGAATTCAAAATAATTCATTCGGCCTAAGACAGGGTTGCATAGACTCACCTGAAGATCGTTTACGTGAAACTCAGATTCTTGGATACTTATATAGTAAAAGAGTTCTCTTATACCAAGAAGCTTTTTGAACGCTTTATATTAACTGTCAGGTATACTCTGTGTGTGTGTGTGTGTGTGTGTGTGTGTGTGTGTGTGTGTGTGTGTGTGTGTGTGTGTTTTATGTATGTGTGTACGTGTACGCGTGCGTGTGTGTAGACGTGATGTTTGGCTCAAACGACAGAAGAGACTAAGTTGACTTCTGACCTCAATTGAAGGGAGTGAAGAAGGTCTTCATATGGAAAAGTATTCAATTTCTGGCTAAATAGTGACATAGAAACTTTGATTAGTGGTAAAAGAAAATAAGAAAGAAAGAAAGAAAGAAAGAAAGAAAGAAAGAAAGAATTTCGATAATTCTGAGATGACCTAGAAAAAATAACAATAAGTATATAAGCTATTTTTACACAATCTATATTTGTAATATTATAGCCGGGTTATTTCGGTTCATGCCTTTGGGTTTAGTTAGGCTGGGAACCTTTCGGCTCAGCACATGGGTTAGTTAGGTGCAACCTTGATGCAGGTGGTAACGAGTGAGCGCACACAGAGCGGACATGTCATTCAGAGATGTCACAGTAGTCCGAGACGAAACGGGGTGACAAAGTGCGGGTGACGTCACGCACCGGAAGCGCGCGGAGATTTGTGTGAGATTTGAAGAAAGTTAAGAGTTGAGATTAGACACTGGACGAAGGCGGTCGACTTTTGGAGCTCGCAGACGCGAGGCGAACGTGCGCCCTATGGGGGCCGCACGAGATGGGGGCTAAATGAATAAGACAGCATAGCAAGATTGTGTCTCTCCTCCTTATGTCGAAACCTTCAACTCAAAGTTCATAAAAAGGTTTCGTACCTGAAGAAGAAGTCGAATTTCGAGATTCCTATGTTCTATAGTAATGAACATTATATGTCCATTTCGCACATGGCGTTAATTGTGAATATGTAACATATTGTCACGCTTTGCTAAAAATCGTAGACAAGTGTAATTCTACAATGATTAACAATTTTATTGTTTTGAGAAAATATTAGATAAGATTAATGAAATTCAAAAATTCAATAGAATATAGACTTGATCACATAGACTCACCAGAAAATCGTTTACATGAGAGTCAGAATCATTAGTAACTTTATTTTGCATCTTAACATTATATATATATATATATATATATATATATATATATATATATATATCTTTAAGAAAAACTAAAACCGGTCACATTGGGATTATAAATTTATTTCCATCCTGTTATGGGTTTTGATATAAATCAAAAACACCAAAAATAACAGGACTCCTTCAGATCTAATGGATAAAATAATTACTTACAGACAGAATAGACACAGCAGGAAAGGGTGGGAGAGGGTAGAAGAAGGGTGAAGAGTTTCCTCCCCATTTACCCACTTCTGGTTTTTCTTTTTTATTTTTTTATTACCGGTTGGAATCACAGTAAATTGATTTTTTTTAATTTTCAAATTCTAAATACATTTCAACGTAAACTCCGGATTTAATAATGATTAAGGAATGCTCAGTAGCGCCAGGAGTGGCAGTACCGAAACTGCGTTATCACGCCTGGTTGGCGGCTGATGAGGGCAGGGTACCGTACGTACTTTCAGAAGTTGTATATATATATATATATTTATGAATATGTGTGTGTGTGTGTGTGTGTGTGTGTGTGTGTGTGTGTAGAAAAACTGATAACAACGATCCAAGTAGAAGGAATGATTTATTAACGGGTCGACACTATAGCGTTTCAGGGCCATGAGGGGTGATATTAATAATTTTGGACGTTGAACTATTATATAACTCGGTCAAGACAGGAAGTCAGACAGTTGGAGATCAGACGAGTTAGAGACAAGATATGGTAGAGCAAGCCAGCACTCAGTAGAGTGCTGGGCCCCCGGGCCTCCGGTTGAGTATCAGGAAAACGAGAAAGACACACTGCCGATGGCCATAAGAGTGTGGGTCAATATATGTTGCACTTATGTTCGGTCTCCAACTCCCTCTCACACACAACCCTTGTAAACGTTACACCCTCACCCCCACCACATTATCTCAGTCTTCTAACCATTCCACTTCTTACGCCGGCCGGTGATCAACTAGTGGTTCGAGGGGGTAACGCACATTTCTTTACCTACACAAGAATACGATCGAGGGAACGGAGAAAATAGAAGGACAAACGAACAAACACGAACAAAGCTTGGGGTTAACCAAGGGCAGAAAAGAGGTATTGCAACACTATATGCCTGTGCGGACTATCGCTAGCTTGGGTTACTAGCAAAAATTCCACAAGCACCTCGAATGCAGACATCTTGAGTCGATCTTCTTCACTGGACCCTATCTTGTCTCCTACTGTCTCTGGAGTTCGGTGTTGACTGCCCCTGTCCGTGGTTCCACGCCAACTCTCTGCTGCTCGCCACTCTGCTGTCCAGCGCCAACTGCCCTCTGCTGGGTCGCGTCGTCAACTCCCGCCTGCTGTCCAGCGCCAACTGCCTCGTCCGGGTCCCCCGTCAACTGCCCTCTCGCGTCCCCTTCCCACTTCCGGATACGGCGAGATTTCAGGTCCAAGAATCCTTTGTCTGGTTTCGCGCCAAAACAGACAAATGAATCGTCTGCTTTGGCAGCCCACCCACATAGTGCTACACCCTTTCGAACCTTGCAAATAAATTGTGAGGTATATTTTTTTAAAGAAGTCTTCGCTCGTTATTATATATTGCGTCGTTATGATTCAGCATTAATCTGCATATGACTATACAACAACATTACCAGATGGCCTGGTTCAGAGCCTTAAATAGCCAATTAATTAGGACTTCAACAGTTGATTAATAAGTCGGTATTAAGCTGATTAATATTTGAACTGATCATACATCGTTTTACTATACAGCATTTTGACCCTCCTCTATTCTAAGTGGTTTTGCTAATTGTTCGTAACTTATCGTTCTGTGTTTATTGCAGTGGGGGACGGTGTTTTTTTGTGGGGGTTTTGTTTGTTAGATTGTTTGTTTGTGTTTTTAGGTTTTTTTGGGGGGGGGCAGGGTTTGCATGTATCCGTTAGCACCGAATACTGGTACTGAATAAATATATTAAACACTCATTATTGTCTGTATATCATTCACCTCGACGATACGCCGGATAGATAGATAGAGAGAGAGAGAGAGAGAGAGAGAGAGAGGTATGATATGGAGTACCCCTTCATGGCCTTTACTCCCCGATTCACTCAGACCCGGAGTGGTATGACCTGTTAGGATCCCCTCTATGAGTCAAAAAGAACTATTTAATCATTCTCTATACTTGAAACCATTTAACTGTGAAAACAAATGTTCGTTTAAAAATATTTGACCTACAAACTATTCGTTTACAATATATATATATATATATATATATATATATATATATATAAAGTTAACATCCGAAGACAATGGGTGTGGATTATACCTTGTTTTTTTGTAAATTTATATATATATATATATATACTGTAATCCATAGTTGGTGTTTTTCACGCTAAAATTAAGCGTGTAAGTCATCTGACGAGACGAAGATTATAATTCCCTTCCCCAAAATCAACCTATAATTACAATTTAACCAGGTTTGATGGTTGGTTGGTTGGTTGGTTGGTTGGTTGAGTTTTTATGGCATATCAACCTTTGTAGGTTATTTAATGCCGAAACCATTTTTATGCAAATAGTCAGATCTATTTAAAACAATTCAGTTTAGCATGAGTACACAGTCTAATTGTCAAAAACATTTCTATTTCAAGATATTTAGTTTATTCAAACAATTCTATTTCAGCTAATTTTGTTTACACACAAGTAAATGACAAAACAGTTCTATATATAACAATTCAGTTTAGTGCAAGAAGAGTTTCACTGTCAAAAAACAGTTCCATTTCAAACAATTCGGTTTAGCATATGCACGCAGTTTAAATGTAAGTACACAGTTTAATTGTCAAAAACATTTCTATTCCAAGTTATTCAGATTAGTCAAACAGTTCTAATTCAAACCATCCAGTTTAGCAGGTGCTACCATTCCGAACCAGAGTGGACCTGGGAGTGATGGCGATGAAGGGGTGCTCCGCATTCCCCAAAGCCTCAACATCACAGGAGACTCACCATCAGATTGTTTAGTGTCATATGCAGGACACTGGTTGGGGCGGGGTCTTACCCCTCTGCAGAGGTGCAGTCGGCAACGAGAGAGTGAGAGACAGAGAGAGAGAGAGATGAACAGACTGAGATTGAAAAATAGATAGATATGTTTGTTAAATTTATTATCATTCAGATTTATTTTGCGTAACGAAATATTAACGAGATTACAATTTTGTATTTCAAAAAAAATCCATTTAACGAAATTTTCACAGACTGATGACAACAGTTCAATTCCCCCCACCGTGAAAAAATTGTAAGGTTCCACAAAAAACAGACAGAAACTCCAGTTATTTTCCTAATTTATTCTTATTATAATCCAAGTAATTTATGAAGTGTAATTAAAACACGTGTAAACAAGAAAATAACGCCTTAATATCTTGAAATATATGTAATATAATGGCCGAGGGATTTCGTTTTACGTCTTTGGGTTTAGTTAGGCTGAGAACCTTTCGGCTCAGCATATGGGTTAGTTAGGTGCAAACTTGGGTGCAGGCGTTAACGCGCGCGAGGGGAGGATGTGTCGTTCATAGATGTCAAAATAAAAATCTCAAAGAAAGGTTGACCAGTGGATGTGAATGACGTCATGCACCGAAAGCGCGCAGAGAATTTTGGGAGATTTGAAAAAGTCAGTTAGTTGAGTTGAGTCCTGCCTCGGGAGAAGACGGTTGGCTTTCGCTTGCTCGTCGAAGCCAGGCCAGTGGCCTTAGTGGCGGATGCCACACGTGTGGGGGGGGGCGCAGATGGAAAAGCCAGCATAGAAAGATTGTGCATCTCTCTTCCTTATGTCGAAGAACCTTTAAACTCAAAGGTAATAAAAAGTTTCGTACCTGAACTAAGAAGTCGTAAGTGTTTTTCGTGTTTCGAGATTCCTATGTTCTAAATATATATATGTTACGAACATTATGAACGTTTTGCGTACCAGTATGAATATGTACGTTTTACGCATATTCATGTATGGCTATGTAATATATAGATTGTTATAAATACGTGAAATAAATAGAAATCAGAAAGTTGACAGTTTTAAAAATGATTGTGGAGCTGGTTAATAATGGATACGTGATTCTGTCATTGAAATGACTTTGATAGAACATTGTCAATTTCTGGATCTCATCTGATGTAATTCCACGTGACATATTCACTATTGCCAATCACAAGTTCACCTTCCTTTTAAATTGACGTCGATTCTCATAAATTAGTCGTTTGAGAATGCCCCAGAAGTTTTCGATTGGGTTTAAGTGTGGAGAATTGGCCGTCCACTTCATCTTCTGAAGTTCACAGAATCCTAATTGTTTCAGGTACTCCGTAGTCTTATGCACAGTAAATGAGGGACCATTATCTGGCATAAGTATGATGGCTCTCTTGGAGGAAATCCTTTGTTTTTGTTTGATTTGATTTGGATTCATGGCACATCAACCATTGTAGGTTTTTTAATGCCAAATCCATTTTTGTAGCATGTTTGCCAATGGTCCGGGAGACCTGGGTTCAATCCCAGTTCGCGTCATACAAAAGATTTTTAAAATGGTACTTGGTACTTAATACCTCCTTACTTAACACTCAGCAATATAAGGTACGTATCAAGGGTAAAGTGGAGAAATCAAGGGAAAGGAGTAACGCCCTCCCGTACACCTCAGTGTTGTAGCTATTGAAAAGGGAGCCTTCTGGTCGCCCTCAACTACGGTTGCCAACCTTACTTACTAACACAATTTAAATGTCAAAACAGTTTTCAAACAATTCAGTTTAGCATTAGTAGACAGTTTAAATGTCAAAACAGTTCTATTTCCCACAATTCATTGTATCATAAGTACGCAGTTCAGATGTCAAAAGCAGATCTATTTCAAACAATTCAGCTTAACATAGGTACACTGTTTAAATTTTAAAACAGTTCTATTTCACACAATTCAGTGTAGCATAAGTATGCTGTTAAAATTTCAAAAGCAGATCTATTTCAAACAATTCAGTTTAGCATGAGTACGAAGTAGAGTTCTATTTGACCCATAGATAGGACCCTATCCGGTGCTACCGCTCCGGGCCAGAGTGGACCTGGTAGCGATGGCCATAAAAGACTACTCCGCATTTCCCAAAGCTCCAGCATTACAATCAGATTGTTTAGTGTCATATTCAGGACACTAGTTAGGGGGGAGTCTTGCCCCTCTTCTGAAATGAAGTCGATGTAGTATTTAGCCCCAGCCCGGCCAGCTGGAATAGGTATTCCTTTGATTTTTAACCAAGGTTCAAGGTGCTCTCCCAGGAAGACTGTGTAAGCATCTATAGTCATTTTAATACCGTCTGGTACTTTTCAGAGATCAACCATGATGCCTTTAATAATAACATACCAAATTTTATTAGTTCCTACTCCTCCTTGTTGGCGCCTCAAGCGTTGATGACGATCTTGTCCGTTTATGACCCACTCTTTGTTCCAATTTTCAGGATTATCAAGAAAAGCACGATATTTCTCCGTGGACAAAAGCTTCGAGAGGTCGGTCTTTATGATATCGTCCGGTCCTTTTTAAGACGCATTTGTACTTATATTTTTATCCATGGACGCATTGTCACCGGTTTCATTGATATCCCGGCCTTTTTCAAAAGACAACATTGAGTAGTTCATGACACAACTGTTTCTTCAGTGCACCTCTAAATTTTGAGGGGATTAGAAGAAAAAAATAAAAAAATAAAAAATAAATGAATAAATTCAAAAGTAGTAGTTTCTTCTGACAGGAAGCGAAATCGGCACATGCTTGAAAGATACTTCCTGACAACAAAAAAAGTAAATTCTCTCTCACTTAAACATTGAGATTGACTTATTTTTCTCGGATGCTGGCAGGGTAACACACGTGCTTCTTAAGTCCTGGGCTTAGCTGCAAGTTGTGTGCCCTGTTAGCAGCCGTCTCTGCTAAAGATACCTCACTAAAAACACCCACTGGACAAACGACAAACTTTAACATTTTAATACCTAAAAGGACTCTTGTATACTTCACACCTTGTCTGGTAAACACGACTACTTTTACTGGTTTGGTAAAACGGTTTCCTCCCGTCATTGAATAGTCGTGAAAATCCCAAATTAAAGATATAAATGTATCCTCGTTTCTTTCATTCCGTCCTTAATTCTCTTTCCGCTTTCCAAACACAGAGAAGACAAGTTAATGGGGTAAGAAGAAGAATAAGGAATCAGATACGAAACTTATAATCATGCCCATTGAACTCGACAGCCAACAGCAATTCAAAGTTTATACATTTAATTCCTGACTGAGAAAACTGGGGAACCACCTTAAAATGACCCTTAATGGTCCACTTACGTACCTTCCTTGGAACAGCAAAAATTTTTTTCACAGTCTGGTGATATCTTCAAATTATTCTGGACATTCCTCATGTTGATTTACTTTTTACCAGATCAGATGTCATAGCAGGCTTCTCAGATGCGCTCAAGTCACCTTTGCGATCCATTATCGCACGATTATGAAGTCACTCGTTAATAATCTGGAACACTGAAATATCGAGTTACTCATGCAAGTGGCTGCAGATTGTTCACACTTGCGCAGAACCATACAGTTTTTAAAGAGTATGCGCATATAACTGTTACACTCATACAGCAAAAATTTCGTTAAATTCCAATTTGAAGCTTTTCGTTGGTTGGTTCGCTGGTTGGTTGGGTTTTTATGGCATATCAACTTTTATAGGTTATTTAATGACAAATTCGTTTTATTAAAATAGTTCTGTTTCAAACAATTCAGTTTACCATAAGTACGCAGTTTAAATGTAAGTACAGTTTAATTATGAAAAACATTTCTATTTCAAGTTATTCAGTTTAGTCAAGCAGTTCTAATTCAGCTAATTCATTTTACTATAAGTACAGATTTTCCTTACTTACAGTTAAATGTCAAAACAGTTCTATATTAAACAATTCAGTTTAGGAAAGTACAGTTTCAATGTCAAAAAACAGTTCCATTTCAAACAATTCAGCTTAGCATAAGCACGCAGTTTAAATGTAAGTATGGTTTAATAGTAAAAAACATTTCTATTTCAAGCTATTCAGTTTAGTCAAACAATTAACTTTAGCATAAGTATGCTGTTAGTTCTATTTAACCCATATATCGAGTAAAAATAGAAATAAAATAATACTGGTGGCTTGGTTTGGTTTGGTTTCTTTGTTTAAAGGCATATCAATCTTTGAGGGTTTATTAATGCCAAAGCCATTCTTGTAGAAGAACAGTAGTGGTATTAGCAAAAGGGATTCACATCCACAGCAGTTTTATTAAGATCGAGTCAAACTAGAAATAAAATAATACTGATGGCTTGGCTTGGTTTGGTTTCTTTGTTTAATGGCATATCAACGTTTCGTGGGTCATCTAATGCCAGTTATTCAGTTTAGTCAAACAGTTCTAATTCAAACAATTCAGTTTAGATAGATAGATAGATAGATAGATATGAAAAGGCTGTCATCGATGAATTGATAAATAGATATCTAGATCATGAACTGACAGAGACAGAGAGAGAGAGAGAAAGAGAGAGGGGAGAGAGAGGGAGAAAGATTGATAATGAACAGGCTAACATAGATGAATAGATAAATAGGCAGACAGATCCTGAACAAAATGAGATAGATAGATAGATAGATAGATATGCAACTCAACTTTTATGTGGCTACACAATCATCAGAAAGTAAAAGAGGTTAAAGAAAGACGCTCCGAAATATTTAAATGGTTGGCACTGGAACAAATATTAAACTGCAAATTGAAAGAGGAAGGAACGAAAGAAAATTTTGGGGAAACAAAGGAGGAAGAGTAGGAGGAAATTTTTTCAGCCGGATTTTACGAGTTAATAGTTGGATTCATGCCTTTCTCAAGGATAATCAGTGCTATGAGAAATACAAATAGCCTGATCCATGATTCGAACACGGGTTGACGTCTCTATTTCCTACAACGGTTACACCACCAGCGCCTCCTTAAAAATAGTTGTTGAAGTAAAAAATATAGATCAATATGTACAACCTGCACCAGGGTTTCCGCAGGCGCTTTTTTCAGGATTGAAGTGGTGACCTTTTTCTGTAAGGAAGAGGGCATCATAATGTATATGTACATATATAAATATATATATATAGAGAGAGAGGGGGGGAGATGGAGAGAGAGAGAAAGAGGGGTTGCCCAGTCGGTTGGAGGGGGTGTCCTCGTAGCGTAATGGTTAAAGTGATGGACTGCGGAATCGTAGTAAGCGAGTTCGTATTCCAGTCGCGCTATTACGTTCACTTTCGGGCAAATACTCTTGGGAAAGGGATGAATCCCCTTATCCTCCCAGCTATGGGTTAAATAGTACCACTACTGTTCTTCTCGGGGAATAGCTTTGGCATTAAATAACCTACAAAGGTTGATATGCCATTAAACAAAGAAACCAAACCAAACCAGTCGGTTGGGACTACAGAATACACCGACTGCTTCTCTGCAGAGGAGTAAGACCCCCACCAGACCCTAACGAGTGTCCTGGGTATGACATTAAAATTTCTGATGGTGAGGTTCCAGTAATTCTGGAGCTTTGGAAAATGCGGAGTCCTCCTTCATTGCCATCACTCCCAGATCCACTCTGCCCGTAGTGGTAGCAACTGATAGAGTCCTATCTATGGGTCAAATAGAACTAAACTGTGTACATATGCGAAACTGAATTGGTTGAAAGAGAACTGTTTTAATATTAAACAGAACTGTTTTGACATTTAACTGTGTGAACAAAAAACTATATTACACTAAAATGAATTGCTTGAAATAGAACTGTTTTTGTATAAAAATGGATTTGGCATTAAATAACTTAAAATGGTTGATACACCATAAAACCAAGCCGAGAACCAAGAAAGAGAGAGAAAGAGAGAGAGGGGGGAGGGAGAGAGAAAGAACAAAGGATAAAAATTTAGGCAACATAACTGAAATTATGTGTGTACGTGTCCAGGTTGAGACATAACGTAGACTCAAAAAATGGTACTTGATGCCGCCTTGCTTAACACTCAGTATTATAAGTTACGAATCAAGGGTAAAGTGGAACAATCTAGGTGTTGTATACCCACTATAATCAATACAACACATTAACAAATGAATGCGGATACAAATACTCAGTTGGACTCTGTGTTGTTCAGATACAAACGTTTATTAACTTCTGACTTCCGTTCCTCGACACGAGGAGAGAGACACAATTCTTACTATGCTGACTGTACTATCTGGCCCCACAAACGCGCTGTGCATCCCGTAGTGTTTAAGATCTCTTCCGGTAGAAATCTGCATATCTCCATGGTCAGACTTCAACTTCTCAACACCATTGTCTTTACTCAACTTCAACTCTCGACATGGCCCAAGTCAACTTTCCAACTCGACTGGTCCCCATTCGACAACCAACTCGACAGGTCACCAGTAAACTACCAACTCGACTGGCCCACAGTCGAGTACCAACTCGTGTCTTTCAAAATACCCAAATTCTCAGCCTATCACTTCTGGGCATGACGTCATTCACACTCCAGTCCCATTTCCTATCTGGGGTTTATTATGACAATTGTGATTATCATATTACCTGCGCGCGAGCGTAAACTGTACCCAATATCTGTGCACCTGAACTAAGAGCCGAGTAGTTCAAAGCCCAACCAAACTGAATGATAAGATATGATTAACGAAAAATGATTAATATAAAAAATCATTCCATAATTATATAACATAGGGAAATGAGTAGCTCCCTCTCCTACACCTTGGTGTAGTAGCTATTTAAAAGGGAGCCTTCAGGTCACCCTCGACTAAGGTCACCAACTTTTTTTGCGTGTGTATGTATACTTAAGTGTGTGTGTGTGCATATTTACATATGCACACACACACACACACATGGTATAATGGTTACCGTTGTAGTAAATGGACGCGTCAATACGAGTTCAAATCTTGGACTTGGGAAAGGTTTTAATCTAATTCTCCCTGCAGCTATAGGTAAATAGTAGGGCAGCCTGAGTTCTCTCATCTTGGTAAAACAACCAGTCAATGAGAAGGAAAACTCTAAATTCAAACCTTTCAAACTCCGCTTAAAAAACTTGACCTTGTGTCACATCCTGCCTGTGCGGAGGGGGTTGGGTAAATATATACACACACAGACATACGCGCAGAATACATACTTATATAAACAAAAAAAATTTCCGAGACCAGAGTTAAAAATGGGAGTTAAACAAAACCCCAACAACCTATCAAAACAATATTAACTATAAAAACAACAGCTTGAGCCTAAGTTAGCCATTTAAAATCTCCTGAAGAAGACCTAAAAGACGGAAACACGTGCAGAGCTCAGGTACAGGAATATAAAAACCTAAATACCAAACTTAAAACCCTTTGCGGACTAATAAAGTTTAAAATATCTACATTTCTCTCTCATTCTCTCTCTCTCTCTCTCTATATATATATATATATATATATATATATATAACATACCATGATACATCTATGTGTGAAACGTACATAGAATGTTCATAACATATATACATAGAACATAGGAATCTCGAAACACGAAAAACACTCACGACTTCTTAGTTCAGATATGAAACTTTTTATTACCTTTGAGTTTAAAGGTTCTTCGACATAAGGAGAGAGATACACATGCTTTCTATTCTGGCTTTTCCGTCTGCACCCCCCCCCCCATCACAGGCGGCGCCCGTAGCGCACAAATTCGTCTGGCCTCAGCGAGCCCCAAAAGTCGACCCTTCCCGTTCGGAGTCTAGTTCTCAACTGACTTTTTCAAAATCCCCAAAATCCTCCGCACGCGCTTCCGGTGGATGACGTCATTCACATCCACTGATCAACCTTTCTATCTGGGATTCTTATTTTGACATCTGTGAACGACATATCCTCCCTGCGCGCGCGTCAACACATGTGCCTATGTTTGCACCTAACTAACCTATGTGCTGAGTTCTCAGCCTAACTAAACCCAAAGGCAAGATATATAAAATGAAATCCCTCGGCCATTATATAACATATATATATATATATATTGTGGGGGAAATAAGTATCAAACACCCCATTACATTGTTAATAATTTTCTTATTACAGCACAGATTCCTCTGAAAATGTGTGTATGGTACCTAGGTCCAGTGGATATTAGTATGCGTATTCGATTTTATAAAAAAAAAGGTATTAAGAAAAATACGTTTTCTTGGGTGGAATAATATACTTATAGGATATACTAACATCATTAAAAATACTGAAATTTTATGCCTGAATATATTAAAACCCTGAGAAAAAAAGGTAATCTTAATCAAACCTGAATTCCAAGATATCCACACGTCTGAAACCATTAAAAATAGATACAATATATATATATATATAGTATCGATAATTACTTATTGAGGAACTAACCTACTATCAGGGTACCAAATGCCTGATGAGCCGCTTAGGCAAGACTATTGTAGGTTAGTTCCAGACTCACTAAGTAATTATGAGATAGTCTTGAAATTTTGTTTTTAACATCAAAATTGTACAAAATTCGATATTTATATTTATTCCCTTTCAATTGTAATACTTCAACACATTTGTTTTGGATTGAATTAATAAATTTTCTGTGAGTGTCGCATGGAATTTCATTCCAATGCTGTTTAATGCAAGATTTTAAAGTTTCTCTATCTTCAAATTGACGTTTATTTTTGTATACTCTTCTTGACAAAATTTCCCAGAAATTTTTTATTGGGTTTAAATCTGGAGACTTTTTGGGTAAGTTGAAAACTTCAATATTTTTTTGAATCAGTCTTTTGTGAGCTTAGAAATGTGTATGGCTGCGTTGTCTTGTTGAAAAGTGTCATTATTGGTGTCTAGACTATTCCTAAATGGGAAGACTTTTTTTCCAAGACATTGATATATCGAGCAGAGTTTTGTTTCCCTTCCATTACAACAAAATCAGCCTTTCCAGACGTAGAAAAACCTCCCCAAACCATAACAGATCCTCCTCCAAATAGTCTTTTTGAAAACAGTTGCTTCTCCTTTCTTAAATCATGGCAATAACACTGGGAGATGTTGGGCCCATTCAATTTAAACTTTTTCTCATCAGAAAACATTACAGTTTCCCATTCCTCCTTTGTCCGTGTTACCTTTTGCTTTACCCAAACTACGTGCACCTTCTTGTGTCTAGCAGTTAAAGCAAGAGCTGTCTGCCTGGTTCGATATACGAGATTTGGCGATTCATGGAGAAGTTGACGAACTCCTCTTGGAGTGATGGGAAAATTCTGAGATTTTTGTAGATCTCTCGAGCTTGATTGTCCTTTAGAACCTTCTCGAAAAAGTCGACGTCTGGCTGTATTTGTAATTTTGGATGGACGACCCGGACGTTTTCTAGTGCCATACGATTCAGGGTCCTTCTCACAACTGTTCGGAACCTTAACAGTTCTCTTGCAATGAAAGTTATAGATTTTTTTTCCAGTTTATAGACAGAAATTTGCCCTTTTTCATTTTCATTAAGCGTGCGGAGGGGGGATTCCTAGGCATTTTACAGCAACTATATTCAATTATGAAATGTTTAAATAGGACTCACATGGCTTCAGATCATCATGCGAGTCTTTTTATAATCTACGCATGCACTTATTCTTCCTTTGGCATATGCAATTTTTAAAAAACTGTCTTATAATTATTTCTATTCTCAAAAACGAAGTTTTGTTAATAACATTTTTTGGTGGAATCGAATATGTATATTAATACCCATCGGATCTACGTACCACACAAATTTTTAGAGGAATTTCTGCTGTAATAAGAAAATTATTAACAATTTAATGGAGTGTCTTATACTTATTTCCACCACTATATATATATATATATATATATATATATATATATATATATATAACCTCTTTAAAGGCCACTTATTACTTGCAAACAAATACATCAACCTTTCGGACTGTAAATTAACTCAATGACAAAAACATTTTCTTAACTTAGGACCCAAGTATATACTAACATCATTAAAAATACTGAAATTTTATGCCTGAATATATTAAAACCCTGAGAAAAAAAGGTAATCTTAATCAAACCTGAATTCCAAGATATCCACACGTCGGAAGCCATTAAAAATAGATACAATATATATATATATATATATATATATATATATATATATATATATATATATAGTATCGATAATTACTTAGTGAGGAACTAACCTACTATCAGGGTACCTAATCCCTGATGAGCCGCTTAGGCAAGACTATAGTAGGTTAGTTCCTGACTCACTAAGTAATTATCGATACTTTTTTGCTCTACTCAGTATAGAGCACTTTTTGCAGTATAGGTTAGCAGTCCCAACGGTGTTTTTTTCTTTTGACCAACCGATTGTGTGTCTTTTGATTTTTTCAGTTGGTACGACAGTGTTGGCCTTTTTCTTTCCAATATATATTTTTTCCGCCTTGGCAGTGATTCGTTGTATATTTTCAGCTTCAAATCACTTGCCGTTTTTGTTTTTTTTTTACTGTAAGGGCTATTATTTAATATATATATATATATATATACACACACAGATAAAGAGTCATATAGATGTTGTATATGTGAGTATGCCTTTGTGTGTGCGCGTGCTCGCGCTTCAACATCTCCGAATAACAGAAGAAAGACGTTAGGAATGCCTTTTGGCGTCATCAAATCATATTGAAAGTTCGCAGACTAAACTTCCATTGACAAATGGTTTGTCTGTTTTGATGAAAAAAAGAAAAGGAATATGCAGCAGCTGCTACTGCTGCTGCTTTTTATTTATTTATTCATCCATTTTTTTTTTTATCTATTTATCTATTTCAAAGAAGGGATTCAGAAAATGGGTTGAATGAAACTATCGCATCCCAGAAGGCAAACGCAAAAAATTGAGTATTTGAAACGATTGAGGTTAATACACATACACACTCACTCATACACACATGCAGAAAGTTCTTTAAAAAAAATAAAAGAACGAAATATCGCGTCTCTAAACACTTTTCAGTGTTTGATTTGAATTCTTTGTTTAATGGCATATGAACATTCGTGGGTTATTTAATGCCAAAGACATCCTTCTCGATGAACAGTAGTGGTACTAGCAAAAGTGATTCACTTCCAAAGCAGTTTCCTCAGGATGGAGTCAAACTAGTAATAAGATAATAATGATGGCTTAGTTTCTTCATTTAATGGCATATCAACTTTCGTGGGTTATTTAATGACAAAGTCATCTTTTTTTAACAGTAGTGGTACTATTTAACCCATAGACAGGAGGAAAAAGTGTTTATTCTCCTCCTAACTGTATTTGTCCGAAAATGAACGTAATACCGCGACTTGAATTCGAACTCGTTTATGACGATTTCGCAATCCTGGGCTTTAACCATTGCACCACGATAAGAATTTGATTTATCCAACATTGCATATATTTTGATCATATTGTCAGATTCACTAAAATCTATCATTTCAACACACAAACAAACACACACACATATACGAGGATGATTAAATAAGTTTCCAGACTTTTTTCGTACGGGCACTTTTATTGATAGTACACACATGAAACTAGTTCCCTTCGAAGTAACCTCCTCCAGCTGCAATGCACTTGTACCATTACAACAACTTCTAGAAGGCCCCATGGAAGTCCTCTTGTGTGAGCGTGTCAATGACCTTCGTCACAGTCTCTTTCATTTCATCAATTGTCTCATAACGACAGCCTCTGAGATTAGGGAATAAGCAAAAGTCACAGGGAGCAAGGTCTGGACTATAGGGAGGGTGAGAAGCTGTCTTGATGCCCATCCTGGTCAAATAGTCTGTGATAAGGATGGAGTTGTGGACTGGTGCCTTATCCTGGTGGACATGCTACGGTCCTGATTTGAAGAGTGCTGGCCTCTTCCGACAGAATCTCTTCCTGAACTCCCTTAAAACCTCAACATAGTAACCCTAACCCTAACCCTTTGGCCTATCAACTCTGGTGTATTGACTTCCTTACTCCTCTCATCATCCCTCACAGACTCCCTGCCTTCCTTGAATCTCTTTTGCCACTCAAAAACTCATGCTCGATTCATGCAAGATGGTCGAAAAGCAGTCTGAAGCATTCCATACGTTTCTGTGGCATTTTTTCCAGGTTTAAAACAGAATTTTATTGCATATCGTTCTTCTGAAGTGTCAGATTGCATTTTTGAAATTCACCAGTCGTGACAATCAGGCTTTAGTAGGGTGTATTCCAATTGCTGCAGTAGCTGTTTATTTAAACCTGAAATCCTAAAAATTGGTCAGTCATCTCATAAGATGTATAGAAATAACATAGTTAATTTTCAAGAGTCTTCGTCAATGTTAAATGCCCGAAAAAAAGAGTTTGGAAACTTATATATATATATATATATATATATATGGGGAGGGGGTACTCGGCGTTGCTCTGAGAAAAACAAAGAAATATTGCCCAGTCGGCTGGGGCTGTAAAATAGATTGATTGCACCTCTGCAGAGTGGTATGACACCACCCAACGAGTGTCCTAATTATGACTCTAAACAATCTGATGGTGAGGCTCTAGTAATGCTGGAGCTTTGGGGAATGTTGAGCACCCCTTCATTGCCATTGCTCCGAGGTCCATTCTAGCCCGGAATAGTAGCACCTAAGAGGGCATCTATGGGTTAAACTGAAGTAAACTGTATACTTACGCTAAACTGAATTGCTTGAATTAGAACTCTTTGACTAAACTGAATAGCTTGAAATAGAAATGTTTTTGACAATTAAACTGCGTACTTATGCTAAACTGAATTGTTTGGAATGGAACTGTTTTTTATACTGAAACTATTCTTACACTAAACTGAATTGTTTAATATAGAACTGTTTTGACATTTAACTGTGTGTAAACAAAATCTATACTTATAATAAGCTGAATGAGCTGAATTAGCACTGTTTGAATAGCTTAAAATAGAAATGTTTTTGACAATTAAACTGTGTACTTATGTTAAATTGAATTGTATAATTATTTGTATAATATTGGATTTGGCATTAAATGACCTACAAAGGTTGATATGCCATAAAATCCAAACAACCAACCAATCTAAAAAAAAATATATACCATGATATAAAAAATGGCAATCTGTTAAAATACGGAAAAGATAAGTTTTTTTATTTCTTTTTGGTTGACATAATTTAAGAATTACTAGAATTTGGAGAGGTAAAACTTTTAAAGAAATCGTTCCATTGTAAACTTATTATCACTTCCTATTTTGAACCGAAATAGCAGTTATTAACCTATACTGACCAGTAGTGACCCCAAGTTACCAGAGGACAGCAGCACTTATCGGATGACCGTTCAGCTTATATGGGCTGTGATCATTTTAGCTGTTGGTAATGATAATGGTGAAAAGAAGGTAGATGAATACTCTAATGATGTAGGCGGGTAAAACCTAGTTCAGTGACCGACAGATAGAGAGAGAGAGAGAGAGAGAGAGAGAGAGGTGCCAGTGGCGTAATGGTTATCGTCGTAAGAAATGGATATGACGACACGAGTTCAAACCCTGGACGAGGCTGATTGCATTTCACATAGCACTAATACCCTTAGGAAAGGTATGAATCCAATTATTCTCCCTCCAGTTATGGGTAAATAGTAGGGCAGACTGAGTTCTTCAGCTTTTATGAGGCAACTAGTCTAGAAGGAAAACTCTGAATTCAAACATGTTAAGCTCCGCTTAAAAATTGGCCCTGTGCCCGAGGGGTTGAGATAGATAGATAGATATGATTTGGTTAGTTTGTGTTTTATGGCCTATCAAAGCCTGTTGGTTATTTAAGTACAAATCCTGTACCCACACACACACACACATATATATATATATATATGTGTGTGTGTGTGTGTGTGTGTGTGTGTGTGTGTGTGTGTGTGAGGGATAGAGAGAGAGACTTTTTAATTGAATAGTTTGTTGTTAACACAATTTTTAACGAGTTGTTCAAGCTCATTTGTTTTCACACAGTTAAATGGTTTCAAGTATTCCTATCCAACACCAATAATTCAATTTAATATTAATCATTTGTTTGCGCACAGTTAAATGGTTTCGAGTATGGCTATCTAACTCTAATAATTCTATATAATTATGATCATTTGTTTGCACACAGTTAAGTGGTTTCAAGTATTGCTTTCTAACGCTAATAATTCTATTTAATATTAATCATTTGTTTGCACACATTTAAATGGCTTCAAGTATTCGTATTTAACACAAATAATTCTAATATCCAACATTTGTTTGTACACATCAAATCATGAAGGTTTATTTACATCACTCTATTTGGGCTATTTAAAACTTTTTACCTATCTATCTATCTATCTATCTATCTATCTATCTATCTCAGACTGTTTCTATCTATCTATCTATCTATCTATCTATCTATTTGGGCTATTTAAAACTTTCTGCCTATCTATATATATCTATCTCAGACTGTTTCTATCTATCTATCTATCTATCTATCTATCTATCTATCTAAGTCTATTTAAATCTTTCTATTCATTAGGTTTAGTTTGGTTTTATGGCATATCAACCTTTGTAGGTTATTTAATGCCAAATCCTTTTTTATACATATAAACAGTTCTGTTTCAAACAATTCAGTTTAGCATATAAAATAGTTCTATTTAAAACAATTCAGTTTTGCATAAGTACACATTTTCAATGTCAAAAAACAGTTCTATTTCAAACAATTCAGTTTAGCATAAGTACGCAATTTAGTTATATTTGATCCATAGATAGGACCCTATCATGTGCTACCACACCGGGCCAAAGAGGACCAGGGAGCGATGGCAATGAATGGGGTACTCCGCATTCCCCAAAGCTCCAGTATTACTGGATCTTCATCATCAGATCGTTAAGTGTCATACCCAGGACACTTGTTGGGGAGCTGTCTTACCCCTCTGCAGAGATGTAGTCAGTGTGTTCTACACCCCCTATCCATTTGGGTTATTTAAAACTATCTGCATTTTTATCTGTCCTCCTCCCAGAAAATATTATTTAAAAATTCAGAAATGCTTTGTTTGCATCTTTTATTGTTTTTTTAATGGCATATCAATATTTGTGGGTAATTTAATGCCAATACTATATCTCTTGAAAAACGGTGCTATTTACCAAAGAGTTGGAAGGAAGAAGATGCTCATACCTTTTTAATTGGTATTAGTCTGAAATGGAAAGTTAAAGCACAACTGTGGTTCGAACTCGCTTACTTACAGTCCGTAGTTCAGTACTTTAACCGCTACTCCACGATGATTTACGCTATAAAATGCAAATTTATAATGTTTAAATTGAAACCTGGTCTTTATTTTATGGTTTTAAAATGAGAGACGGGGTGTCCTCGTGCTGTAATGGTTAAATCGATGGACTACGGAATCGTAGTAAACGGGTTCGTACTCCAGTCGCGCTATTACGTTCACTTTCAGGCAAATACCCTTCGGAAAGGTATGAACCCCTTTATCCTACCAGCTATGTGTTAAATAGTACCACCATTCTTCTTCTAGGAGAATAGCTTTGGCATTAAATATCCAACAGAGGTTGATATGCCATTAAACAAAGAAACCAAACCAAACCTAGAATGAGAGATGGCTGCTGATTCAGAGATTTTACATGGGAACTTGTGATTTTCATACTGCATCATTTCGGACATTCCCAAGTTAAAGATAGATACATAGATAGATATGTTGGATATTGACTTGAAGACCCTTTTGACATCTGTCAATACCTCTGCGGAAGTCAAACACTGAGAACAAAAATAACAGGAAACGTACCTGGTACTTAAAGTAAACAGGGCGCAGGTGCTCTCGGTGGATATGCCACTTACATTGCGTGGGTGGCACGCTAGAAGGAAGCATGATCACGTGCACTGTGTTGGCGGCTGACTTGAGGTGTGACCACCAGAATTTTTTGTGGGTGGCATGCTAGAAGGAGGCATGTCTATATGCAACGTGTAAACGGCAGGTTAGAGGAGATGTGACCACGTGAATTTGCTTGGGCGTCCCGGATATTTTATAATTTGTGATATTTCGATCCGAAATGCCGGAAAAGAAGAGTTTTCACCGAGATTTAATATCAATCATTTGTTTGCACGCAGTTAAATGGTTTCAAGTATTGTTATGTAACACTATTAATTCTAGATGATATTAATCATTTTTTGCACACAGTTAAATGGCTTCAAGTATTAGTATTTAACACAAGTAATTCTGATATCCATTATTTGTTTGTACACATCAAATTATCAAGGAATATTTACATCTATCTATCTATCTATCTATCACAATATGTTAATATCTATCTGTCTATCTATCTGAGTCTATTTAAACCATTCTATTCATTAGGTTTAGTTTGGTTTTATGGCATATCAACCTTTGAAGCTTATTTAATGCCAAATCCTTTTTTATACATATAAACAATTCTGTTTCAAACATTTCAGTTTAGCATAAAAATAGTTCTATTTAAAACAATTCAGTATTGCATAAGTATGCAATTTTGTTCTATTCGTCCTCTGAATGTGCAGCTCAGCTGTCTTCGACTCTCTCTCTCTCTCTCTCTCTCTCTCTCTCTTACACGCCCGTACATTTTGGGTGATGAAAGAAAAAGAAAAGAAGTTGATTATATATTTATACACCAATATTGTTGTTTTTCTCTGCTGTACAACAAGTAGAGAACAGCCTTTTATATATATATATATATATATATATATATATATATATATATATACGAGGTACCTTCAATGCGTTTGTAGACTTTTTGATAGAAGCATTTACAATTATCGCAGACTCTTGAAAATTCACTATGTTATTGCTATAAAGCTTATGAGATCACTGGCCAAGTTTTATGATTTCAGCTTCAAAGCTAATGCAGGAATTGGAATACACCCTACTAAAGCCTGATTGTCACAGCTCGTGAATTTCAAAAATGCAATCTGGACGTGAGGACTCTTTAGAAGAACGATATACAATAAAATTCTGTTGTAAACTTGGAAAAAATGCCACAGAAACGTATGGAATGCTTCAGACTGCTTTTGGAGAATCTTGCATGAATCGAGCATCAGTTTTCGAGTGGCATAAGAGATTCAAGGAAGGCAGGGAGTCTGTGAGGGATGATGAGAGGTGTGGGAGGAGTAAGGAAGTCAGAAAACCAGAGTTGATTGGCCAAATAAAGAATTTCATGGATAAGGACCGTCGTGAGTCTATAGAGACAATAAGTGCACAGTTTAATGTCAGTGGGGGAACTGTACACGCAATTATTCGCGAGGAACTGAAGATGCGGAAGATTTGCGCGAAGTTTGTCCCAAGTGTGCTCAGAAAAGATCAGAAAGAAAGACGTTGTCATGACAACAGGGATATGGTCGAGGTGATCAATTAAGAATTCGCAGTTCTTGATGATCTGGTGACCTGCGATGAAAGCTGGATCTACTGCTATGACCCAGAGACCAAGAGACAGAGTTCCCAGTAGAAGCATGCTTGTTCTCCCAGACCCGAGAAGGCCAGACAGAGCAAATCCACCCACAAACTTTTGATGATCCCTTTTTTTGACAGCATTGGCATGATCTACGTGCACTGGGTCCCCACTGGACAGACAGTTATCAAGGAATACTATGTTGAGGTTTTAAGGGAGTTCAGGAAAAGATTCCGAGGGAAGAGCCCAGCACTCTTCAAATTGGGTCAGTGGCATTTCCTCTTTTCATCATCATCATCATATCGTGCTGGCAGCACGGATATCCCTGACCCTCTCTCGCCACTCCTCCCTATCGTTCATCGCCCTAGGTAGGTCTTCAGGACAACAACCTGTATCCTCACATAGCTGCTGAATTTACGTTCGAGCTGGTCGTCCTGCTTTTGCGCGGCCATGTGTGGGGATCCATAAGAGTACATCTATTATGAGTTCATCTCTGCTTCTCCAGCAGTGTCCTGCATGTCTGGTTCGTCTAACTTGAATAGTTTTCGTGATAGGGGGCAGGTGGCCGTACAGTTGGTGTCTTGTGGGGTGTTGCTGCCAGGACTTGTTCAGGATTGCACGCAGCATTCTTGTGTAATTGCCATCTAGTTTCTTCTCCAGCCGTTTTGTTAGCGTCCATGTAGTGCATCCATATAGCAGTATCGATGTGACCGCTGCCTGGAAGAAACTGCGTTTCATTTTATCGGTTAGGTCTGATTTCCATATAGTCGATAGCCTATTGATAGCTGTCCATGCTTTCGTTAACCTCGTTTCGATGTCCTTTTCGGTTGATTCGACGCTGCTTCCTAGGTACGTGAATTTGTCTACTAGTTTAAGAGGGGTTCCTTCTAGAGTGGAGATGTCCCCCGTTTGGTTATAGCACATATATTCCGTTTTGTCTGCATTAACATGGAGGCCTATGCTTGCTGCTGCTCGTTCCAAACTATGCAGAAGTGTTTCGGCTTGGTCAGGTGTATTTGCCAGTATCGCTATGTCATCGGCGTAGTCGGCGTCGGTAATTGTTGTTGCGGGGTATCTTCTGCTTCTTTTCTTCGTCAGTTCGAAGCCATTCTCTTTGATTTTGTCAATCGATGTTCTAAGCACGTAGTCTAGACAAATGATAAAGAGGTACGGAGCCAGCGTGTCCCCTTGTAGTACTCCTGCTACAATGTCGAAGTATTCTGTGTCTCCATCTGGTGATCGTACTTTTACTTTAGTGTTTCTATAGAGAATCGTTATTGCCGCTACGGTTTCTTTAGGTATGCCGTACGCTATTAGGATTTGTTCCATCTTTCCTCTGTGAATGGAGTCGAAAGCCTTGGTAAAGTCGACAAATATTAATGTCGCTTGTAGGTTCTTTGCCCGTACACCTTCAATGATTCTGCGGATGGTTAATATTTGTGAGGTCGTGGATCTATTTCTTCGGAAGCCATTTTGGTTTTTTCTAAGTATGTTGTCTATTTTGGGTTCTATTCGGTTTCGTAGTAGGGCATTGTAGGTTTTGGCAGCTATGGATGTAAGTGTTATGCCTCGGTTATTTTTGGCTAATCCGAGGTCCCCCTTTTTAGGGAAGGGGAGTATGCATCCCTTCATCCATCTATCTATCGGATTTTGATTGTATACTGCGTTGCAGTGGCGGAGCAGTATGTCGACGAATTGTCTGGTCTTCCATACTTCCGGGGGAATTTCGTCCAGCCCTGCAGCTTTCCTATTTTTAATTTTTCTGAGAACCGAGTCGAGTTCTTCTTGTGTGAACGGTCCAAGTTTAATGTCTAATTGTTTGCTAATTATTCTGGTGATTGGTTCATGCGTTATTTTTGGTGGGTTTCCAAGTAAGTTTTCGAAGTGCTGTTTCCACAGTTTTATTCTTTCTTGTTGGTTTGCTGCTTTAAGTTTTGCTTTGGCTGTGTTCTTTCTTCTGCTCACTTCGTTTATTGTTTGCCAGGCAATTCTAGATTGTCTATCTTCCACCGAGTCTCTAATCTTATCTATCTGATTTTGAATGTATTCTGTCTGTTCCTTTATATATATGCCTGCTAATTGATATTGTGCCGTTTTTAGTTTTAAGGCATTTGTGTTTGTTGGGTTTTTTCGATAGTTTTTGGAGGCTGTTTTCACTAGTGCACGTTTTTCTCTCACCGCTAAAGTTTCCCATGGGACTCTATATTTAGTTTTAATTTTTGTTGGAATGTATTTTGCTGCTGCCTCGAGGTGTGCATTGACGAAATTTTCGTATTCGTCGTTTGGTGTACTTTTTTCCGTCTTTTCTTGCAGTGTTTCGAATCTGTTTCTTAATTCTAATACGTATTTATCTCTTGCATCTTTGTTGTTTAATAGGGCCCAGTCATAGTGTTTGGTGGTCGCTGTTCGTTTGTCGTTTTTTCGTAGGCTTAACCGTATTTTCGCCGTGACTATTCGGTGATCGGTGGACACACCCTCAAAAGAGGAGTATGCCTCGCAATTCAATGCACTATTCTTCCATTTCTTGTTTATAAGGACGTAGTCTATCTGTGCTTTAGTATTGTTTGCGTACGTGTATGTCCATAGTTTGCCCTCTCTTTTTTGGTTGTTTGTATTGAGGCATGCTAATCTATTTTCTATCATGAAATCTGTTAGATGTTGCCCATTTCTATTTGACGTGTTGTGGAGGCTGTATTTGTTGTTTCGGTTTTTCCCGATTTGTGCATTCATGTCTCCGCCAATGACTAACATTTTGTGTTTCGGGATGCTACGCACTAATGAGGATAACTCATCGTAGAAGGTGACTATTTCAGTTTCTTCACTAACATTGGTGGGGCTGTAGCATGAGATGATTGTTGCTCTGGGGTTTCCGTTAAATGTAGCTGCCATCATTCTAGGTTGTATTTTCTCAACGCTATTAAGCGTTTTTAATGCTCTAGGTCCTATAAGCAATCCTACCCCTCCTACTGCGGCGTTGACAGAGTTTTTCCATGCGGATACAGTGGCGAGCGACCAGCCATTGCCAGTTTCGTGATATTTGATATCTTCTGTGTGCGTGTATCTGTGTTCTTGTATGCATATTATGTCTATCTTATATTCTTCGGCCGATGCGATTAGCTCTGGGAGTTGTCCTATTCTATTTAAGGTTCTTACGTTAAATGTGGCTATTTGTAGTGTTTGCTTGCATTTTAGTAGTTTTGATTGTTTGAGCTCTGTAGCTGATTTTTCGAACACCGAGGCCAGGGCTCCAACCTCAGCAGGACGCGCCCCTTTTTTACCCGCGCGAAGAGCGATGCGGTTTGTGTAAGTGGTTTGAGTGTGGGTCATGGTTATCTTTCGATGGCTGTTTTATTCTCTTCTATAGAAGCCACTCTTATAGAGGAGCAGCAGTAGTTCCCCGATCGAACTGGCGATCCTGAGCGAAAAGTCGTCAAACTCACGTCCAGGACCCATTTGGGTATTGAGTTTGGTCGTCCATGGGTTTATTCAAATACCTTTACGTACATCATGCTGCTTCCCATGTGTACATAAAAAAAAAAAAAGAAAAAAAAAGGGGGGGGTAAATTTGTTTTAAGTTTTAACTTAGTTAAAGTCCAACATTAAGGTACTTTCGTATGACTTTCACTAGTACTGACTTATACTTTTTTTTTTGCTGTATTGGGACTTTTCCTGGGTTTTTCATATATTTTTTTTTCTACAGTTGGGGACCTAGCAGGCATCAGGAATTATAGAGCTTTTTTTTTTTTTTTTTCTCTCTTGGGGGGGGGGCTGTGGTAGCATTAGGCGTTCTAGGCTTTTTCTTTTAAACTACTGTTAGGGCTTTCTTTACGAATTTTTAAATTATTCGATAGAAGATATTCAAAAACATTCTGCCTTGTTCGCTGACATGTGGATAGGCTAATATCAAATTGGCTTTATAGTAGAGTAAGCGTGCCTTTACATTTAAAACGCAGAGTTTAAGCATTATTTCACAAACAAAATACAGCATAACATTTTGTAAAATTCAGCATTTTAAATTGATAGGACTTAAAGACATACTGACCAATATTGACATATTTCTTCCACTTGGCTCCTGAGTTCAAATGCTTCTTCTTCGTTTTGACTTTTTTTTCCTCTTTTAAACTTGGTAAAAATGCTTCAGACTGCTTTTGGAGAATCTTTCATGAATCGAGCATCAGTTTTTAAGTGGCATAAGAGATTCAAGGAAGGCAGGGAGTCTGAGGGGGATGAAGAGAGGTGTGGGAGGAATAAGGAAGTCAATACATCAGAGTTGATTGGCCAAAGGGTAAGGGTTAGGGTTACTATGTTGAGGTTTTAAAGGAGTTCAGAAAGAGATTCCTTGGGAAGAGGCCTGCACTCTTCAAATCAGGACCGTAGCATGGCCACCAGGATAATGCATCAATCCACAACTCCATCCTTGTCACAGACTATTTGAGCAAGATGGGCATCAAGACAGTTCCTCAGCCTCCCTATAGTCCAGACCTTGCTCCCTGTGACTTTTGCTTATTCCCTAAGCTCAAGGAAAAACATAGAGGCTGTCGTTGTGAGACAACTGATGAGATGAAAGAGGCTGTGACGAAGGTCATTGACACGCTTACACAAGAGGACTTGTATGGGGCCTTGCAGAA
Organism: Sepioteuthis lessoniana; assembly: GCA_963585895.1. Lineage (NCBI taxonomy): Eukaryota > Metazoa > Mollusca > Cephalopoda > Myopsida > Loliginidae > Sepioteuthis > Sepioteuthis lessoniana. Next base: position 11,569,729 of record OY757924.1, on the reverse strand, counting down.
ATAGTTGGAATGGTACAGCAAGTGCATTGCAGCCGGAGGAGATGACTTCGAAGGGGATTATAGTTTCATGTGTGTACTATCAATAAAAGTACCCATACGAAAAACATCTGGAAACTTATTTAATGATCCTAGTATATATATATATATATATATATATCTTCATTGATGTATCGGGATGGGTCATCAGTGATGTTTCCTTTGGGTTCACATGGGAGTTTCGGGTCTTACAACATCAAACCCCCTCGTCCAAATGACCCAGTTCGCATTGACTTTACGCCAACTCCCATCCCGGCAGCTTGACTGCGTATCTTCCACACACGACAAATGACCGCAGAGGGCGTGCTCCCCGGCTTTTTAGCTGGGCCGTCTGGCATTCGTGCCGGATGGGCGCTCGAAACCAAGAGCAGACTCGGGGCCAAATAGGCCCCCAGCTTCGGCTGGGCAACCTTCGGGTGGGCGAGCTGCACTTTTGTCCCCTTTGTACGGCACTAGACCAAGCGTCTAGTTTAAGCCGTAAACTGGCATACGTGCCCGGACCCACATTTGGGTTCGTGAAACCGCTTGCCTCATCAGGCTCACATTGCACTAAGTGAGCCGATGAGCAGCACTGACAAGCAGGGTTCGAGTCTCGGCTCCTTCCCGACCTTCCCCTCCCCTTTATCCCCACTTTAATTGGCCTTCGGGCTTTTGACCTTGTGTCAAGTCGTGTCTGGTGGGAGGCAGCGACAAATACTACGACAAATGACCGCAGAAAGCGCTCTATCCATGAGTATCACTTTTAATTTTGCAACAGCCAATAAGCTAGGCTCCTCTGATGACTGCTGAAGCTTACCTTTAAAACAGGGAGGCCACTTTGCTCTTGTTTTCCGGTCGCAATGACGCCGTTATTCGGCTAATTGTTCAATCCGGTATATAGTTTATCTTTCTCCTTTTTCTCCGTTACTTATAAGATATATATACGTATTTATATTAAGATAATAAGTTTATTACTATCCTGTTAAAAAGCATTGGTATAAATCAATGCAATAAAAAATTAACAGGACTTCTTCAGATCAACAAGAAAATAAATTCCATATATATTTATATATATATAAGATGAACATAAGAGGGTAGAAGTGTTTGAAGTCACTAACTACGAGCTCACAGTCCAGAATATTCACCATTGCACCACTGTGACTCTCCCACAGACTTGCATCTCCCTGCGTGTGCAAGTTTCTCTCGCAACTGTTCCAACTCGGCACCACATATCTATCATCATCATGTCGTGCCGCTAGCACGGATATTCCGGTCCCTCTCTCGCCACTTCTCCCTATCATTCATCACTTCTGTCAGGTCTTCAGGGCTACATTCCGTATCCTCACATAGCTGCTGTATGTATGTTCGAGCTGGTCGTCCTGCTTTTGCTTGGCCATATGCGGGGGTCCATGGGAGTACATCACTGATAAGTTCGTCCTTGCTCCTCCAGCAGTGTCCTGCGTGTCTGGTTCGTCTAACTTGTATAGTTTTCGTGATGGGATGCAGGTGGCCGTATAGTTGGTGCCTTGTGGGGTGTTGTCGCCAGGACTTGTTCAATATTGCTCGCAACATTCTTGTGTAATTGCCGTCTAGCTTCTTCTTCAGCTGTTTAGTTATAACTTTATGCCAAACTTACGTTTGTAAATCCAAAAGTAAAAAGAAAAGAGAAAAGGATTTTTTGGTCTGCAATTAATAATTGCATAACCGTTCATCGAATTCTGACAGGGGAATTGGCATCAATACTAACGGGACGCACCCTCTCAGTCAGGAGGGGGTGATAATCGTGATGAAACATGAACGTGTGTTAATCATATCCAATGGAGTCGACAAAGGCCAAAACAAAATGTGTGTCTATTGTTTGACAGAGGACGGAAATCAATGCATCATTGCAGACCGCAAGCCAAATGATCTGTTAGATTTGTCTCGTTTTCTGGGAATAAATGGAAAGGTTCTTGGCAATTAATGAAATTGTTAGTAGGAGCGCCAGGTGACTGTAGCATAATGTGTGTGGCGAAAGTACGGGCTACAGATGTCACGACCAATATATCAGTATGGGAGAAAAATGACCTCCTGAAAGTAAAGGACTCCAAATGCAAAACCGATTGACGGATACAAATATGGAGGCATCTGGTTCGGTTTAGTGTCATTGGTTATATCTATCCATTTATCAATTTATCACAATAAATTCATATCTATCTATCTATCTATCTATCTATCAAACAAATTATCTACCTCCCACCATCTATCCATCAATCTATATATCTAAGAATCTATCTGTAAAACACATTATCTATCACAATCTGTTCATATCTTTCTATATATCTATATAACAATCTATCTATCTATCGAACAAATGATCTCTCTCTCTCTCTCTCTCTATATATATATATATATATATATCAAACAAATTATCTCTCTCTCACTCTCTCTCCCTTCTATCTATCTATCTATCAAACAAATTATCTCTCTCTCTCTCACTCTCTTTATCTATCTATCTATCTATCTATCAAACAAATTATCTATCTATCTCAGTCTGTTTATATCTAGCAAACTATTACAGTGAGTTCAAATCAATAAATCTTTATATATATATATATATATATATATATATATATATATATATATATATATATATATACGCCCCTCTCTCTCTATCTATTTATCTATCTATCCATATATATATATATATATTTTAAATCTATCTCAGTTTTTTATATCTACCAATCTTAATATGATCATATCTACCTATCGAACTTTTTTCTATCTATCTATCTATCTATCTATCTCATATTTCCAATATTGACCCATCGAATGAGTCCGATTTCAAGCATTTGATAAGTTGATTTCTGATAATCGGATAAAGACAAAAATTAAAATTTAAAGAAAACCTCGTCTCCTTTGTAAGAATTAAACGAAATCGACTAATAACGTCAGCCAACTACTTCTTCCGGTTTCTGGCAGTCTCTTAGATTTGGTACGGGAGAGAGAGAGAGAGAGAGAGAGAGAGAGAGAGAGAGAGAGAGAGAGAGAAAATCAACTCTTTAAGAATGACTGATTACGTTTTTATTGTTCTTGGCTGACGTCAATCAATTCCCATAAAGACATTTATGGCATTGTGCCGCGTAACGCTTCTTCTTCTTGTAAAAACTTCTTTTTCACCATCATTATCATTTCATATAATCTTCTTCTTCTTCTTCTTCTTCTTCTTCTTCTTCTTCTTCTTCTTCTTCTCGTACAATCTTCTTATTCTTCTCGACTTCTTTTTGATTTTGTAAAATCTTCTTCTTCTTCTTCTTCTTCTTCTAAACTCGACTCCTTCTTCTTCTTCTTCTCATAAATTCTACTTCTTCTTCTTCTCATATAATTTTCTTTTTCTTCTTTTTCTTCTCTTACAATCTTCTTATTCTTCTTCTAAACTCGACTTCTTCTTCATTTCGTAAAATCTTCTTCTTCTTCTTCTTCTTCTTCTTCTTCTTCTTCTTCTTCTTCTTCTTCTTCTCATATAATTTTCTTCTTCCACTTTTTCTTCTTTTTCTTCTCGTACAATCTTCTTATTCTTCTCGACTTCTTCTTCATTTCGTAAAATCTTCTTCTTCTTCTTCTTCTTCTTCTTCTTCTAAACTCGACTTCTTCTTCTTCTCATAAAATTCTACTTCTTCTTTTTCCTCTTCTTCTTCTTCTTCTTCTTCTTCTTCTTCTTCTTCTTCTTCTTCTTCTTCTCGTATAATTTTCTTCTTCCTCTTTTTCTTCTTTTTCTTCTCTTACAATCTTCTTATTCTTCTTCTAAACTCGACTTCTTCTTCTCATAAAATTCTACTTCTTCTTTTTCCTCTTCTTCTTCTTCTTCTTCTTCTTCTTCTTCTTCTTCTTCTTCTTCTTCTCGTAAAATCTTCTTCTTGCGTGTGTCTTCTCTCTCTCTCTCTCTCTCTTTCTCTCTCACTCTCTCTCTCTCTCGCTCTCCTTTCTTTATTCAATTATTCTACTTCTCCTCCTTCACTCTACACTCTCTTCCTCATCCTCAGCTTCTACACTCACCTAATTACCATCATCTTCTTTTTTCTCTCCTCCACCTTCGTTTTTTTCCTTCCATTCCGACAATCCCTTCTTCTTGTTTTTCTTTAGAGATATTCCCCGTATTTTGTTGTGAAAAGATAAAGATTTCATAAAAAGAATTTAAACCTCTAACCTGGTGGGGTGGGGCATGTGCCCCCCTTGACTTTGAAGGGGATGCCACAGGAGCGCAGCCATACTAAATCTGTAATAATCCCGCGGTTTCAAACCAATTAGATTTTTATGGAGTTTTTTTCTTGCATGTTGTTTGTTAGATTTGGTTTCTTTGTTTAATGGCATATCAACCTTTATAGGTTATTTAATGCCAAATCTGGGGGTGTCCTCGTAATGTAATGGTTAAAGCGATGGACTGCGGAATCGTAGTACGCGAGTTCGTACTCCAGTCGCGTTATTACGTTCACTTTCGGGCAAATACCCTTGGGAAAGGTATGAACCTCTTTATCCTCCCAGTTATGGGTTAAATAGTACGACTACTGTTCTTCTAGGAGAATGGCTTTGGCATTAAATAACCTAAAAAGAGTTGATATGCCATTAAACAAAGAAACCAAACCTAATGTCAAATCTATTCTCCTAGAAGAACAGTAGTGGTACTATTTAACCCATAACTGGGAGGATAAGGGGGTTCATACCTTTCACGATGGGTATTTGTCCGAAAGTGAACGTAATAGCGCGACTGGAGTACGAACTCGCTTACTACGATTCTGCAGTCCATCGCTTTAACCATTACACCACGAGGACACCCCCATATTGTTTGTGTTATATTTCCTTCTCCTAGATCTGTCACCTTACCAACACCAAAGAGTCCCAGTATTTCCTACTAATCACCAATAGCTTGGGGGAGAGTGATGGATTCATGCATTTAGCAAGCGTGTTAGAGTGTAAATGAAATTCAGATAGAATCGCTCAGGATTTGATCTTGGATCGTCGAATTTGGATCTATGTTTTAAATGTTATATAGTGTAGTCCATAAATAAATGAACCAAATAAATCCCAGCTTAAAACTAAAAAAAAAAACAAATCAAGAATAAAGTGGAGTTACGCCCCCACCTTTGCATCACGATGTAAAGTTGTAAGTAAAGTTAGCGACCATAGTCGAAGGTGACCCGAAGGCTCCCATTTCGCTAGCTTCTACATCAAGGTGTAGGGGAAGGTGTAACCCCTTTCTCTAGATTGCTCCACTTTACCCTTGATCCGTACTTTATAATGCTGAGTGTTAAGCAAGGAGGCATCAAGTACAATTTTTGAGTCTTAGGTATGACTCGACCTGGAATTGAACCCAGGTCTCCGGGGCCATTGGCGAACACTCTAACTTACTTACGTGGTGACTTCAATACGTTTCCTGACTTTTTTGTACAGGCATTTAAAATTCTCGTAGACACTTCTTATGAGATCACTGACCAATTTTTAGGATTTCAGGTTCAAATGAACAGCTACAGCAATTTGAATACACCCTACTAAAGCCTGATTATCACAACTGATGAATTTTAAAAATGCAATCTGACACTTTAGAAGAACGATATTCTGTTGTAAACTTGGGAAAAAATGCCACAGAAACGGATGAAATGCTTCGACAAACTTGCATGAATCGAGCATCAGTTTTTCAGTGGCATAAGAGATTCAAGGAAGGCAGGGAGTTTGTGAGGGAAATTGAAAAGTGTGGGAGGAGTAAGGATCCCAATACACCAGAGTTGATTGGCGAAAGTGTTAGTATTAGGGTTACTATGTTGAGGTTTTAAGGGAGTTCAGGAAGAGATTCGGTCGGAAGAGGCCAGCACTCTTCAAATCGGGTCAGTGGCATTTCCACCAGGAAAATGCACCAGTCCACAACTCCATCCTTGTCACGGACTATTTGACCAAGATGGGCATCAAGACAGTTCCTCGGCCTCCCTATAGCCCAGACCTTGCTCCCTGTGAGTTTTGTTTTTTTCCCTAAGCTCAGAAGCATTCCTTATGAGACAATTGAGGAGATGAAAGAGACTGTGACGAAGGTCATTGACACTCTGACACAAGAGGACTTTTCTGGGGTCTTTCAGAAGCTGTTGGAACGGTACAACAAGTGCATTGCAGCCGGAGGAGATTACTTCGAGATGGCCTAGAGTTTCATGTGTGGACTATCAATAAAAGTACCCATACGAAAAAAGTCTGGAAACTTATCGTACGTACCTCGTACTTATATAAGGGGTATTATTATTTTGATACGGCAGCTTATCCATTTCTTAGTTACCTTCGTTTGAATCTGAAATGTGGATGAGATTGAATGCTGCTCTTCATTCCGATGATCAAAACTCCTTAGGTTCAACGGATGGATTATATCGGACTAATTAGATGGGTGCATATGGAAATAATGAGATAGATAGATAGATAGATCAACAAACCTGAAATGAATGAATTTAGAAAGAAAAAAATGAAAGAAAAATATATATATACATATTCTAAAGATACATATACATTCTTAATATATATATATATATATATATATATTTTCAAAAGATACATAAATATTCTTAAGATATATATATAAGATATGATTATATAGACACACACATATATATATATGTGTGTGTGTGTGTGTGTGTGTGTGTGTGTGCATATATATTCTAAAGATACATATATATTCTTAAGATATATATATAAGATATGGTTATATAGACATATATATATATATATATATATATATATATAATGTAATCTATGTCTATATATATATATATATATATATATATATCATCATCATCTTTATGTGGAAGCATCAGCACGGATATCCCTGACCCTTTCTCGCCACACTTCTCTTTCGTCTATTGCTTCCGGTCGGTCTTCAAAGCTACATCCTGTATCGGCACAGAGCTGCCGTATGTCGGTTCTAGCTAGTCGTCCTGCCTTTGCTCGTCCATGTGAAGTTGTCCACAGGAGTACGTCACTTAAAGATGCATATATATTCTCACGATATATATATATATATATATATATATATATATATATATATATATATATATCTACAAACAAATGTATGTATATGCATATATATAATATATAAATATATATATATATATATATATATATAGAAACATATATATATACACATACACATATATATATATATATATACATATGTATATATATATATATATGAACAAATGTATGTATATGTATATATATATAATATATATTAATATACATATATATATACATATATATCTATTGTCATCCACAGACAGATCTGTTTCGTTCTATCAGAACTCATCAGTGTGGCTAGACAGTATCTCCCCCTGGCTGGGATCGAAACCCGATGTATGTATATGTATATATATATATATATATAATATATATATATATATAAAATTAACCTAAATCGCGAGTCGAAAATCTTCTACTAAAGTTTCACCTAAACGGATCATCAGGAAGCCTAAATTCGACTGAATTCTAGGAGAAATCGCTTTCTTTTATTCACCAAAAACGACCTAGCTTCAAATTTGCATTAAAAAAAATCTAAAAGAATAAAAAAAATTAGGTTAATTTTATAATTGGCTCCATTGTCATGTGTTGAGCACTTTAGTAATTGTAGCATTGCAGCATTCGCGGAGGGTTTTTTGGTTTTCTTTTGACCACTGACTGCGTATCCCTTGATTTTTTTCAAGGGGGCGGACGAAGATGGCCTTTTCTTTCTTTTTGACCCAAAATTTTTTCTTTTTTCCCTGGGCGGTGATTCGAGATACTTTTTTCTCTTGTTCCTGGCCAGGGTTTTTTTTTTTTTTTTTCTGTACCGTGAATACTGGTAGATATTAGATTAGTAAATAATATATATATATATATATATGTAATTTATGTATACGTATATATATAAATATATATATATATATATATATATTATGTGTATATGCAAGTGTGAGAGAGTGTGTGTGTGTGTGTGGCAACGGTTGTAGAAACTGAGATAGATAGAAATGAAAATCTAAGAAATAAAGAAATGAAGGTGTGTGTGTGTGTGTGAGAGAGAGAGAGAGAGAGAGAGGCAACGCTTGAATAAACAAAAATAAGAAAGAAAATAGAAAGAAAAAATAGAAAAATAGACTGGATTTATATATATATATGTGTGTGTGTGTGTGTGTGTGTGTGTATTACAACACAATATGGTTTTCACTATCTAACTTGGTGGTTTAATACCAAACCAAATGTGGTATAATTTTGAGAGTGCTCAATATCTCTGATAGAGCTATTATATAATATAATTATAAATGAATATGTATTAATTTTTATATATTTTTACAGCATGGTTGCTTTATATATATCTAATAGCATGGTTGATTATATGCAACAACTGGTTTCATGGTGTCTTTATGCGGCAATCATCAGATAGAAGAATATTGAATGACTGAAATTATTTTTCTGTCTGAAGATTGTCGTATAAATACAGCATGAAACAGCGGGTTGCAGATAACCAACCATGATATCAAATATAAATAAAAACTAATAAATATTTATTTATTATTATATTAATGATTATAGTGTTCGCCAATGGCCCGAGAGACCGGGGTTCCATCCCAGGTCGAGTCGTACCAAAGACTTAAAAAATGGTAGTTGATACTGCCTTGCTTAACACTCAGCATTATAAGGTAAGGATCAAGGGTAAAGTGGAGTAGTCCAGGGAAAGCAGTAGTCCCCCCCCACACGCACACCTTGGTCTAGTAGCAATCGAAAAGGAGCTTTCGGTTCACCCTCGACCACAGTCGCTGATTTTACTTACTTTATATATATATATATATATATATATATATACACACACACACACACACATATATATATATATATATATATATATATATATATATATATATATATATATATATATATATATATATATGTATGTACAGTTTTTTAAATCGACTGTTAAATTCAATAATGTTCACGATTACATCGAGGCAAAGAAAACTTTGTTGATTGAAAAACGATCTTATTAATTTTTACCGATGAACTTTTCGTAATGAAAAAAAATCAGTCAAAAAATTTAAAGATTAAATTCAGGCTGCTGAGATAAATTTAGAGTTTCGTAAAGACCAACAAAACAATTACGAGGTTTTCTAAAAAGATTTTGTAAGGAAATTATAATTACGTCAGCAACTGTGGAATTTTTTTTGCTGTTGTTGTTGTTGTCGTTGTTGATGTTGGGTTAAAGAAAAAGAGTTATATGTGCTGTCAAGACATCATTAATGATAATTTGTTAGGACAGAAATCGAAATGAATAGAAAGAAAATATTAAGGTCGAATGAAAATGTAAAAAAAAAGAATATTAAAAATGGGCCAGCGAAGCTTGAAAAAACTGTAATAGAAAGAAAGAAAGAAAGAAAGAAAAACTGATAGATAGATAGATAGATAGATAGATAGATAGATAGATAGATAGATAGATAGATAGATAGATAGATAGGAGAAAGAAAGAAAGAAAGAAAGAAAGAAAGAAAGAAAGAAAAACAGATAGATAGACAGATAGATATGAACAAGAAAGAAAGAAAGAAAGAAAGATAGAAACAAACAAACAAACAAACAAACAAAAACTGATAGATAGATAGATAGATAGATAGATAGATAGATAGATAGATAGATATGAACAAGAAAGAAAGAAAGAAAGAAAGAAAGAAAGAAAAACTGAAAGAAAGAAAGAAAGAAAGAAAGAAAGAAAGAAAGAAAGAAAGAAAGAAAGAAAAACAGATAGATAGATAGATAGATAGATATGAACAAGAAAGAAAGAAGTAAACCAAGTGAGATAGATAGATAGATATGAACAAGAAAGAAAGAAAGAAAGAAAGAAAGAAAGAAAGAAAGAAAGAAAGAAAGAAAGAAATGAAAAAGAAAGAAAGAAAGAAAGAAAAACAGATAGATAGATAGATATGAAAAAGAAAGAAAGAAAGAAAGAAAACTGAATAGATAGATAGATAGATAGATATGAGAAAGAAAGAAAGAAAGAAAGAAAGAAAGAAAGAAAGAAAGAAAGAAAGAATGATAAATAAATAGACCAAAAAGATTCAAAATAAGAAAGAGACTGAGATAGCTAGATAGATAGATAGATTGATTGAGAGAGAGAGAGAGAGAGAGTAAATATATCCTTCATGCAGGTTTCTAAACCCCCCACCCCCTTAAAAAAATGCAATTTAGAAACATTGTCGAAATGATCTTCAAGAAAAATCGCAACATCATGAGAGTTAGACTGAAATTAGAAGAACCGAAAAATACCAAAGAATATATCAACTGCTTTCAAAAGACAAAACAAAACAAAACAACACAAAACAAAACAAAATAAATAATAATAACAATAATAATAATAATAACTGCGTCTTCGCTGAATTTGACATTTGAAATTTCAATAAGATCTGCTGAACAAAAACCTTGCATTTTGCTGATCATTGAAAAATAGGAAATCAAGATGATAAAAATAAAGATTTATTTCATATCATGTAAAGGCAATATGGAAGGCAAAAAAAGGTGATAATATGTTCCTTCTCTCTCTCTCTCTCTCTCTCCCCCAAGCACACACACACACACACACACACACACACGAAAACACACACAGAGACACGTAAACATCATACATCCCTAATATCCAATGCTTTTGGAAAATCTTCCAGACGGCATGTTGTATTTCGATCTAGCCAAACAAACAACAACACAATAATAACGACGACACAGTCTTTTAGAAAAATATACCTCTCACTTTATTTGAAAGGGTTGCGTGTGAGAGGGAGCTGGAAACCAAAAAGAACCGCAACATTTTAACCTCCCACCCCATTGGCCATAACCGTTTCTTTCTCGTCCTCCATGGCTGCTCAACCGGAGACCCGGGGACCCACCCTGCTGGGTGCTGGCTTTCTCTACCGCATCTTGTTACCAACGGGTTTGGTCTCCAAAACTCTCCTATCTCCAAACTATCGGGGGTCCCGAGGGTCCCTTCTGTTGGGTGCTGTTTTTCTCTACCGCATCTTTTCTCCACACGAACTGACTTCCTGTCTTCACCGAGTTATATAATAGTTCAATCCCCCACTCAATATCTCCCCATAACTGGCCATCGGAATGTGTCACTTCCACCGTCTTTGGAATGGCATGTTTGATCGTCATTGAGCGAAAATAACTGTCATGCAGTTCACAGGTCACTCTCTTCCGGTGCCTCAGTTTGTGATGGTACGGTAGGATTTTTACCTTGTCCCATATTGTCAACCCAGCCCACCTATGCGATTTCTTCCCATAACTGGCCATCGGAATGTGTCACTTCCGCCGTCTTTGGAATGGCATGTTTGGCCGGGTCGGAGGTCAATATACAACAGGCATCCAGTGTCTGAATAGTGTTGATGAAGACAAGTTTTTTATCTGGTAAGCCGATTCTGGTGTTGCCATAGTAGAATAGCATTACTCCTACTGCCGAGCCCAATTGGCGGGGGTTGTAGAATACGCCATGCTAAGGGATAACACTCCTCCACCAACAATGAGTGTCATGTATATGACTCTAAACAACCCAGAGATGTCCTCGTGGTGTAATGATTAAACCGTTGGACTGTGGAATCGTAGTAAACGATTTCGAACTCAAGTCGCGCTATTTCGTTCACTTTCGGACAAATACTCTTGGGGAAGAAATGAACCCCCCTTATCCTCCCAGCTATGGGTTAAATAGTACCACTAGTGTTCTTCTAGGAGAATGGATTTTGCATTAAATAACCCAAGAAGGTTGATATGCCATGAAACAAAAAAAGAAAACTAAGCCGAGGCTACAGTCTCGGAGCTTTAGGAAATATGGAGTACCCCTTTATGGCCTTTACTCCCCGATTCACCCTGACCCGGAGTGGTATGACCTGTTAGAGTCCCTTTTATGAGTCAAAAAGAACTATTTAATCATTTTCTATATTTGGAACCATTTAACTGTGAAAACAAATGAACTGTTCATTAAGAAATATTTTACCTATTAACTATTCGTTTACAAATTATATATATATATATAGTTAACATCCGAAGACAATGGGTGTGGATTATACCTTGTTGTTTTTTTGTAAATTTATATATATATATATATATATATATTGAAGAGGGTATTTTTTTTAGGCAGCAAGTTTTGTTAAAGACGACGGAACACATTTAAAACAGTAAAAATTCAACAGTCAACTCAAAACAACCCCTGATGTCGGCCAAAAGTATGGTCGAAAGCGCTTGGGTAAAAGAAATGAGATAATTCTTTTACCACCTAGATCCCGACACAAGGAAAATAACAATGAGTCTAGAAAAAATTTAATTAAAAATAATAAACCATGTTCCATCGTTTTAACAAAACTTGCTTGAATATATATATATATATATATATATAAACAGGATGCAGCATTAAATATGGAATTATATACAATGAAACACAACCAACCAAATAACCAATTTTCCAGAAGTACCCAACATGTCTTGCTCGTCTTTCTATGGTGGTTTGTGAGATAGGAGGTCAGTGGCAGCACAGCTGCTATTTTGTAGATTACTGCTTCCGGGATTTTTTAAACAATACGTGGTATCCTCGAATAGTTCCCATTTAGCCTTTTTCGTTTGAGACTTAGAGGTACAGCCATACAGTAGTACTGATGAGGCTACAAGTGGGAAGGATTCTTGATTTTTTTTTTATCTGAGAGATCAGCTTTAGGAAATGCGGAGTACCCCTTCATTGCCATCGCTCCCAGGTCCACTCTGGTCCGGAGTGATAGCACCTGTTAGGGTCAAATAGAACTTTCTGACATTTAAACTGAGGGCAAACAAATGATTAATACTAAATTGAATTGTTAGAAATATAACAGTTTGATCATTTAACTGTATGTAAATAAATGACTGCTGTTTAATAGAATTGTTTGTGATACGTAGCAATACTTGCAACCATTTAACTTTGTTGACTTATGCTAAATTGAATTGTTAGAAATAGAACTATTTGATCATTTAACTGTGTGTAAATAAATGACTGATGTATAATTAAATCAAATTGTTAGTGATACATAGCAATACTTGCAACCATTTAACTTAGTTGACTAATGTTTACAAATCATATATATTTAATATATATGTATAAACCGGATTTTGGCATTAAATAAGCCATAATGGTTGATGTGCCATAAAACCAAACCAATAAACGGTTCTATTTGACCCATAGATTGGACCCTCATATGCACAAGCATTCCAAATCTGATCAGGGGTTAAAAGCATATTCCCCCACCTCTCTCTCTCTCTCTCTCTCTCACTCTATCTCTCTCTTTCTCTCTCTTATGCACACTTGTATGTACATATACGTATATATTTCATATTTCCTCTCTCTCTCTCTCTCTCTCTCTCTCTCTCTCTCTCTCTCTCTCCTCTTTTGACCTCCTACTTCTTTTCTTTTCTCTCTCTTCCTCGAAATGGCCTTGTCTTCTGACACTCCACATTCCCCAGTCGGCGACTGAGTTGGTTGGCCCAAAGAAAAATCTCTCAAAAACCTTCTGTGATAGTTTTTCATCTGCATACATATACACATGTACCCTTTGTTACAACTTCCAGAGCAAGTGAAATAATTGTGGGGAAGTGGTATCCATTATATTTTACCGAATCACTTTCCCACGAGCTGGATTTGTTAAACAACTTTCAATAAGACTGGTTTCTATAAGAATTTTAAAGAGCATAGTCTGCCCTACTATTTACCTATAGCTGGAAGAACAAGAACTGGACTCATACCTTTCCAAAGAGTATTAGCAATATGTTAAATGCAGACAGCCTCTCCCAGGATTTGAACTTGTGTCTCTGTGCCCATTCCCTTCTATTCTATCCCTTACACGACGAAACCCTCTTTTATGGACACTTGTATGTACATATACGTATATATTTCATATTTCCTCTCTCTCTCTCTCTCTCTCTCTCTCTCTCCTCTTTTGACTTCCTACTACTTTTCTTTTCTCTCACTTCCTTGAAATGGCCTTGTCTTCTGTCCGCAGGTTTTGGGGTTCTTTTTCCTGAATTTTCATCCTTCACTTCGCTTCCTCTGGTCCTTGTTCTGATCATCAGACGCTACTTGCACCAAAATTGCCTGACTGCATCCTCAACTCCTCTGCAAAATTATTCAATCGTTCAATTGCTGCGACCCCAACGTTGTTAAAGTTCAGGTTCTGAACAAAAACAGTTTTCTCAAGGTTGTTAATATTTCACAATGCGCTAACACCCTTAAAGGTATCCTATTCTCCCTCCAGGTTGGGATAAACAGAAGCGGTATTCGTGATATAATGGTTATCTGGCTCGGAAAAGAACACGATCATCCAAATTCGAGTTTTAGACGAGGCATTTCACATACCTTGAGAAAGGTAAGAACCAAACTGTTCTCTCTTCGACTATGGGTAAATAGTCGGACAGACTGAGCTCTTTAACAACTGATCAAGGAAAAAGAAAACTCTGAAAGCAAACCTGTTAAAAATTAACCTCATGTCAAATCCTGCTCATGGGGGAGTGATTAGGCAAGTACATAATATGTCCTATCTTTTGCATAATATGATAATTACTTGAGAAGAAATTAGTCAAGTCAATAAACTACTCTCTCATAACTGGATACCACTTCCCCACAATTATTTCACTCACCCTGGAAGTAGCAAATGAAAGTTGATACATTCGCTCTCAAGTTTTTTACTGAGTTCCATCTCTTGAGGCGAAGAAAATATTGGGAGTGAAATCGAAGCCTTTAAACCAAAGTGAGAAGTTTCTTTTGTTTTTTGTTTGTTTGTTTGATTGTTTGTTTGTTTGTTTCATTTCTTCATAAATCATCATCATCATCATCATGTCGTGCCGCTAGCACGGCTATCCCTGACCCTCTCTCGCCACTTCTCCCTACCGTTCATCGCTACATCCCGTATTCTCACATAGCTGCTGAATGTATGTTCGAGCTGGTCGTCCTGCTTTTGCTTACCATATGCGGGGGTCCATAGGAGTACATCACTTATGAGCTCGTCCTTGCTTCTCCAGCAGTGTCCTGCATGTCTGGTTCGCTTAATTTGAATAGTTTTCATGATAGGAGGCAGGTGGCCGTATAGTTGGTGCCTTGTGGGGTGTTGCCGCCAGGACTTGTTCAATATTGCTCGCAGCATTCTTGTGTAATTGCCGTCTAGCTTCTTCTCTAGCCGTTTAGTTAGCGTCCAAGTAGTGCTCTTCGAGCTGACAAAGAAAAGAAGCAGAAGGCACCCCGCAAAAACAATTACCGACGCCGACTCTTTATAAATAAATGGCTCAATATTCATAAGAAATAATCACAGTATTCATACTTGGATTTGTATATGTGTGCTTTACTTGGGATCAAGGTGTTGGTTTCTTGCCCTCAGTCATGAACCGGGAAGTCCTCGTGGCATAATGTGCTAGACTACGGAATCGAAGTAAGTGAGTTCGAACTCCGGTCCCACTATTATATTCACTTTTGAACTAATGCCCCTTGGGAAATGTACAAATCCCTTATCTTGTTAATGGGTTAAATAGTATCTCTGTTGTTTTTCTTCAAGGGTGTCTTTCGTATTAAAATACTCACGAAGGTTGATTTTCTGTTAAACAAAGAAACCAATCCAAGCGATCATTATTATCCTATTACAACAGGGTGACCCCCCCCCCCAAAAAAAACAGAACCCATAAACTTTTTTTTATTAATTGCACAAAAATAAAGCAAAATAATTTTAATGACTTTTCCTTGGTAGACCAGGACATGTTGGTGAATACTATGGTCATAATTTTTCACGCACAGAATCTACTTCTGTAATATAATGGCCGAGGGATTTCGTTTCATGCCTTTGGTTTTAGTTAGGCTGAGAACCTTTCGGCTGTGTGCATGGGTTACTTAGGTGCAACATTAACGCAGGTGTTCACGCACGCGCGAGCAGAGCAGACATGTCACTCAGAGATGTCACAATAGCCCGAGATGAGAAACGGAGTTACAGAGTGCGAATGACGTCACGCACCGGAAGCGCGCGGAGGATTTTGGGAATTTGAAGAAAGTTAGTAGAGTTGAGAACTGGACACCGAACGAGACAGTTGACTTTCGCTTGCTCGCGGAGGCCTTGGGCAGGTGTCGCACGAGATGGGGAGGGGGGCAGATGAAAAAGCCAGAATAGAAAGATCGTGCCTCTCTCTCCATATGTCGAAAAACCTTTAAACTCAAAGGCAATAAAAAGTTTCGTACCTGAACAAAGAAGTCGTAAGTGTTTTTCGAATTTCGAGATTCGTATGTTCTATCTTTTTTCACACATAGCCATATCATGGCTATGGTAAACTTCATATCCTGAAAAAAGAAAAGGCTAGAATTAAATTTATGAATTTCAGTCAAAAATATATGGGTTCTGTTTTTTTTTGGTGGGTGTCACCCTGTAGTCTGAATTGATCTTAATAAAATTGCATTGGAGGTAAATCACGTTTGCTAGTACCACTACTGTTCTTCTACAAGGGTGGATTTGGCATTTGATAACCCACGAAGGTTGATATGCCATTAAACAAAGATACCAAACCCCAGCCAAGCAATCATTATTATTTTATTTCTAGTTTGACTCCATCTTAATAAAACTGTTTTGGTGGTGAATCACTTTTGCTTGTACCACTACTGTTCTTGAAAGACGGCTTTGGCATTAAATAACCTACAAACGTTGATATGCCATTAAACAAAGAAACCGAACTAATATCATTTTACGCATGTTTCTACAACAGCAATAACTCAATTCTAAAATATTTTCATTAAACAGCTTCCTTAACAAATTTTCACCGGGAGAAAGTATTTAATGACCAACTTGAAAAAAAAAGATGGCCGCTATGAAAATTTTTTATTCATAGCTGTAATGTCTCACTGGAAAAAAGATTCAACCTACACGTTGTTTAAATTCTCGTAAGATTGATTAGTCGTTTGTTGGTGTGGACCGAAGTCGTTTAAACCTCGTGTCAGCTTCACGCGGGCTGGGAGAAAAAAGACCAAAAGACGAATCTCAAAAATTGCTGATTCCTCCTACCACAATCTTAGACAGCAGAAGAAATTCATCTAACTCTTATGTTTAAATTCTTCTCGATCGCCATGGACGGAAGAGAGGGGTCACACCCAGTAGGGAATATCAAATCCTCGGCTTTCTTCTTCCCACCTATCACCTATCATAATTACCCAACATTTTTATTTTTTTTATTTTTTTTTTTTACCAATTCCAAACAAATTAGAAGAATGTATTTCAAAGACAAAATTACAAAAGGTACAGCCTTCTACTGCCACAGGTCTTTTTGATAATCGATTAAACTGTAATCATCGTGGTGGTAGGGGCTATAGTGTCCCTGGCGTTGTGTTTGATATGCTAGGCTATGACAACATAGTAACTGCGTTCGAATTCTAGTCACATCTTTCCGTTCACTTTCGGACTCACACCCTTTGGTAGGCCCCTCCGGTTGTGTAATGGTTAACAAGCTAGACTAGCAAACCTCCACTAGTGAGTTCGAGTCTCATTGGGTGCCCTATTCATACGGCCTTGTGCCATATCTAAGCAAAAAGCTTAGTAAATTACCCCCTTTGGAAAAATATGAACCACCCCCTCATCACCGAATCTATGAGTTAAATGGTACCACTACTGTTCTTCTATAAGGATAGCTTTGGCATTAAATTACCCATGAAGGTTGATATGCCATTAAACCAAGCCATCATTATTATTTTGACTCAATCTTAATAAAACTGCCTTGAAGGTTAATCACTTTCGCTTGTACGACTACTGTTCTTCAACAAGTATAGCTTTGGCATTAAATAACCCACAAAGGTTGATATGCCATTAAACAAAGAAACCAAGTCAAGCCATCATTATTATTTTATTACTAGTTTGACTCCATCTTAATAAAACTGCCTTGAAGGTGAATCACTTTTGCTCGTACCACTACTGTTCGTCTACGAGGATGGATGTGGTATTAAATAACCCACCAATGTTGATATACCATTAAACAAAGAAACCCAACTAATTACAGTAGCTGTTCCCGGAGGAAGACAATGTATGACTTCACCACTAAAACCACACCTGCAAATATTTACGAAAAATAAATGGATACCAACCCCCACTGACTACAAGTGCTAACATGAACAGATTGGTTTGGTTTCTTTGTTTAATGGCATATCAACTTTTGTGGGTTATTTAATGTCAAAGCCATTCTCCTAGAAGAACAGTAATGGTACTATTTAACCCATAGCTGGGCGGATAAGGGGAGTTATACCTTTCCCAATGGTATTTGCCCGAAAGTGAACGTAATAGCGCGACTGGAGTACGAACTCAGTTTTTGCCTCAGCCTTCCACCAGACAGGGCTCGACAAAAGGTCAATAGCCCGAAGGCCGATTAAAGTAGAGATTAGGGGAGGGAATGAGCCGAGGCTCGAACCCTGCTGGTCTATGTAGCTCATTGACTCACTTAGTGCAATGTGAGCCTGATGAGCTTGTCAAAAGGAGTCAATAATGCAGCTCACCCATCCGGAGGTAGCCCAGCCGGCTTCATGCCTGCCATTGTTCCTTTTTAGAGCCTCACTCTGAACCAAAGTCCAGCGCGGGCTCAGGAGAGCGTCGGAGGACGAACTAGCTTACTACGATTCCGTAGTCCATCGCTTTAACCAATACACCACGAGGACACCCCCATGAACAGATTGGTAATAATTACCTGCATATAAGACACCACAGCTAATTATACAATGCACAAGGTTTAGCGAGAAGAAAACGTTACATTTTACGAAAATAATACATTTTAAAGTCAATTTTGCACCACGAAGCCAGCATTTCAACGGAACGCTTTACAGTAGTGGAGAAACAGAATCCTTTTAACTTTGCAGAAATAATCGGAAATTTGGTTTTATCTTTTTTTTTTTTTTTTTTTTTTTTTCTTAAGAGAATCGCAGTTATGCTTTTTTTTCCCCAAGATCCAAAATGAAAAATGTCGAAAACGAAGAAACTTAAATTGGAGCCGGTATGCTATCCTTGGATTTGTGGAACGCGCTTATTACCTTAATGCACGGATTTGTGAAAGAGGATAGGTTAGGAGTCAAATTTCAAAAAAAAAATTCAGATCTAGACCACACCTAAAATGGTCCAAATTCAGAAAAAAAAGCGGTCTTAATTCTGGTATATCCGAAGATGAAAATCATCCAAAAATTTTCCAAGACACCAGGAAATATATATATATATATATATATATATATATGTGTGTGTGTGTGTGTGTGTGTGTGTGTGTGTGTGTGTGTGTTATAGTGATGAAGACTTGTATAGAATCAGCCTCACTTTTTGGATGAGCTGATGACAAAAAATAGTGTTTCAATGTGTTTCAGATTCTTTCAGACACTCCCCAGGTTTTGAATTCAATTTTTTTTTCCTTCTCCTGCACTAGTTGAACTCTCAAGTGTTGAGATCAAAATCTGCCCTTCTATTCTAAACTTAGCTGGTGGAAAGTTTGGTTTGATTTAGTTGGGTTCTATGGCATATCAACCAGTCTAGATTATTTAATGCCAAATCCATTTTTATACATATAAACAGTTCTATTTCAAACAATTCAGTTTAGCATATGTACAATTTTTTTGTAAACACACAGTTAAATGTCAAATCAGTTCTATTTCAAACAATTCAGTTTAACATAAGTTTACAGTTTAGTTCTATTTGACCTATAGATAACACCTGGTAGCGATGGCAATAAAGGGGTACTCCGTATTCCCCAAAGCTCAAGCATTACAAGAGCCTCACCATCAGATTGTTTAGTGTCATAATCAGGACACTCACAGGGGGAATCTGACCCCTCTGTAGAGATGCAGTCCGTGTATTATATAGCTCCAATCGACTAGACCAGCTAGAGAAAAAAGAAAGGGGTTCATGCCTTTCCCTGAGTCCATTTTTACGATGATAACGATGTGTGCCCGGTATATCCATCGCATCTTGGTTTGTGCGTAGGGAGGTAAGTTGTCGTACATATGCTGTTTTATAAGGTGCTGCTACCAGGATTTGTCCCAAACAGCGTATAGCATCCTTATGTGGCTTCCATTGAGCTTTTTCCCCAAAGCGTTTCATGAGCATCCTAGTGGTGCAACTACACAGTAGTACTGGCACGACCACTGCATAGAATATGCCTCAGAAAAGATGAATCCTTCTCATTGTAAAAAATTTCGAAAATTTCAATGAAATCTTAATAATGGGAAAACTGGTGTTTCGTTCATGTGGAATTAGCCCAATAAAGTAGAGGGTCTAAAATTAATTGTAACTCGTTAATATGATAATGGTTTATTACTGAGACAAGCACAATGGCGGCCATTTGGAAAATGTCCTGTAAAAATGTATCTTTTGAGCTAGAGACATCAAATAAATGTGTTTTTTAATTGTTATTATATATGATTCCAGGACATCTAACCTTTTTTGTTTTCTTGAGTTTCTTGTCTCTGTAATAAATCATTGTCATATTAATGGTTTGCATCTGTTTTGAGACAGTTTTCAATGATTTTGTCTCCAAATGATTAAAGTAAAGTTGGCGACCATGGTCGAGGGCAACCAGAAGGCTCCCTTTTCAATAGCTACTACACCGAGGTATAGGGGAGGGCGCTACTCCTTTCTCTGGATTGCTCCACTTTACCCTTGATACGTACCTTGTTTTGCTGAGTGTTAAGCAAGGAGGCATCAAGTACCATTTTTAAAGTCTTTGGTATGACGCAACCTGGGATTGAGCCCAGGTCTCCCGGACCATTGACGAACACTCTACCAACTATGCCAATAAGCCGGTTATCAGCAGTGAGGCAAAATATTTTTCTTCTCTTGTCCAAGGTACTGTCATCAAAAATTTATAGTTGTATAGAATACTGTTTTCAAATTTTAAACAAAAAAAAACCACAAAATTATTATTAGTAGAGTTATTAGCAGTCACATGGGTTCCATGTATATTGAGACACCCTATATTAATGGGTTGCATCTATTTTCAGACAGTTTTTTAGGATTTTGTTTCCAAATAAATAGTAACGCAAAATATTTTTCCTCTCTTGTCCAAAACATTGTGATCAAGGATTAATAGTTGTTATAGTATGCTATTTTCAAATCTGAAGCAAAAAAGAACACAGCATTATAAATCATCATCATCATCAGCATCATCATCATGTCGTGCCGCCAGCACAGATATCCCTGACCCTCTCTCACCACTTCTCCCTATCGTTCATCGCCTCAGGCAGGTCTTCAGGGCTTACAATCCATATCCTCACATAGCTGCTGTATGTATGTTCGAGCTGGACGTCCTGCTTTTGCTCGGCCATATGTGGGGGTCCATAAGAGTACATCACTTATGAGCTCGTCCCTGCTTCTCCAGCAGTGTCCTGCATGTCTGGTTTGTCTAACTTGGATAGTTTTCATGATGGGAGGCAGGTGGCCGTATAGTTAGTGCCTTGTGGGGTGTAAACATTATTAATGGTAGAGTTATTAGAATTCACGCGGGCCCTATGTATGTTGAAACACCTATGATAGCAGCACAAAACAACGCCATAAGGACTAACTATGTCAAAGCAAGAATAGACAAGACTCAATTAAATAGTAGATATAGATTATGTGGTGATTGAGAAAAAACAATAAATCACATAAAAAGCGAATGTAATAATTTAGCACGAAAAGAGTCTTATAGACTAGACACGACTGGGTGGGAAAAGTGATCAACTGGGAATTGTGCAAGAAGTTTAAATTTGGTATATGAACAAATGGTATAATAATAAATCATATTTTCTTCTTCTTTTCTTTCTTTCTTTCTTTCTTTCATTGTCTCTTTCTTTCTTTCTCTTTCCTTTTCTTTTCTTCAAAATGTTTCCTAATAATATTTTTTTCGTCTTCTCTCTTTTCTTTCCATCCCAATTATCTTTCTTTCTTTCTTTCTTTCTACCTTTCTTTCTTTCTTTCTTCTTTCAAAATGATTCTTAATAATATTTCTTTGTCCTTTTTCCTTCACGTTTGCTTTCAC
>OY757924.1:11537688-11545188 GCA_963585895.1 Sepioteuthis lessoniana | reverse complement strand
CATGTTGCGATTCCTCGAAGTAAGCGAGTTCGAACCCCAGTCGCGCTATTACGTTCACTTTCTTTTTAAAATGTCTCCTCATACTGTTACCTTCTTCCTCTTCTTTACTTTCTCTTTCACAGTATTCCTCTTAATTAATACTGCAAGCGACTACCAAACACTTGTACATACGAACGTTTAATGAACATGATTCCCTAACCTCTTGGTATAAAACAACAATATTGACATAGTAAAAAAAAGTCAAGTTGGCGACCGTAGTCGAGGGTGACCCGAAGGCTCCCTTTTCGATAGCTAATACACCAAGGTGTAGGGAAGGGCGCTACTCCTTTCCCTGGATTGCTCCTCTCTACCCTTGATCCTTACCTTATAATGCTGACTGTTAAGCAAGGCAGCATCAAGTACCATTTTTTGAGTGTTTGGTATGACTCGACCTGGGATTGAACCCAGGTCTCCTTGGCCATTGGCGAACACTCTAACCCAATATTGCAAACACAAACGTGATCAATACCATAAAAGGTAATTATAAATATGTACACTCAGAGGATTTTGACTTATCGTGAAAATAGTCTTATACAACAACCCAAAAATGTAATATATGTACAATGATTTAAATAACCCCTGACAAGTTGAACAACCATTAAAATAATTTGATCAAACTTTAATTTTCACACTCCCCAACCCCCGTAGTGTTGAGTTCTCTGGCGAAGAAGTAATCGTGTTGCCATTAGCGTTTATTGCAAGCCTCTTCGTATTTGAATTGAGATCTCGGCAGCCGTTGAACGGATGTATGTAAACAACAGTAATTGTGATTCATAACCGTTTAAAATTTACTTCGCAGCTAATCGCTCCTCGTTTCTGAATGGTTAGAGGCTTTGGCTTGGCGTTTGAGTCAACCGGGTTTTGATCCCAGCTACGGGAAGCTACTGTCTAGCCACACTGATGAGTTCTGATAGAACGAATCAGATCTGTCTGTGGATGACAGTAGATATATATATATATATATATATATACTGAGCCGACCGTAGTCGAAGGCGACACAAAGGCTCCCTTTTCAGCGGTTTTCCGACATATTGAGGAGGGCGCAACTCGTCTCCTTGGACTGCTGCACATCCCCTTAATCCATACCTTATAATGTGGAGTGTTGAGCAAGGAGGCATCAAGTACCATTTTTAAGTCTTTGGCATTACTCACCTGAGATTGAACCCTGATATCTCGGACCATTGGCGTACTGTCAAACCATTATAACGATGGACTGTTCTATACATATTTATGAATATGAAAAAATATATATATTTATCCCTTATATGTATATGTCACGGGACCAGAAGCAGTTCAAGCAGTGAGCAAGTACCTGCTGTGGTTGGTAGTATTGTGGTAGTTGGTGTCCTGACAGGTTGTGCGCTGCTTCACTCTATGTGTGATTTGAAAGCCACCTAGATCAACGTATAACATAGTCTAATTCGTGAACTTAGGCTTCAGGAGTTCGAACCGGGCCATAAGCCCGCAGAAATAACCTAAAATATTTGTTGGGCAAAAAATAAAGGCGTAATTGATGACAGCACAGAAACCAAATGGTTTAAGATGATTAGACAAGGTCAGGTAGGTCTTAAAACTATAAATTCCGAGGCCGTGCTCAAAGCCATAGACGCAAATCCAGCGAGTAACACACGGAGAGTATCAGGCGAGCTGGACATCTCAGAGTCAAGTGTGGTTAGTTACATTCACGCTCTCGGCATAAGCAGCCGGAGCTACTGGATTTTTGCCTTTATGCTAGTAAAATATTGCAAAACTTTTGACTCGTCTGAGTAATTTGCATACAGTTAAATGGTTTCGAGTATTTCTAATGCAAACTATTTTTAAAATGATTTATTTGACTCATAGACATACTGGTAGTATCAATCCGGCTCGAAAGGAAGAGTAAGCTCTACTCTCTTTTTGGCTTTTTGAGGTTGAGCCTCACAACCGGATGCCTTGTGTCATACACAGTCAAGATTGTTTGTTGGTTGGTTGGTTGGTTTTATGGGTATCAACCTTTGTGGGTGATTAAAACTAAATCCATTTTTATGTAAATAATCAGTTCTATTTCAAACAGTTCAGTTTAGCACGAGTACACAGTTTATATGTCAAAAACATTTCTATTTCAAACTATTCCTTTTAGTCAAGCAGTTCTAATTCAGCTAATTCAGTTTAGTATAAGTACAAATTTTGTTTACACACAGTTAAATGTCAAAACAGTTATCTATCAAACAAATCAGTTTAGCGTAAGTACAATTTCAAAGTCAAAAAACAGTTCTATTTGAAATAATTCAGTTGAGCATAAGCACGCAGTTTAAATGTAATTACGGTTTAATTGTGGAAAAAGCATTTCTATTTAAAGCAATTCAGTTTAGCATAAGTTTGCCGTTAGTTCTCTTTAACCCATAGATAGGGCCGTATCATGTGCTACCACACCGGACCACAAGGGACCTGGGAGCAATGGCAATAAAGGGGTGCTCCGCATTCCCCAAAGCCCCAGCATCACTGGAATCTCACCATCAGATTGTTTAGTGTCACACGTTTGGAGGGGAGAGTCTTACCCCCCTGCAGAGGTGCAGTCGGTGTATTCTACTGCCCCTGCCGACTGGGCAAGTCAAGATTGTGTTTGACTGGGTTTCATCTAAAAATGAATACGAGCAAAAAGAGAAAGACCACTTTTCGACAAATATATAAAGTAACTGTCTTTAATTGGAATCATTTTGAGATGAGGCTTCTTAATCTGAGAATTAATTTTTATTTATTGCCCACTTTTTTGTCCTCATCTTGGTAGTTTTTGTGTTATTTCTTCTTTCATTACGTTTCGGCCAAATTTCACCTCTGGCCTTCTTCAGGTGATTTACCGCGACCTCAGATAGGAGTGCTGAGTCTTGTAACCAAGATGAGGACAAAAAGTCCACAATAAATAAAAATTAATTCTCAGATTAAGATTCAAAATGATTCCAATTAAAAACAAGTACAAAAAATTCGGTACGAACCCAACTCTGGAAGACCAGATAAGGATTTATAAGACCAAAAAAAAAACCATCCTTGATCGCCCTTCGGGGCCGGTGGCGCAGCGGATAGAGGCGGCGAGTCTCTACGGTTCCAGGTGACCATTGTCAGAAGTTAGCGGTTTCAAATCCTACCCAAGCTGGTTTACTGGGTCAAAAACGTGGTGCGATAGACAACAACTATGGAAGGCAGTAATTACTGGGGATACGGTTACAAGACTCAGCACTCCTATCCAAGGTCGCGGTAAATCACCTGAAGAAGGCCAGAGGTGAAATTTGGCCGAAACGTTGTGAAAGAAGAAACAACACAAAAACTACCAAGATGAAGACAAAAAGCCTGCAATAAATAAAAATTAATTCTCATATAAAGTACCTTTCCGGAGACTGTATTGCTAACCTGCTGGTCGTTTGGAGATTTTTAATCAGTATATTTTGAATCTGTATATGTACAGATAAAAAAAAAGATGGTAAGTAATAAATAAATTCAATATATATATATATATATATATATATATATATCGAAATAACTAAACTAAATATGGATTTACACACAAAATACGATTGCTACCAATCTTCGACTCAGCGATCTGGAAAACCTTCTTCTATGGTGTCTAGACGGTGTTTATTTGTCAACAAGAAATTTTGTTTATTTTTACGCGCCAACAAGAACATTTTAGCCCATCCCTACCCGAAAAAAAGATGAAAGTCTGGAATATATTTGACCAATTCCAAGACAAACATAAAATAGAAACGGTCGCTTTCAGCTTCCATAACAAGACCAGTCGTCCATGTATCTAAGTAATTTCGTTTCTGTAAAATAACGTGTCCGATCAGACATTTTCCTGGAACGGGTTGTAACTTATTGTGTAATATTTGGTCTGATTTGATTATTGAGGTTTTCACTGTTTTAGCATCTTTAAATAGTGACGAGAAAAGATGATAAGTTGGTAAAATATTTGAGTCTAAAATGAGACCATAAAATAAATGTGATCTTTATCGATTATTCTATATTGGGACGGTAGACTGATCGGTCAAGTAATAAGGCAGCACTTGAGAACTCAAATTTCTAAGAGGCCCAAGTAGCAACGACCTCATTTTTGAAGAGACTGCAAAGGAATCAATGTTTCAGCGAAACTGCTTTAATACATCTATGAAGTTCTTGTTAGTTTGGCACAAGGCCAGTATTATTTGGCACCGATAAGAATCAAACAACACAGGATATTCAGCTAATTTCTGTTGTTCTATTAAAAGATTCTGTCAGATATTTGTAAGAAGAATTACGTTTCAAATAATAATAATAATAAAAATAACAATAATGATAATAATAATATGGAAAGAAAAACAACTCCATGGATATTTCATGGGACAAACTGACGAAATCTCACACGAGAAGACTTTGACATGGCTAAGAAAGAGAAACCTTAATAGAGAAACTGAATCTCTTCTGAGAGCAGCACAAAACAACGCCATAAGGACTAACTAAGTCAAAGCAAGAATAAACTGGACGCCACAAAATAGCAGATGTAGGTTATGTAAGTCCACACTAACCCGGAATGGTAGCACTTGATAGCTTCCTATCTATGGGTCAAAAAGAACTAAACTGTGTACTTATGCTAAACTGAATTGATTGAAATAGAACTGTTTTGGCGTAAACTGCGTACTTTTTCAAAACTAAATTGCTTGAAATGGAACTGTTTTTATACGCTAAACTGATTTGTTTGAAATAGAACTGTTTATTCATATTAAAATGGATTTGGCATTGATTCACCTACAAAGGTTGATATGCCATAAATTCAAATCAAACCAAATCAAATGAAAAAGCAGAGGTAGGTAATGTGGTGACATAAAAGGAGCTAATGCAGCAAATTAGCGCAAAAAGGTTATAAGACTAGATACGACTGGGTGGGAATGGTGACCCACTGGGAATTGTGCAAGGAGATTAAATTAATTTGTTTTTTATAAAGACAATTACAAATTCGGTACGGACCCGACTATGGAAGACCAGATATGGAGAACAAGTAATTGGATTTATAAGACCAAAAAATCCAACCTTGATTGCCCTTCGTGGCGCAGCGGATAGAGGCGGCGAGTCTCTACGGTTCCTGGTGAACATTGTCAGAAGATAGCGGTTTCAATTCCTACCCAAGCCGACCAGAGGTTTACTTGATAAAAAAAAACGTGGTGCGATAGACAACAACTATGGAAGGCAGTAAATACTGGGGATACGGTTTCAAGACTCAGCATTCCTATCCGAGGTCGCAGTTAATCACCTGAAGAAGGCCAGAAGTGAAATTTGGCCGAAACGTAGTGAGAAGAAGCAACAACAACAAAAAAACTACCAAGATGAGGACAAAAAGTCCGCAATAAACTAAAAAAAATTAATTCTCAGATTAAGAAGCCTCATCTCAAAAGGTTACCAATAAAGACGAGACTAAATTTGTCCTTGCGAACAAATGGTATATACACAAACAAGAATCAGCCCTGGAAAATGAGACGCACAAAATTCTCAGTGATTTTGAGATACAAACGGATCATCTAATCTCGGCCAGACGACCAGACCTTGTGTTGTATTGTCATCTTCTGATTCATGCAGAATGAATCACAACGACACAATGATAAAGACAGACGCTGCAAGACTTCATTAACAATATTTACCTCTCACTTTATTGCAAGGGTTCGAAAAGGGTTACTCGAGGTTTGCGTGTGAGAGGGAGCTGGTGACCGAACATAAACTGTAATATTTTGACCCCAAACTTATGGATGTCAACGTTGTGTCTTTCTCTTTCTCCAGGGCTGCTCAACCGGAGGCCCTGGGCCCACTCTGCTGGTGGTGGCTTTCTTTACTGCATCTTATCAGCAACTTCTCTGGTCCCCAAAGTCCATCAGGGTTCCCAAGGGCCCCCTCGGCCGGGTGTGGCTCTCCCTACCACATCTCTTCTCCAACTGGCTGCAACTCAACTGGCACTTGACTTCCGTCTTGACTGCGTTATATAATAATTCAACGCCCACACGATCGCCCACACGATCGCCCACTCGATCTTTGAAATCGAATGTTTAATCGTCAATAAGCAGAAATAACTGTCATGCAGTTCACAGGTCACTCTCTTCAGGTGCATCAGTCTATGAGTGTACCATGGGAATTTTTTAGCTCGTCCCATTTCATCAGCTAATTTCTGCCCACGCGATTTGCTCTCATAACTGCCATTAGAATGTGTCACCTCCTTCCGATGCATCACCTTGGAATGGCATTTTAGACCGGGTCGAAAGGTCAAAATATAACACTTGTAATAGTCAATAACCAAACGAGAACCTGCCGAAGAGTGGACTTTGCCGTGCCAGCAGACCACAGGTTAAAACTGAAAGACATCGAAAAAAGAGATAAAATCCTAGACCTTGCTAGAGAATTGAAAAAAAATGGAACATAAGGAGGACAGAGATATCAATTGTAATTGGTGCGATTGGGTTGGTACAGAGGCTGGGGGACCTGGAAATAAGAGGATGAGTGGAGACGGTCCAGGTTAAAGTTTTGTTGAGATCGGCCAGAATACTGAGAAGAGTCCTGGAGATTTAAGGAGACTTGCTATCGTTCAAGACTCCAGTGCTTAGAAATAAGAGGATGGGTGGAGACCATCCAAACTATAGCATTGTTGAGATCGGCCAGAATACTGAGAAGAGTCCTGGAAACTCGAGGAGACTTGCTATCGTTCAAGACTCCAGTGCTTGGAAATAAGAGGATGAGTGGAAACTATCCAAACTACAGCATTGTTGAGATCGGCCAGAATACTAAGAAGAGTCCTGGAGACTTAAGGAGACTTCCTGTCACTCAGACTCCTGTGAGAAACCATCAGCTAACGCTGGAGTGAAAAACTCTCATCTGAGTAAAATAATAATAATAATAATAATAATAATAATAATAATAATAATAATAATAATAATAAGCGACGAGCAAACTAGATTGCATTCGAGAAAACATGAATATGGTTAAGAAATGGAATTCTCAAGGGGGGGACGGAATAACGCCATAAGGATCAATTATGTTGAAGTGAAAATCGATAATAAGCAATAGAATGGCAAATGTTGGATATGTTGTGAGAGAGACGGATCGATTATTCCCATATATCAGCGAATGCAGTAAAAAGTGTATAAAAGTACGCATGACAGGAGAGGAAAAGAGATCCACTGGGAATTGTGCAAGAGACTGAAATTCCAACCTACATCCAAATCGTAAAATCTGTCCGAGAATATGAGATGCATAAAATTCTCTGGGAATTTTGAGATACAGACGGATCTCCATGTCCCTCGACCAGGAGACTGAGTCTTGAGATAGTTAACAAAAGCAAAATACAGAGCAGAGAATGAAAATCAAAGAAAGCGAAAAAGAGAGACGAGTACTAGGACCCTGCCTGAGAACTAAAAAGAAAAACGCTATAGAACATGAGGTTGACTGTGATACCAATTGCAATTGGCGCACGTG
>OY757924.1:11377688-11527688 GCA_963585895.1 Sepioteuthis lessoniana | reverse complement strand
TACCCATAGAATGGAGGGAGAATAATTAGATTCATACCTTTCCCAAGGGTATTAGTGCTTTGTGAAATGCAATTAGTCTCGTCCAGGATTTGAACTCGCGTCGCCGCGTCCATTTCCTAAGACGATAACCATTACACCACGGGCACCTCCGAATGTATTATATAGCCATAATCCTAATCACAACAGTACAACACGCAAATACAAAACGCAATAGGCGGACTCTTTTGCTTCAGGTACGAACTGTTTATTATTACTAACACAATTCTTAAAAGTCTTTCGTAATCATACTATGCTAACAAGACCCCCATCGTTCGGCACATCTTGTGGTGTTTTAGATCTCAATTCATCTTCGCTGGTCGGGACCCGAAAAAATTAACCGCCGCCGCAATGGTAGAAAACTCAACTCAATGCCAGAGAACTCAATTCTCTGTCCCAATGGCAGAAACTCAATTGTCTACCTGTATGGTCCAATCTCAAATCCTCAATTGCATGGTCGGACCTCAACCTCTCAACAACATGGTCGGACCTCAACTGAATCTTTTTCGAAATCTCCCAAATTCTCAGCCCATTTCTTCCGGGCATGACGTCATCCACACTCCAGTCCCATTTCCTATTTGTGGTTTATTATGACAAATGGTGATTGTCATATCCTTTAAGCGCGGGCATAAACTGCACCAATTGACTATACACCTGAACTCTTAACCAGAATAGTTCAAAGCCCAACCAAACTGAATGATAAAATATAATTGATGTAAAATGATTCAAATAAAAAATCATTCCTTAATCATATAACATTATTGTATGAAAATGTGAACTCTTTTTAGTAATACATTCGCCCAGATTCCTCATGACCAACGAATCAGTCATTTGATGCACAGGTTCTTACCTAGAGTAACCGGAGATGTACACAAAATTCAAAAACATTACATTCATACCGGTTCATTGGTCTAGTGTTCGCCAATGGTCCGGGAAATATGGGTTCAATCCCAGGTCGCGTCATACCAAAGATTTTAAGATTGATACCTCCTTACTTAACACTCAGCAATATAAGGTACGTATCAAGGGTAAAGTGGAGCAATCCAGGGAAACGAGTAGCACCCTCCTCTACACCTCAATATTGTAGCTATTGAAAAAGGAGCCTTGTGGTCGCCCTCTACTACGGTCGCCAACTTTACAACTTATATATATATATATATATATATATATATATATATATATTGGAAATATTGTGGAAATTTTGTAAAGATGAAATAAAGCCCAAATGAAATCTCACACATCTAAATCTAAGTTAAGTGTTTGATTTATCCAACTTTCCACATATTTCTATCATATTGTCAGATTCACTACAAGTCTATCTTTTCAATATATATATATATATATATACCATCATATTTTGTTTTAAAAATAATGCGGACAAAGTTATTTTTTACCATTTTGAATGATTTTTCGTATTAACTGACCACGGTGTGTTACATTCCCATAATATACGGATGTGTGAAATAGACATAGGAAATCTAAAAAGACGAAGCTTTACGAAATTGGTTCAGGTACGAAACTTTTATTACCTTTGAGTTAAAGGTTATTCGACATGAGGAGAGAGAGACACAATCCTTCTATGCTGACTGCTTTTACATCGTCAGCTTTCAACCCTACCAACGCGCAGCGCCCGTAGAGCACAAAGTCGTCTGACCTCGCCCAGCTCTGAATCTCAACCTTCTTCTTCCAAGGCAGGAACTCAACTAACTGCTTTTTCTCAAATCTCAGCCCACGCTTCCGGTGCGTGACGTCACCCAAATACCCTGGCCCCAATTCCTATATAGGATTTTTATTTTGACATCTCTGAATGACACATCCTCTCCGCGCGCGCGTAAATACCTGCGTTAATGTTGCACCTAACTAACCCATACGCTAAGCGAAAAGTTCTCAGCCTAACTAAACCGAAAGGCAAGATATATAAAACGAAATCCCTCGGCAATTATATTACTGGTGTAGTAGCTATTGAAAAGAGAGCCTTCTGGATGTCCTCGACTACGGTGGCCAACTTTACTTACTTACATTGATGGCATAAAACAATTCCTCGTAATGGCATTATAAATTGACATGGATGAAGCAAAATATTTATTATTAACATCGCTATTAATCTCTATAAGAAATTTGATACTTTCCTCCATCATTAATGTGCCCAGTCAACTGGGGCTGTAGAATACACCGACTGCACCTCTGCAGAGGGGCAAGACCCCCACCTACCCAATGAGTGTCCTAGACATGACACTAAACAATCTGATGGTGAGGTCCCAGCAATGCTTGGGCTTTGAAGAATACGGAGCACCCCTTCATTGGAAATGTACTAAGCTTTTTGCTTAGATGTAGCACAAGGCCATATGAAAGGGGCACCCAATGAGACTCGAACTCATTCGTGTAGGTTTGCTAGTCGAGCTTGCTAACCATTACACCACCAGATGCGCCTTCGGAGCACCCCTTCATTGCCATTGCTCCCAGGTCCACTCTGGCCTGGAGTGGTAGCACCTGATAGAACCCTATCTATGAGTTAAATAGAACTAACGGCATAGTTATGCTAAACTGGATTGTTGGAATAAACTGAATAGCTTAAAATAATATTTTTGACAATTACACCCTACTTACATTTAAACTGCGTGCTTATGCGAAACTGAATTATTTGAAATAGAACTATTTTTTGACATTGAAACTGTATTTATACTAAACTGAATTGTTTAACATAGAACTGTTTTGATTTTTAACTGTGTAAACAAAATCTGTACTTATACGAAACTGAATTAGCTGAATGAGAACTGTTTGAATAAACTGAATAGTTTGAAATAGAAATGTTTTTGACTATTAAACAGTGTACTCATGCTAAACTGAATTGTTTCAAATAGAACTGATTATTTACATAAAAATGGATTTAGTTTTAATCACCTACAAAGGTTGATATACCATAAAAACCAACCAACCAACCAATCCATCATTAATATTCTCTTTAAATCAATTACTGCTTGGAATATCTCTGCCTTTACAAAATTTCCACGCGCTATCTCTTCTCCTTATTTCAATACATACCTCAATATCTACTTATCCTGATAAAAAATTTTGTTTCATGTCTATCTATCTGTAACCATTTGTCTGCAAACCCTCAAGAGCCTCGTTTTAGCCCCACTAATCGTCGAGTTGCTATTTAATAGTGTTGTGCGACCGAAACTTATCTGCATCATGGACTCTTCCAGCACTATATTACTATGTGAGATAACACTCTCAGGGAGCAGTATCCCAATACTGCATCTCTTCAGTTGTCGGGTCGCACTTCGGTCGGCCGTGTTTACTGCGGCACGAATCCTCCCGAGTGTATCTCGGCACCTGGAGATTTTCTTTCGGCCTCAGGGGGCCTTCGCCCCAGGCTTTTACCTCCTTCGGGATGGTTGGGTTCATTGCCCGGCGCCTGAGGCGCCCCTAACAAGGGGAATGCCGACGGGGCCGAGGGCATTTTTGGCAAACTCCTGGCGCGTGTGGGCTACGGCCCTGCGCCCGGTCCCACCCAAAAAATGGCCTTGTGCCATACATGCCCGTAAGGTGGGGCGTGCATCAAATACCGCAGTATCCGAATGCTGCATCTCTTCAGTTGTCGGGTCGCACTTCGGTCGGCCGTGTTTACTGCGGCACGAATCCTCCCGAGTGTATCTCGGCACCTGGAGATTTCCTTCGGCCTCAGGGGGCCTTCCCCTCAGGCTTTTACTCCCTTCGGGGAGGTTGGGTTAATCGCCTGGCGCCTGACACACACAGACTCTCTCTCTCTCTCTCTCTCTCTCTCTCATGCTCATACACTCTTTCTTAAACATACACACACGTTCTCTCTCTTTCTCTCTCTTTCTCTCTTTCTCTCTCATGCATGCACACATTCTCTTTCCCTCTCTCACACACATACACACACAATCTCTTCCTTTCTCTCTTTTCTTTCTTCCTTTCCACCCTGTCAGCGGATCTTAGACTTTTCTTTTGCAGCATGGTGGGTGACTTTTGATATGCAAATGCACGTTGCATGCCGGGAGTGGAGTGGCTGATCTAGATTGTGGGTAATTCCGGGTCGGTTTCATTTCTCTATGGGTCTATATTGTGTTACCCTAGTGATTTCTTTATATATCATTCTTCTAGGCAAGGCGGACGGCTTTTTATGATACTATTATCATCATTATTATGGCTGTTTTTCCACTTATAATTTTTGGCCAATTTTCCCAGTTTTATTAATCCGCCATTTTCTTCCTTTTTATTTTATTTTATTTTTTTTGTTAAGTTATTCATTTATTTGTTTGTTTGTTTTCTTTATTCATTTTCTTCTCTTTTTTATTTTATTTTATTCATTTTTTTGTATTGTATTTATTCATTTACTTGTCTATTTGCTTTCTTTGTTTATTTTCTTCTCTTTTTATTTCATTTATTTATATATTTATTTTAATTATTTATTTTCTTCTCTTTAAAAAAAGAGATCTGGTCCAGATACGAATGTTATCTATAAAATTGTTTTTACAAATTATATATATATATATATATATATGCCATAAAAACCCAACCATGCCAAATCCTATATTTTTAAAATATATGAATCAAGAGAATTTAGAATTAAATAACCTACAATGGTTGATATGCCATAAAACCCAACCAAACCAAATCCTATATTTTTACTATATATGTATAAAAACGGTTTGGCATTAAATAACCTACAAGGGTTGATATGCCATAAAACCCAACCGAAACAAAACTTATATATTTAATATTTAAGTATAAAGAGTATTTGGCATTAAATACCTACAATGGTTGTTATGCCATAAAACCAAACCAAACCAAATCCTATATATTTAACATATATGTATAAAGAGTATTTAGCATTAAATAACCTGCAATGGTTGATGTGCCATAAAACCAAACCAAACCAAATCATATCTATTTAATATAGATGTATCAAAAGGATTTGGCATTGAATAACCAACAAATGATGATATGCCAACTAGACCCCAGCTCAGAATTTTTCATTTCTTTACACACGGTCAAAAGGTTTCAAGTATTGCAATGTAACACAATCAATTCAATTTAACATGAGGTATTTGTTTGCACACAGTTAAATGGTTTGACATTTCTACTAGACTTATTTATAGAAACCTAACGGAAACTACTGCTCTTGACGACCTGTGTGTAATGGCCATAATGGCCTACTCTACGTTACCCAGAGATCCAGGACTGGAGCCTCACCACTAGATAGTTTTCAGTGATCTACAATACACTGGTTAGGGAGGTTTTTACCTTTTTGCAGAGATGCGGTTGGCGTATTCTACAACCCCAATCGAATCAAAACAGGAACCCACTGGGTTTATGTAATGTCTAGAAGTTTAACGATCGTCAACATGAATTTCATCGAATAACGCTAATTATTTTTGGATGAGAAAAAAATCCATGAAGGCCGGCTAAATAATCAAAAAGTTAAAAAAAAAAAAAAATTGATTGGATTATCTTATGTCAGATGTGAGTGAGGTCATTAGGTCATTAGGTATATCTGAAACCTATCTATTTGGAAAAAAAATGTGTCATATCCAGAGATGAATCCCCAAGGCTTTTAATCGTATCAATAACTTGATAATAGACATTCGAGCTTGCTTACCAATATCAATGGGTATAACAAGATTTTCTTATAGTGGGGTTCTGACCTTCTGTTTTATTCTACAAAGATAAATCGAAAATTTCGTTGAATTTGCGTACGTGTAAGTTTTCTCGAGCAGTTTCCCGTATGTCTGGGTCGTTTAATTTGGATAGTTTTCGTGATGGGTGGTAGGTGGCTGTACAGTTGCTGTTTTGTAGGGTACTGTCTCCAGGACTTGAAGAAAGGACGAACTGATAAGCGATTACTCCTGTGCACCCCTGCACATGAACGAGGAAAGGTTTTTTGAATTTTGAGAAGGTGACCTGTTTTCGCTATAAATTTTTGTCTAGCCGTTTTAGTATTTAATTGAAAA
This sequence comes from Sepioteuthis lessoniana, assembly GCA_963585895.1. Lineage (NCBI taxonomy): Eukaryota > Metazoa > Mollusca > Cephalopoda > Myopsida > Loliginidae > Sepioteuthis > Sepioteuthis lessoniana. The sequence goes on along the minus strand of OY757924.1, from coordinate 11,521,674 downwards.
TTAAATTTATTGAATCATTCTACGTTTAAATTTCAGATTGAATTTCCGCTCGCGTAGTTACGTCTTGAAGCAGCATGGCTTCCCGCTGAATATTGTTTATTGTCTGCGATCTACCCCTAACGACGTTTTAACTTGTCTTCTGCCCCAGAGCCAAATAAGAATGCATATCATGATTGATAGTTCTGAATCAAATCTTTTAACGATGTATAGAGGACGATTTAGAGATAGATAGATAGATAGATAGATAGATAGATAGATAGATAGATAGATAGATATGAACAGACTAGGACAAATGAACAAACTGAGATAGATAGATAGATAGATAGATAGATACTGACATAGATAGATAGATAGATAGATAGATAGATAGATAGATAGATATGAACAGACTAGGACACATGAACAAACTGAGATAGATAGATAGATAGATAGATAGATAGATAGATAGATAGATAGATAGATAGAAACAGACTGACATAGATAGATAGATAGATAGATATGAACAGACTAGGACAAATGAACAAACTGAGATAGATAGATAGATAGATAGATAGATAGATAGATAGAAACAGACTGACATAGATAGATAGATAGATAGATAGATAGATAGATATGAACAGACGAGGACATATGAACAGACTGTGATAGATAGATAGATAGATAGATAGATAGATAGATAGATAGATAGATATGAACAGACTAGGACATATGAACAGTCTGAGATAGATAGATAGATAGATAGATCTCAAGAGACATTGTGATTGAGGATTAATAGTTGTTATAGTATGCTAGTCTCAAATCTGAAACAAAAAATAACACAAAATTATTAATAGTAGAGTTATTAACTGTCACACGGGTTCCATGTATATCAAGATACCATGTGGTAGATATTAATATTTTAGCAGTCTTTTTTAAGACTAAATGGGTTTTTTTATCCATGTTGATTTAGAAGAAATATATTAAAGCACACATTTTAACAGTGCTGTTACAAGGGTGAGTCAAAAGTTTTGCAATATTTTGCTAGTCCGTATACATGGCTTTTTCTGAAATACAAGGGTGAGTCAAAAGTTTTGCAATATTTTGCTAGTCCGTATACATGGCTTTTTCTGAAATACAAGGGTGAGTCAAAAGTTTTGCAATATTTTGCTAGTCCGTATACATGGCTTTTTCTGAAATACAAGGGTGAGTCAAAAGTTTTGCAATATTTTGCTCGTCAATATACATGGCTTTTTCTGAAATACAAGGGTGAGTCAAAAGTTTTGCAATATTTTGCTAGTCCGTATACATGGCTTTTTCTGAAATACAAGGGTGAGTCAAAAGTTTTGCAATATTTTGCTAGTCCGTATACATGGCTTTTTCTGAAATACAAGGGTGAGTCAAAAGTTTTGCAATATTTTGCTAGTCCGTATACATGGCTTTTTCTGAAATACAAGGGTGAGTCAAAAGTTTTGCAATATTTTGCTCGTCAATATACATGGCTTTTTCTGAAATACAAGGGTGAGTCAAAAGTTTTGCAATATTTTGCTCGTCAATATACATGGCTTTTTCTGAAATACAAGGGTGAGTCAAAAGTTTTGCAATATTTTGCTAGTCCGTATACATGGCTTTTTCTGAAATACAAGGGTGAGTCAAAAGTTTTGCAATATTTTGCTAGTCCGTATACATGGCTTTTTCTGAAATACAAGGGTGAGTCAAAAGTTTTGCAATATTTTGCTAGTCCGTATACATGGCTTTTTCTGAAATACAAGGGTGAGTCAAAAGTTTTGCAATATTTTGCTAGTCCGTATACATGGCTTTTTCTGAAATACAAGGGTGAGTCAAAAGTTTTGCAATATTTTGCTAGTCCGTATACATAGCTTTTTCTAAAATACAAGGGTGAGTCAAAAGTTTTGCAATATTTTGCTAGTCCGTATACATGGCTTTTTCTGAAATACAAGGGTGAGTCAAAAGTTTTGCAATATTTTGCTAGTCCGTATACATGGCTTTTTCTGAAATACAAGGGTGAGTCAAAAGTTTTGCAATATTTTGCTCGTCAATATACATGGCTTTTTCTGAAATACAAGGGTGAGTCAAAAGTTTTGCAATATTTTGCTCGTCAATATACATGGCTTTTTCTGAAATACAAGGGTGAGTCAAAAGTTTTGCAATATTTTGCTAGTCCGTATACATGGCTTTTTCTGAAATACAAGGGTGAGTCAAAAGTTTTGCAATATTTTGCTAGTCCGTATACATGGCTTTTTCTGAAATACAAGGGTGAGTCAAAAGTTTTGCAATATTTTGCTAGTCCGTATACATGGCTTTTTCTGAAATACAAGGGTGAGTCAAAAGTTTTGCAATATTTTGCTAGTCCGTATACATGGCTTTTTCTGAAATACAAGGGTGAGTCAAAAGTTTTGCAATATTTTGCTAGTCCGTATACATAGCTTTTTCTAAAATACAAGGGTGAGTCAAAAGTTTTGCAATATTTTGCTAGTCCGTATACATGGCTTTTTCTGAAATACAAGGGTGAGTCAAAAGTTTTGCAATATTTTGCTAGTCCGTATACATGGCTTTTTCTGAAATACAAGGGTGAGTCAAAAGTTTTGCAATATTTTGCTCGTCAATATACATGGCTTTTTCTGAAATACAAGGGTGAGTCAAAAGTTTTGCAATATTTTGCTAGTCCGTATACATGGCTTTTTCTGAAATACAAGGGTGAGTCAAAAGTTTTGCAATATTTTGCTAGTCCGTATACATGGCTTTTTCTGAAATACAAGGGTGAGTCAAAAGTTTTGCAATATTTTGCTAGTCCGTATACATGGCTTTTTCTGAAATACAAGGGTGAGTCAAAAGTTTTGCAATATTTTGCTCGTCAATATACATGGCTTTTTCTGAAATACAAGGGTGAGTCAAAAGTTTTGCAATATTTTGCTCGTCAATATACATGGCTTTTTCTGAAATACAAGGGTGAGTCAAAAGTTTTGCAATATTTTGCTAGTCCGTATACATGGCTTTTTCTGAAATACAAGGGTGAGTCAAAAGTTTTGCAATATTTTGCTAGTCCGTATACATGGCTTTTTCTGAAATACAAGGGTGAGTCAAAAGTTTTGCAATATTTTGCTAGTCCGTATACATGGCTTTTTCTGAAATACAAGGGTGAGTCAAAAGTTTTGCAATATTTTGCTAGTCCGTATACATGGCTTTTTCTGAAATACAAGGGTGAGTCAAAAGTTTTGCAATATTTTGCTAGTCCGTATACATAGCTTTTTCTAAAATACAAGGGTGAGTCAAAAGTTTTGCAATATTTTGCTAGTCCGTATACATGGCTTTTTCTGAAATACAAGGGTGAGTCAAAAGTTTTGCAATATTTTGCTAGTCCGTATACATGGCTTTTTCTGAAATACAAGGGTGAGTCAAAAGTTTTGCAATATTTTGCTAGTCCGTATACATGGCTTTTTCTGAAATACAAGGGTGAGTCAAAAGTTTTGCAATATTTTGCTAGTCCGTATACATGGCTTTTTCTGAAATACAAGGGTGAGTCAAAAGTTTTGCAATATTTTGCTAGTCCGTATACATGGCTTTTTCTGAAATACAAGGGTGAGTCAAAAGTTTTGCAATATTTTGCTAGTCCGTATACATGGCTTTTTCTGAAATACAAGGGTGAGTCAAAAGTTTTGCAATATTTTGCTAGTCCGTATACATGGCTTTTTCTGAAATACAATGGTGAGTCAAAAGTTTTGCAATATTTTGCTAGTCCGTATACATGGCTTTTTCTGAAATACAAGGGTGAGTCAAAAGTTTTGCAATATTTTGCTAGTCCGTATACATGGCTTTTTCTGAAATACAAGGGTGAGTCAAAAGTTTTGCAATATTTTGCTAGTCCGTATACATGGCTTTTTCTGAAATACAAGGGTGAGTCAAAAGTTTTGCAATATTTTGCTAGTCCGTATACATGGCTTTTTCTGAAATACAAGGATGAGTCAAAAGTTTTGCAATATTTTGCTAGTCCGTATACATGGCTTTTTCTGAAATACAAGGGTGAGTCAAAAGTTTTGCAATATTTTGCTAGTCCGTATACATAGCTTTTTCTAAAATACAAGGGTGAGTCAAAAGTTTTGCAATATTTTGCTAGTCCGTATACATGGCTTTTTCTGAAATACAAGGGTGAGTCAAAAGTTTTGCAATATTTTGCTAGTCCGTATACATGGCTTTTTCTGAAATACAAGGGTGAGTCAAAAGTTTTGCAATATTTTGCTAGTCCGTATACATGGCTTTTTCTGAAATACAAGGGTGAGTCAAAAGTTTTGCAATATTTTGCTAGTCCGTATACATGGCTTTTTCTGAAATACAAGGGTGAGTCAAAAGTTTTGCAATATTTTGCTAGTCCGTATACATGGCTTTTTCTGAAATACAAGGGTGAGTCAAAAGTTTTGCAATATTTTGCTCGTCAATATACATGGCTTTTTCTGAAATACAAGGGTGAGTCAAAAGTTTTGCAATATTTTGCTAGTCCGTATACATGGCTTTTTCTGAAATACAATGGTGAGTCAAAAGTTTTGCAATATTTTGCTAGTCCGTATACATGGCTTTTTCTGAAATACAAGGGTGAGTCAAAAGTTTTGCAATATTTTGCTAGTCCGTATACATGGCTTTTTCTGAAATACAAGGGTGAGTCAAAAGTTTTGCAATATTTTGCTAGTCCGTATACATGGCTTTTTCTGAAATACAAGGGTGAGTCAAAAGTTTTGCAATATTTTGCTAGTCCGTATACATGGCTTTTTCTGAAATACAAGGGTGAGTCAAAAGTTTTGCAATATTTTGCTAGTCCGTATACATGGCTTTTTCTGAAATACAATGGTGAGTCAAAAGTTTTGCAATATTTTAGTAGTACGTGCTAGTTTCTGGTCCGTATATCACATGACCTCAGCAGTTCAAGACATGATTGGCACCCGCTGTGATTATTAGTATTGTTACGTGGTATGCCCCTGAGAGGGGAGAAGTAAGATTTAATTTCCCTACCCCTTCTGTGTTTGAACTAACCAGCCCAACGACTGACTGCTGAGGCAGTTAGAATGCAGGTCAAGCCATCTGCACTCCATAAACCCAAGTTGGTTGGACAGAGAAGGGGACATAGGTCATTGTAGTAGCCCGAATGAGTAGCATGACCGGGTGAGGTGGAGGAGGAGGAAAGAGGCCAAATGATTGGCCAGAGCCCATCGCGCCAAAAATAATGGCTTTTCGTCAGAGGAAATTTAGAAGGAGATTTTTAGTTCTTGGACAGAAGTCGGCGTGAAGAGATGTGCTGATTTATTAGCCAAAACTCCGGAGAAAGAGTAGAACAGAAACTTCGGACAGAAGATAACAGTGCCTTCAGCCAGATTCTACAGAATGCCGCTCGCCCGTAATAGAAAGGAATCTGCTAGGTAAACCCTTCGAAAAGCTAAGTACAACGTAAAATTGTTTTTCCTTCTACCCTTCCTAAATATTGAAATTATACGCACTCTCTCAATGTTATATAGTTATTTACACGTTCATTCAGCATCACAACGACACCATAATTAAGACGCATGAAGGAAGGAAGACGCAAGAAGACTTCTTTTCAAATATATTTACCTCTCACTTTATTTGTAAGGTTTGCGTGTGAGAGGATGCTGGAGACCGAACGTAAACTTCATATTTTGACCCCACTGTTATGACCGTCACGTTGTGTCTTGTTCTACTGATGTTGGGGTCAACTCCATCGGGGCTTTCCGAGGGCCCCCTCGGTCTGGTGTGGCCTTCCCTACCACATCTCGTCTCTAACCCTCTGGAAGTCTGCTGGCGACTGCTCTGGGGGTTTCCGAGGTCCCCCTCGGTCGGGTGTGGCCTTCCCTACCACATCTCCTCTCTAACCCTCTGGGAGTCTGCTGGCAACTGCATCGGGGGTTTCCGAGGTCCCCCTTGGTCGGGTGTGGCCTTCCCTACCACATCTGGTCTCTAATGTCTGGAATTCTACTGGCAACTGCTTTGGGACCCAAACTCAACTGAGTTAAATAATAACTCAACGCCCACACGATCACCTACTGGATCTTTGATATCGAATGTTTAATCGTCATCAAGCGGAAATAACTGTCATGCATTTCAGAGGTTACTCTCTTCCGGTGCATGACTGTAATGGCACAATGGGACCTTCACCTTTTCCCATATCATAAGCCTTAATCCGCCCACGCGATCTCTTTCGATTACTGGCCGTTGGAATGTGTCACTTCCTTCCGGTGTATTACCTTGGAATAGTATTTTTGGGCCGGGTCGAAGGTCAAAATATAACATCAAGTTAAAGAAAGAAAAGTATAAAGAAAAGAAAAGAAAAGAAAAGAAAGAAAGAAAGAAAGAAGAAAGAAAGAAAAGAAAAAAAGAAGTTATAGTTTAAATGTTCCCTTATGTTGAAATCTATTCGTTATGTTATTTATCTATCGAGTTGCCTTCTTTTGCACATATCTTTTTCAACTTCATTCGCTTTAATTTATTCTCGCTAAATGTCTTATTCGCCTTAAAAACATTATACGGGAAATTGGAATTTCCGACTACAGTGAATAATATTTTGTCCTAATATAGAAGCCCATGTTTTCCGTTATCCGAGGGGTATGAAAACGAATGATTTGGTGGGGTATGTAAAGTGAAATTAGAATCCCCCTTTCCAGCGTCGAGATGAGTCTAGCCCCAAATTAACTCCCACATTATTTGCCAGTTACCTTACGCCCGAAACAGGAGTCTTGATTAGGACTTATTTTGCGAGGGGTCAAGTCCCAGACTGCCCCGACGTCACACGTGCGTAAAATAAACTCTCGTCTTGAGAATAATATTTTATGCCCCGTTTCAGTATCGTGATAGTTAGTGGGCTGACATGTTGCGCATTGCTTCACAATCAGTATGTGATTTGAAATTCACGAGTTAAAACTGGACCCTAACGTCACAGAAGCAACCAAAAGTATTTTTTATGCGAAAGGTGAATGTGTAGTTAATCACAGTACATTAACCAGGTGGTTCAAGAAATTTTGTTCGGGTTGCAAGAACCTCGATGATCAGGCAAAATCAGGCAGAATTAAAACTGTCATAGGGGAAAATTCGGCGAGTAACACTTGGAGAGTATCAGGCAAACTTAGCATCTCACAGCCCACTGTGGTTCGTCACTTTCACGACATCCAGAGCTGCTGAATTGTGCTTCGCGTACTACCAAAATATGGCAAAATTTTTACTAACGCTTGTTTATTTTAAGTCTGTTCTCCCCGAGGAACACTGCGCTAGTATGTTACAAATCGACCTTTGACAGACCGATTAGTTGTAGATTCTTAAACAAGTTATGCAGCAGTGTAAAGAAGGAGACAGCGGAAATAAAGCACGTGAATAGAGAACCGAAAGAAAAAAACACGTAGGCGTTGAAAATATTATATAATAACAAGAGATTCGCCGTAGATACGGGCTGAGATTCAGCCAGATTTGATGAGCAGTCAGCGAGTGCCCCGGGAGGTGGGTAGGCGGCCCCCGGCTGAGAACCACACGTCAAAGAAGCAAAGAATAAGGCTCTGAATATGTGTCTCCAACACGGTGTCAATGATAGTAGACGTCCGTCCCTTAGTCCCTCTGTCTCCCTTTCACTTGCTGCCATTTGACCTGTCGTGACAATAGAGAAGAGAGTTTATATTTTTATATACATGTATTGTTGTCTGTTTATTATGATATACAAAATATATATATATCCAATCTGCTATGTCTTTCTTTATTTATTCCATTTCTTTATGATGTCAATTTTTTTAGACCCACAAAGCTCTTTGGTTTAGAGAAATGTATTTATTTTATGAAAACTAAGATGGTATCAGATGTGGTTCTTTCAAACTGCATTGTTTTCTGCCTGCTTGACGCAAATATATTGACACCTGAAGTCAAAGCCATACGCATGCGCATGGATTTAAAAGTCCGCTCTCTTTTTTTCCGTCCATCTTGTTTCTAATAGTATTTTAATGGAACACGGAAATTATTTTAGACTTCAAGTATTTTAGACTCCTGAGAAAATGAAAGAAAGGCCCGTCTGTGAATGGAGATAATTTGCATATCTTTTCAGTGCCAAATTTAAATCAGGGTTAGCTGATGGTCTTCCACTGGAGTCTGAGTGATAGCAAGTCTCCTTAAGTCTCCAGGACTCTCCTCAGTATTCTGGTCGATGTCATGTTAGAAATAAATATTCCTTCAAAATAATTTTGCAATATAAAACAAAATTACAAAATCTAAATAAATAAATAATAATAAATAATAAATAAATAAATAAAATAAATATAGCTTCTCACAAGTATTAATTTTTATGAACAATTAAAAGGACGTTTTTTATTGGTTGAGAATAAAAAGCTGTCTTTGTGTAAATATTAATTTTATAACTATAAATAAGCAGACGTTGTTTAAAAGATACGTATGACAAATAACGTCACAGTCAACAAAAACTTTTCGACATGGAATGACGTCGCTTCAAATAACCAACGTTACACACCAAAAAAGTAATTAAATTTCGAAGACAACTATTCTTTGAAAGAAAAGAAAAGAAAGAAGCTAAGCTAAGTATTAATTTAGTTGTGCTTTTATTTGGGTCTATATATGTATATATGTGTATAAGTGCTTGAATATGTGCAATATAAATTTGACTTAGTTATGTGTTCACTTTTCTCATAAAACTTCACACAAAAAAGTGAGTATTATGCTGGTTAATAATTAACATAAATATTTTCAGTTGGATTAAATAAGTTTTCCAAAAGTCCACAATGCTGTCATTTGAATGATCTCCGCTCGTCCTCTCATTTCCAAATCCCCCAGTCCCTGTACAAATCCGTTGGTGACTGTGCCAAGCGAGCCAAATACAACTGGTATCACCGTCACTTTCATGTTCCATAATCTTTTCAGTTCTCTAGCAAGGTCTACGTATTTATATCTTTTTTCGTTTTCCTTCAGTTTTACCCTGTGGTCAGCCGAAAAAGCTAAGTCCACTATTCGGCAGGTTATCTTTTTGTAAACTGCCACTAGGTCTTGTTGTCTGGCCAAGATTAGGTAATCTGTCCGTGTCTCAAAATCCTAAAGATATCATTATTATTATTCTATTCCTTGCAAGTTTTTCATACCAGTTTTAATTGGTGGTCTTTCACTGGAGTCTGAGTGAAAGCAAGTCACTGAAGGTCTCCGGGATTTTTCTAAGAATTCTAGCCGATTTTAACAGTGCTGTGGTCTGAATGTTCTTGGTTCTTCCTCGAATCTCCAATTCTGCCATTCTCTTTTTCCAGCCCATTAGTTATCTTCCAGTTGCGCCAATTACTATTGGTATCAATGTCACCTTCATGTTTCGAAGCTTTTTCCTCAATCGGGAAAAATCCAAAGATTTGTCTATATTTTCAATTTCTTTCGTTTTCTGTCGATAGTACGCCGGAACTACAAAACCCAGGAGATGAAAAGTTATTTCTTCTTGCCAATTGACAATAGGTATGGTCGTCTGGCCGGGATTATGTGATCAGTTTGTGCAAGAGAATTTTCAGGGTTTATTTGTTTTATTGATTGGTTTTTTGTTTACATACAGTTAAATGTCAAAACAGTTCTTTTTCAAATAATTCATTTTAGTATATGTACAGTTTCAATGTCAAAAACAGTTCTATTTCAAACAATTCAGTTTAGCATAAGTAGGCTGGTTCAATGTCAAAAACAGTTCTATTTCAAACAATTCAGTTTAGCATATGTAGGCCATTTAAATGTCAAGAGAGTTCTATTTCAAGCATTTCAGTTTAGCATAAGGACTCAGTTTAGTTCTATTTGACCCATTAATAGGATCCTATCAGGTGCTACCACTCCAGGCCAGAGTGGATCTAGGAGCGATGGCAATGAAGGAGTACTCCGCATTACCCAAAGCTCCAGCATTACTGGAACCTTACCATCAGCTTGTTTAGTGTCATATCCAGAACACTCATTGGTGGGGGTGTACTCTCTGCAGAGAAGCAGTCGGTGTATTTTACAGTCCCAACCGAGCGGGCAATTTTAAGGGTTCCATTTTTGGGGGGAGATATTCTGGTTTGTGCACTTGGTAGTATTGCCAAATTTTCAGCATTTACCCAGATCTAAGTGGAACATCTTTTCCACGCAGTCATGCCATGTTCCTTTTGGGCAAGGGTCCAGGCGGCTGGGGGGTGTAGAATACACCAACTGCATCTGTGCAGAGAGGTAAGACTCTCTCCCACCCAACAAGTGTCCTGGATATGATACAAAACGAACTGATAGTGAGGCTCCAGGGATGCTAGTGCTTTGGGGAATGCAGCGTACCCTTTCATTGTCATCGCTCCCAGTTCCACTCTGACCCGGAGCGGGAGCACCAAAGAGGGTCCTATCTATGGGTCAAAGAGAACTAAACAATGTACTTATGCAAAACTGTTTAATTGTATAAAAATGGATTTGACATTAAATAACATATGCCATAAAACGAAACCAAACCAAAGTTTGTTGCATTCGCTCGTTATGCGATTATCCAAGTCATCTCTGTCAACATAAAATCTACACTCGCTATTCTATTTTTGGTTGGGTTGGGTTTTATGGCATATCAACCATTGTAGGTTATTTAATGCCAAATCCTCTTTATGCATACATATTAAAATATAGGGTTTAATTTGGTTTGGTTTTATGGCATATCAACCATTGTAGGTTATTTAATGCCAAATCCTCTTTATGCATGCATATTAAAAATATAGGGTTTGGTTTGGCTTGGTTTTATGGCATATCAACCATTGTAGGTTATTTAATGCCAAATCCTCTTTATTCATATATTCTAAAAAAATAGGATTTGGCATGGTTGAGTTTTATGGCATATCAACCATTGTAGTTTATTTAATGCTAAATCCTCTTTATACAAATATATCAAATATATATGACTTCCTTTGGTTGGATTTTAAGCATATCAACCATTGTAGGTTATTTCATGCCAAATCTTCTTTATTCATATATATTAATAATATAGGATTTGGTTGGGTTGAGTTTTATGGCATATCAACCATTATAGGTTATTTAATGCCAAATCCCATTTATATGATTATTCTTTTGTTTACTCCTTTCTCACTTTCTTATCATTTCTGTTTGCTGGTGTCTACAGCCAACATTCGCAAGTACTTGTATTCATCCTTCTCTCCAAGTGTTCTGATGTTTTTAAAAAATTTAATATATATGTTAAAAATTTTTGATATATATATCATAAAGATGATATAGGTGAATAACCTACAATGGTTGATATGCCATACAACCCAACCCAACTAAATCATATATATTTAATATATATGTATAAAGAGGAATTAGCATTAAATAACCTACAATGGTTGATATGCCATAAAACCCAACTAAATCATATATATTTAAAATATATGTATAAAGAGGATTTGGCTTAAATAACCTACAATGGTTGATATGCCATAAAACTCAACCAAACCAAATCATATATATCTAATATATATGTATAAAGAGGATTTGGCATTAAATAACCTACAATTGTTGATAAGCTATAAAACCAACCAAACCAAATCATATATATTTAATATATATGTACAAAGAGGATCCACTTTAAATAACCTACAGTGGTTGATATGCCTTAAAATCTAGCCAAACGAAATCAAATATATTTAATATATATGTATAAAGAGGATTTGGTATTAAATAACCTACAATGGTTGATATGCCATAAAACCCAAACAAACCAAATCATATCTATTTAATATATATGTATAAAGAGTATTCGGCTTTAAATAACCTACAATGATTGATATGCCTTAAAAGCCAACTAAACCAACTCATATATATTTAATATATATGTATAAAGAGGATTTGGCATTAAATAATCTACAATGGTTGATATGCCTTAAAAGCCAACCAAACCAAGTCGTATATATTAAATATATATTTATAAAGAGTATTTAGCTTTAAATAACCAAAATGGTTGATATACCTTAAAATACATCAACCAAGAAAAGATTTTATCAGCATGTGTACAAACGAGTCAAAATTTTATGTTGTTTGTTTGTTTGTTTGTTTGTTTCAGATATAGAAATCCCAATCAGAAATCCCAATAAGAAAAGGTGTCTGAATTTCAGTAATCTTAATTGAATAAGAAATATTCCCGTTGCATGTCAAGCCCAATGGGCATAAGATGGTCTTCATGTAATTAAGTTTTGACATTGGGTTTTAATTTTAACAAGAATGAACTCATCGATTACATTTTTCGGGGTTTTTTTTTCTCCGTAAAGAAAATGCCCTTAAAATATTTGACTTTTTTTTTGGTTTCTCTCATTTACTCTTTGCATTGAGGTTTGATATTATGTTTAAGATTCAAATTCGCGTAGAGAAAGTTTTCTGTCAGAAATCACTGTTTCTGTAGTCAATGCTGTTGTATTTTCGATAGCAAAGAAAAAGTGCTCGTGTACGATGCTAATCAGAGGGTTACCCTGAATTTTTTGGTAAGGGGAGAGATCGTTTTTTAATGATAAATCAACCTTTATGGGTTACTTAATTTCAAAGCCATCCATAATAGAGTTCATGCCTTTCCCAAGGTATTAGTCCGAAAGTGAACGTTATACGAGGGTTCGAACTCGCTAACTTCAATGTCACATCCACTACATTAGCTACAACACCACGTGGTTTCCCTTTCTTTGTTATTATGACCCACGAAGTCAAATAGTCAATAGATGTTGGTCACATGGCATTAGATGTTGAACTTTGAAATTGATAATCCGTAATTTATACTCTGTCTTTCTGTCTCTCTCTCACTCTCTCTCTCGCTCGCTCGCTCCAAACGTTTTAGCTGAAACGTAAAATGACAAATTTGACGTTCCTGATAAAGCTGAATTATTTAAAGCTACCTGACATTCATTTTGAGGGGTTCAACGATAAATCAGCTAGGTTTCAAAGATGCTTACTCCAAGCAGCTCTAGGTTGAATGCTCGACGCCTGAGGCGCCTCTGATGTAAAATGTTAACGGAACAGAGCAATTTTAGCACCGCATCCCGGAAAAGTTGTTTCCTTCGTGATCGCCCATTATAAAGTGTCCTTGTGTCACATACTAGCACTGTAGTGAGGGTGGTAGTTAAACAGTTTCACTCCTAGTGCTTCGTTGTGCAGTATACAAGAGCTAGGTCTTGACAAACAACGAGGAACCCGTATATATAAAGATATAATCTTATATTCTTATTCTTCGAGGGTAACACTTGTATGGAACGGGAAGGGCAATCGGAGAGAGTTTGCACATACGATGGAGTTGTGGGGAATCGGAACTGCCAGCAAAAACTGACTTCATCCAAAATTTCAGATCTCATATTACAAGGTGCTTTCGATAAGTTTCCAGATATTTTTGCACAGGCATTTAAAACTGTCGTAGACTCTTGAAAATTCATTATGTTTTTGCTATACAATTTTTTTGGTTTCAGGTTCGAATGAACAGCTACAGCAGGAATTGGAATACACCCTACTAAAGCCGGATTGTCACAGCTGGTGAATTTCAAAAATGCAATCTGGACATGAGGATACTCTTGAAGAACAATATCCCGCAGTTCTTGATGCTCTGGTGACCAACTATGAAAGTTGGATCTACTGCTATGACCCAGAGACCAAGAGACAGTGTTCCCAGTGGAAGCATGCTAGCTCTCCCAGACCCAAGAAGGCCAGACAGAGCAAATCTACCCACAACATTTTAATGATCCCTTTTTTTGACAGCACTGGCATGATCTACATGCACTGGGTTCCCACTGGATAGGCAGTCAAAAAGGAATTCTATGTTGAGGTTTTCAGGGAGTTCAGGAAGAGATTCCATCGGAAGAGGCCAGCACTCTTCAAATCGGGTCACTGGCATTTCCACCAAAACAATGCACCAGTCCACAACTCCATCCTTATCACAGACTATTTGACCAATATGGGCATCAAGACAGTTCCCCACCGTCCCTATAGTCCAGACCTTGCTCCCTGTGACTTTTGGTTATTCCCTAAGCTCAAGGAAAACCTTAGAGGCGGTCGTTATGAGACAATGGAAGAGATGTAAGACGCTGTGACGAAGGTCATTGACACGCTCACACAAGAGAACGTCCATGGGGCCTTCCAGAAGTTGTTGGAACGGTACAACTAGTGCATTGCAGCCGAAGGAGATTACTTCGAAGGGGACTAGAGTTTCATGTGTGTACTATCAATAAAAGTGCCCATACAAAAACAATCTGGAAACTTATTGAAGGCACCTCGTAAAACTTAAAAACTCGACTCACATCGGCCACGCCTCTTCACCCACGCAATGCTTGTTTTTCGTTGGTCATGGCTTACACCCATACATTTTTTATGCTTTGGGTATCACCGCCCAAGCATTTCTGCTTTTCCGGCAGTCACTTTGTTGATTTTATCTACGGCCGGGTGTATCCATTAACTACATCCACCGGATTCATTGCCGGTCCATATTAAAGTTGACACCGAAACTAAATCAAGAAGGTCTAATATGCGTGGAAAGCGAATAAAACTGGTATCTTCAGAATAGGGTTTTATCGAGGTTAATTAATTGAAAACGTCTCATTATACTGACAGACTTCGGTTAATGGACAGATTTTGACTTCATTCATCGGTTCAACAAAATCATTATAGCGATAGGAGTCTTCGAGGAATAGAGACTTACAAAACATGGTAGTATGTGAGTTTGAAATTCACTTACGCTTTTATTGCCCAGTCGGCTGGCGAGGGTGGGGCTATAGAATACACCGACTGCTTCTCTGAAGAGCGGTAAGACCCCCCCCCCACAACGAGTGTCCTGGATATGACACTAAACAATCTGATGGTGAGGTTCCAGTAATGCTGGAGCTTTGGGGAATGCAGATTACCCCTTCATTACCATTGCTCTCAGGTCCACTATGGCTCAAAATGGTAGCACCTGATAAGGGTCCTATCTATGGGTTAAATAGAACTAAACCGTGGTTTTGACAATTAAACCGTGAACTTACATTTGAACTACGGGCTTATGCTAAACTGAATTGTTTGAAATGGAACGGTTTTTGACATTGAAACTGTACTTATGCTAAACTGAATTGTTTGATATAGAACTTTTGTACTTATACTAAACTGAATTAGCTGAATTAGAACTGTTTGAATAAATTGAATAGCTAGAAATAGAAATGTTTTGACAAACTGTGTACTCATGCTAAACTGAATTGTTTGAAATAGAACTATTTACATAAAAATAGATTTGGCGTTAAATAACCTACAAAAAAAAAAAAAAACAATTACCGACGCCGACTACGCCGATGACATAGCGATACTGGCAAATACACCCGACCAAGCCGAAACACTACTGCATAGTTTGGAACGAGCAGCCGCAGGCATAGGCCTCTATGTCAATGCACACAAAACGGAATATATGTGCTATAATCAAACGGGGGACATATCCACTCTAGACGGAACCCCTCTTAAACTAGTAGACAAATTCACTTACCTAGGCAGCAGCGTCGCATCAACTGAAAAGGACATCGACACGAGGTTAACGAAAGCATGGACAGCTATCAATAGGCTATCGATTACATGGAAATCAGACCTAACCGATAAAATGAAACGCAGTTTCTTCCAAACAGCAGTCACATCGATACTGCTATATGGGTGCACTACATGGACTCTAACAAAACGGCTGGAGAAGAAGCTAGACGACAATTACACAAGAATGCTGCCAGCAATCTTGAACAAGTCCTGGCGGCAACACCCCACAAGACACCAACTGTACGGCCACCTGCCTTCTATCACGAAAACTATTCAAGTTAGACGAACCAGACATGCAGGACACTGCTGGAGAAGCAGGGACGAACTCATAAGAGATTTACTCTTATGGACCCCACTCATGGTCATGCAAAAGCAGGACGACCAGCATGAACATGCATTCAGAAGCTATGTGAGGATACGGGATGTTGTCCTGAAGACCTACCTAGGGCAATGAACGATAGGGAGGAGTGGCGAGAGAGGGTCAGGGATATCCGTGCTACCAGCACGACATGATGATGATGATGATGAAGATCGATATGCCAAAAAAAAAAACAACCAACCAACCACCTTACGCTTTTACGTTAATTTTTGGACTAATACCCTTAAATAAGTTATTAAACCCTCTTATTTTTCAACTTTTGGATAAATAGTACCACAGTTGTTTTTCTACTTTGGTGACGTTAGCCTTAAGCAATCTACGAAAGATGTATCCCTAAAGAGGAGTAAGACCCTCCTGAAAAACCGGCATACTGTGTGTTACACTAACATACATCCGGTGGTAAGGGTCCAGTGATGGAGCGTTGGAAAGTGTGGTGTACCCCTTTCATTACCATTACTCCCAGGTCCACTCAGACCTAAAGTGTTAGTACCTGTTTAGGTCCCATTGGTCCTGGGTACGACATTAAACTGCTTCTGATGGTGAGACTCCAGTCTTTGAGTTTGGGGAAAGTCAAGTACCACTGCATTGCCATAACTTACAGATCCACTCTGACCGGGAGTGATAGTACATGCAATGATCTCATATATGGAACAAATATATCTGTTTAAAGATTATTAGAATTAAAAAGGAGGGTACCTCTGGTGATGTAGCGGTTAGCAAGCTACACAAGCAAACCTACACGAGTGAGTTCGAGTCTCAATGGGCGCCCCATTCATTCGGCCTTGTGCCACATCGAAGCAAAGAGCTTTATAAATTACTATTAGAATTCAATAGGAATACTTGAAACCACATGAATATGTGAAAATTTATTTGTGTTAAGAACAGTTTCGTGATCCTGAATGAGGCTGTTGCGTTTTTACTAGAAATAGTTTATATAAAATTTTATCGTTTCAAGTATTCTCATTCAATGTAAATAATTTTCAGATAGACTTGTTTGAATGCATAGCTGGGACCTAAACAAATATTACCGCAACTTAAGAAAACCACCGATTAATTGTGGTCAAGAAAACTTAAAATTACTGAATTTATTGTCAAAAAGAAAACATTCCTATGATAGTAAGGAGATACCGCCTTAAAGTCGGTGAGTCAAAGACATTTTCTGTGCAATGGGTTAAATGGGTTCCTTCTACAAGAAAAGCTTTGGCATTAAATAATCCTCAAAGTTTGATATGCTATTAAACCAAGAATCCAAACCAAAGTTATATACATTGATTTTCTCTAAAATAACTTCAGAAGAGAACAATGATAATGAAGGGATACTCTACACACTTAGTGCTCCATAACCGATGTTTCATGGGATGCAATTTAGTTTTAAATCTACAATGATACATATTCTGGCGTATTCTATGCCCCACCAACAATGTAGGATTTTCTGTGAAGAGAAAAAATATCATTTATTGCATTATATATTTACCTTTTCATTTATATTTCAGTACGTCATCCGTCAATTTAAATAAGGACAATTGTTTTGGAGAAGTG
Organism: Sepioteuthis lessoniana; assembly: GCA_963585895.1. Lineage (NCBI taxonomy): Eukaryota > Metazoa > Mollusca > Cephalopoda > Myopsida > Loliginidae > Sepioteuthis > Sepioteuthis lessoniana. Next base: position 11,504,246 of record OY757924.1, on the reverse strand, counting down.
TTGAACAAGTCCTGGCGGCAACACCCCACAAGACACCAACTGTACGGCCACCTGCCTCCAATCACGAAAACTATTCAAGTTAGACGAACCAGACATGCAGGATACTGCTGGAGAAGCAGGGACGAACTCATAAGTGAACTCATAACTCTTATGGACCCCCACATATGGCCGAGCAAAAGCAGGACGACCAGCACGAACATACATTCAGCAACTATGTGAGGATACGGGATGTAGTCCAGAAGACCTGCCAAAGGGGATGAACGATTGGGAAAAGTGGCGAGAGAGGGTCAGGAATATCCGTGCTACCAGCACGACATGAAGATGATGATGATGAATAGTCAACCAGCTAGTTTTCCAGAGAAGTCATTCAAAGAATGTATAATCTAAAGAACTTTTAGGAAAATAATGAGCCTTCTCAAAATTATAGAAAGTATATTTACGATATTTTACAAAGTAAAAAGTAAAGTTGGCGACCATAGTCGAGGGTGACCAGAAGGCTCCCTTTTCAATAGCTACAACACTGAGATATAGGGGAGGGCGCTACCTTTTTCACTAGATTGCTCCACTTTACCCTTAATACGTACCTTATTTTGCTGAGTGTTAAGCAAGGAGGTATCAAGAACCAATTTTAAAGTTTTTGGTATGACATAACCTGGGATTGAACCCAGGTTTCCCGGACTACTGGCGAACACTCTATCCACTAAGCCACTGTCAGACAAATGCAGAATGCATGAAACCCAGGGTCACAGGATCTGCCATGAAAATATATATACATACATATATATATATATATATATATATATATATACATCATCGCACGTGCTTTCACACGTTGTTTGATGAAAATAAATATTTTCATATGTGAGAACTCTATCATTTAATGGATTACAGACAGTACCATGTAATATATATATATATATATATATATATATATATATATATGTGTGTGTGTGTGTGTGTGTGTGTGTGTTTCTATTTATAAATGCTCTATCTGATAGGGTCCTATCTATCGAATAGAACTGTTTAATATTTGAACTGAATGCAAACAAATGGCTTAAACTAAATTGAATTGTTAGAAATAGGACTGCTTGATTATTTAACTGTATGTAAATAAATAACAGATATCTAATTGAATTGTTAGTGATACATAGCTATACTTGAAACAATGTAACTGTGTTATATGCTAAATTGAATATTTTAAAATGGACTATTTGATTATTTAAATGTATGTATCAAGAAAATGGGTTCACAAATCTTATATTTAATATATATGTAAAAACAGAATTTGACGTCAAATAACCAACAATCGTCGATTTGACATAAAACCAAACAAAGCCATATCAAAAACACACTCTTGGAGGGGGTTTACTCCCCTGTATGGGATACAGTCAGTATATTCCAAAACACGCTGAGACTACGGTGATATTTTAGAGTATGATTATGCTAAGTCTTTCACATTGCCAAAGAATTACTATGCAGCAAAGATGACCGACTTGGTTTATGAATCATGGCTATTGGGATTTATTCAATGCCAAAACTGCTTTGATAAGAGAAAAGAACCACTTAAGACAACCAGTGATAAACAGTTATCAAGAAAACTTCAAATATCTGAATTTATTGTCTAAAAGAAGACATTCCTTTAAGGCTGTGGGTCAAAGATATTTTCCTATCTATGGCTTAAATAGTACCCCTACTTTCCTTCTACAAGGAAGACTTTGGCATTAAATAACCTTCGAAGGTTGATGTATCATTAAACAAAGAATCCAATCTGATGTTATTTTCATTGATTTTCTCAAAAATAACTAAGGAAAAGAATAATGTCAAATATATCCCACTAACCAAATGACTTCAGAGTATTGGATATCGAATTTTTGCATCTTGTTGTGGTACAAAGTAATAACACGCACCTCAGTGGAATAAAGTTTTTCCTAAAGACGAACTAATATAGTTTTATCTTAGCTGTTATAGTGGCATTTTTCCTTATACTACGTCTTTCGATCTTGACAGGTCGCTAAGAAGTTTGGTGGAAGTCTCAAATTTGGGACACGTGATGTATTTTTTTAACGATGAAAAAACTTATTATTTCATAAATCTTGCCCTTCTCATTGGAGGTGAGGCAGTTTTGATAGCTACTAAATTTAAGCGCCTTACTTGTCCTCAGCTCTTTACTAACTGACTAATCAGCTGAGCCTCTTAAAAATTCCCGTACCTAACTCGAGAGTTCCCGGTGAACAGGTTCGCTGGAATTAGATAGGCTGCTGCGACATTATAATCTTATCCAGATACTCATGGCAATAGATGAAGTTTTGAGAATTTTGGCCGATCTGCAACCAAAACTTCGACCTTTGAAACTATGCTCGCGGTATCATCGACTTGGTCCCTTCCTCACTTGAACTAGGCGCAAACACGTGTAATGTATCGGTGTATATCAGTAGATATACGTTTTAGGGTATATGTGTATGTCCGTAAGTATGTATGTGTAATCGTATATATTAATGCGTACCATAGTATATGTATATATGTGTCTGTGGGTATACATATTGTACATGTGCGTGAGTTTACATATATGTATGTATGTATGTATGTGGGAGTGTAAGTGTTAGTTTTAGGGTTCAGGTGCGTATGTGTGTGTGTGCATGTATGTATGTATGTATGTGTGTGTACGTTGATAAATAGTGCTCTGTGTAGGTGTGTGTGTGTGAAGAAATTTAACCAACTTCTCACCAAGTCAATGAATAACACAATATCCTTTTTAGTGGGGAGCCGCATACAAATCAAGACTCATGCGTGGCTATACCAAAAAATCCTTAGTCCCGTCGGCATTCCCCAGTCAAGAGTGCTTCAGGCGCCGAACAATAAACTCAGCTCACAAATGCCAGGTGGTCCTGCTCGGGAACAGATAGGAATTGAATGGTGTGTGTGTGTGTGTGTGAGAGAGAGAGAGAGAGAGAGAGAGAGAGAGAGAGAGTTTTGTTAAGGCTTGGTTTGGTTTGGTTTGGCTTGGTTTGGTTTAATAGCATATCAACCATTTTAAGTAATTCATTGCCAAATCCTTTTTATTCATATATATTAGATATAAGATTTCTAAACACATTTCGTGGATAACATTTTTTAACGACTTTAATAGTTTCAAGTATTGCTATGTATCACTAACAATTCAATTATACATCAGTCATTTATTTACACATAATTAAATGATCAAACAGTTCTATTTTGATCAATTCAATTGAGCATAAGTCATTTATTTGCACTCTGTTTAAATGTCAAACAGTTCTATTTAACCCATAGATAGGATTCTATTAGGTGCTATCACTCCGGGTATATATATATATATAAATATATATTCATCCACAGACAGATTGTTTCGTTGTATCACAACTCTTCAGTGTGTCTAGACACGCAGGACGCTTCAAGCTGGGGTCGAAACCTGCCCAACTTTACGTAAGACTTCGTATCTTACGGCGCAGCCATTAGGCAACCTAATTCAGCTCGGGAATTATAACGCATTTTGTATTGGCTTTCGTCTGTTTACATTTTGCGTTACCGGATACCGGAGTGCTCAATTCGTTAGAAGAGCTTTGCATTACGCGGGTGGCAGCCGGAAATTCCTTCGCCAGAGTGCTTAACACCCAAGAAAGGAGCTTTTATATTGTCATCTACTGACACACTGTTTTGTAGTATTTGTGTGTGTCTGAGTCTCTGTGTGTCTGTGTGTGTACACATATCTAAACTGGATTTGTTATGGAAGTTTGATTACACATTCTAAATTTAGACATCTCGTCGTTTTGAGCATCGACTGATAAAAATAAAAATAAATCACTGGTGTTCTATTAAAAGGGAGAGGTATGTTAATAAGGATTTATATCACCCGAAATCACTGATGAACCTATCAAAAAATTATTGATAGCCAACTAGACATCAAAGTAAGACAGGAAGAACTTGACGCAGAGAGGAAAAAGTAAAATAAAGTAAAATAACTCGGTAGAAGATAGATAATCATGAATAGCATGACAGGCAGTTAATGAAGTGAGCAAAAGGAAGAGTACCTCGAGAGTAAAAATTAAAAGCTGCCAGCTAAGATGAACGAGTACAGATGTAGAAAGAACATTTCAAGAATCTGTTTGAAAACACCCCTAAAGTTACTAATAAACCTATCTATAAATTAGTAATAGCCAGCTAGACATCGAACTTGGACAGGAATAAATCAATGGGTATATAAATCAATGTAGTACTGCAAAAAGCTAAAAGCAAAAAAGCAGCAAGCTTTACCTCCAGAGCAAGAAATACCTCCAGAAGGATGGAAGATAAGGAAATTTGATGATATACTTCTTCGATTTTTCAACGCTGTCTATAAAACGAAATACAATAGAGAAATGGACAAAAAGGCTTGCCTGGAAAAACTGAACTCGATATGATTACAGGGGTATAATTTTACAGCTATAACTACTAAGGTTAAATATGGAGGTGCCCGTGGTGTAATGGTTATCGTCGTAGGAAATGGACACGGCGACACGAGTTCAAATCCTCGACGAGTCTGATTGCATTTCACATTGCACTAATACCCTTGGAAAAGGTATGAATCCAATTATTCTCCCTCCAGCTATAGGTAAATAGTAGGGCAGACTGTGTTCTTCAGCCTTGGTTAGACAAAAAAAATTGACTTTGTGTCATATCCAGCTCGAGCAGAGGGGTTGGGTAAATATGATAACTACTAAGGTTAATAAAGCTCTGCATCTCTGTAAAGGGCTAAGACTTTCCCAGCGAGTGTCCTGTGGCCCAGTTGGGTAAAGAGGTAGAATACACCAACTGCATCACAGAGGGGTAATGGTCCACCAGTGTCCTGGATATCACATTAAACCATGTGGAGGCTCCAGTAATGCTGGAGCTTTGGGGAATGTGATGAGCTACTTCATTGCCATTGCTTCTTGGTCCACTCTGGCCGGGAGTGGTATCGCCGAGGTAAACTTATGCTAAATGGATTGTTTGAAATAATTGAAAAAGAACTGTTTGTAGATTTAACTGTGTGTAAACAAATGATTGATGTTTGATTGAATTGTGAATGACACATAGCGATACTTTGAACGATTTAACTTTTGGCTTGGATTTATGGCATATCAACCATTGTGTGTTATTTAATGCCAAATCCATATTTATACATATAAACAGTTCTATTTCAAACAATTCAGTTAAGCATAAGTACACGGTTTAAATGTATAAAACAGTTCTATTTCAAACAGTTCAGTTTATCACAAGTACACAGTTAAGTTCAGTTTGACCCATAGATAGAACCTCATCAGGTACCATCACTATGGGCCAAAGTGGGCCAGGAAGCGATGGCAATGAAGAGGTACTCTGCATTCCCCAAAGCTCCTGATTCACAGATTGTTCAGTGTCTATCCAGGACACTTGTTGGGGGAGAGAGTCTTTCCCCTCTGCACAGATGCAGTTGGTGTATTCTACAGCCGACTGGGCCCCTATTTAACTTTGTTGACATGCAAAACTGAACTGTTTGATCATTTAACAGTGTGTAAACAAATGACTGATGTTTAATTGAACTGTGAGTGATACATAGCAATACTCGGGAACATTTAATTTTCTTTGACGTGCTAAACTGAATTGTATGAAATGGAACCGGCATTTAAATTGTACGCGAGCTAAATTTAAGTGTTTGAAATAGAACTGTTTTATATTCAACTCTGTGTAAGCAAAAAAAACTATACTTATGCCAAACAGAATAGTTTGAAACTAAATCAAATCATTTAATTGTGTGCAAAAAAAAAAGAGCTCAGGCTTGTTAAAGAATGGTATCTACAAAATGTTTTACAAATCATATATTCAGTATATGTATAAAAAGGATTTGGCATTAAATAACCTACAATGGTTGATATGCCACAAAACCTAACCAAACCAAATCTTATCTATCAAATACATATGTACAGAGAGGATTTGGCAATAAATAACCTACAATGGTAGATATGACATAAAACCCAACCGAACCAAATCGTATATATTTAGTATATATGTATAAAGAGGATTTGGTATTAAATAACCTATCATGGTTGATATACCATAAAACCCAACCAAACCAAATCATGTATATTTGATATATATGTATAAAGGGGATTTCATATTAAATAGCCTACAATGGTTGATATGCAATAAAACCCAATCTAACCAAATCATATATATTTAATATATATGTATAAAGAAGATTTGGGATTAAATAACCTACAATGGTTGATATGCCACCAAACCCAACCAAACCAAATCATATATATTTAAAATATATGTGTAAAAGGGATTTAGTATTAAATAACCTACAATAGTTGATATGCCATAAACCCAATCAAACCAAATCATATATATATATATATATATATATATATATATATATATATATATATATAAAGAGGATTTGGCATTAAATAACCTACAATGGTTCATATGCAATAAAACCCAATACAACCAAATCCTATATATTTAATATACATGTATAAAGAGGATTTGGTATTAAATAACCTACAATGGTTGATATGCCATCAAACCCAACCAAGCCAAATTATATATATTTGATATATATGTATAAAGATGATTTGGCATTAAATAACCTACGATGGTTGATATGCCATAAAACCCAGCCCAACCAAATCCTATATATTTAATATATATGTATAAAGAGGATTTGGCATTAAATAACCTACAATGGTTGATAATGCCAGAAAACAAAACAAAACAGAATTGAATATTATTTCTTTTGCTTCTTGTGTGTTTACTCACATCGAATCTGTTGTCGTGGCTCAGAATTTTGAATGATTAATTTCTGCATTCCCATTTTTATAAAGCCCAGTCAACAGGGGCTTTAAATTTTACCGACTGCATCTCTGCAGAGGTGTAAACCTTCACCCCGCCTTAACGATTGGTTTAGTTTGGTCTTATGGCATTTCCCCTTAGTAGGTTATTTAACGCCAAATCCATTTTGTAAATAATCTGTTCGATTTAAAATACTTCAGTTTAGCATGAGTACAGTTTGTTAAAACACTTCTATTTCAAACTATTCAAGCAGTTATATGTAACAATTCAGTTTAGTTTAAGTACAGTTTCAATGTCAAAAGCATTTCAATTTCAAACAATTCAGTTTAACATAAGCACGCAGTTTTAATGTAAGTACAGTTTAATTGTGAAAAACACTTCTATTTCGAGCTATTCAGTTTAGTCAAGCAATTATTATTTAGCTAATTCAGTTTAGTATAAGTACAAATTTGGTTTACACACAGTTACATGTCAAAACAGTTCAAAGTTAAACAATTCAGTTTAGTGTAAATACAGTTTCAATTTCAAAAAACAGTTCTATTTGAAATAATTCAGTTTAACAAAAGCACGCAGTTTAAATGTGAGTACGGTTTAATTGTGAAAAATATTTCTATTTAAAGCTATTCAATTTAGTCAAACAATTCAGTTAAGCATAAGTATGCCGTTAGTTCTATTTAACCCATAGATAGGGCCCTATCATGTGCTACCACGCCGGGCCGGAGTGGACCTGGGAGCAATTGAAATGAAGGGGTGCTCCGTATTCCCCAAGGCCCCAGAATCACTGGGACCTCACCATTTGACTGTTTAGTGTCATATTCAGGACATTCGTGGCGGGGGTCTTACCCCTCTGCAAAGGTGCAGTCAGTGTATTCTTACTGCCCCAGACGACTGGGCAACCCCCACAACGAATTACCTAGTTATGACACTAAACAATCTAATGGTGAGGCTCCAGTAATCCTGGAGCTTTGGGGAATGTGGAGTACCCCTTCATTGCCATTGCTCCTAGATCCCCTCTGACCCGGAGTGGTAGTCCCTGAAAGGATTCTATCCACAGGTCTACAGAAGAATGAGACCACCACCTCCCAGAACGAGTGATCTGGATATTACACTAAACAATCTAATGGTGAGGGTCCAGGAATGCAGAGTACCCCTTCATTGCCATATCTCCCAAGTCCACTCTGGCCTGGAGTAGTAACACCTGATAGTGTCCTATCAATGGGTCATATAGAACTGTTTGAAATTTAAACTGAGTGCAAACAACTGACTTATACTTAATTGCATTGCAAGAAATAGAACTATTTGATCATTTAACTTTGTGTAAACAAATGACTGATGTTTAATTGTATTGTTAATGATATATAGCAATACCTAGAACAATTCAACTGTGTGCAAAGAAACGAGTAATGTTGAATAGAATAATTAGTGTTAAATAGCAATACTTGTAACCACTTCAATGTGTGCAAACAAATGATTCATATTAAATAGAATTATAAGGGTTCGATCGCAACAACTGAAACCATTTAACTGTGTAGAAACATTAGCAACACACGTATGCAAACAAATTAGTTATAGCTCATTTAAGAGTAAAGTTACCAATAAACGAATCTCTTACATATCATGTATATCTAGTTACATGTGTGCAAACCAATGACAGATGTTAAATTATGACTGTTGCATAGATTTACTTGAAACCATTTAGCTGTGTGAAAACAAATCAGCTCGGATTTGTTTTAAAATGCTATCAACAAAATATGTTCACAAATTATATATATTTAATATATATGTACAAACAGGATTTGGCATTAAATAACCTAGAAGGGTGGAAGAAGCGTTAAAACCAACCAACCTCTCTTTCATTTCAAACACCCGTTTTCTTTTTCTTTTTTCTTTCAATTATCTTTATTGTTCAAAGATTTGTTTGTTTTGGGTTTTTTTTTCTATTTTGGTGGTGAGAATAATGTAAAATTTCCGCCCAAATAAAATCCCTGCATTTATTTCTTCCATCGAAAAAACGAAAATTAAAGAAAGGAAAAAATGAGAAACGTTGAAATACAGACTTTTTCATGACCTTCAACAGCAGAAAAACGCGTGAAATTTTTAATGACCACAATTAATCCATTTAATGGCCGTCTTCTGGATTTGTTTCACAGCAGATTGCAGATTTTTAAAAAATTAGACAAAACAATGTTAAAACATTCTATAGGAAGTTTAGGCATTATAGATACTTAGTGAATAGGTTGATAGAGAGCGGGTAGGGGATAGATAAGAAGAATGAGATAGATAGATAGATAGATAGATAAGCATACTGAGAGAGATATAGGGAAAGAGTAAGAAAAAAAGAATGAGATAGATAGATAGATAGATAGATAAGCATACTGAGAGAGATATAGGGAAAGAGTAAGAAAAAAAGAATGAGGTAGATAGATAGATAGATAGATAGATAGATAGATAGATAGATAGATAGATAGATAAGCATACTGAGAGAGATATAGGGAAAGAGTAAGAAAAAAAGAATGAGATAGATAGATAGATAGATAGATAGATAGATAGATAGATAGATAGATAGATAGATAGATAGATAAGCATACTGAGAGAGATATAGGGAAAGAGTAAGAAAAAAAGAATGAGATAGATAGATAGATAGATAGATAGATAGATAAGCATACTGAGAGAGATATAGGGAAAGAGTAAGAAAAAAAGAATGAGATAGATAGATAGATAGATAGATAGATAGATAGATAGATAGATAGATAAGCATACTGAGAGAGATATAGGGAAAGAGTAAGAAAAAAAGAATGAGATAGATAGATAGATAGATAGATAGATAGATAAGCATACTGAGAGAGATATAGGGAAAGAGTAAGAAAAAAAGAATGAGATAGATAGATAGATAGATAGATAGATAGATAGATAGATAGATAGATTGATAGATAAGCATACTGAGAGAGATATAGGGAAAGAGTAAGAAAAAAAGAATGAGATAGATAGATAGATAGATAGATAGATAGATAAGCATACTGAGAGAGATATAGGGAAAGAGTAAGAAAAAAAGAATGAGATAGATAGATAGATAGATAGATAGATAGATAGATAGATAGATAGATAGATAGATAGATAGATAAGCATACTGAGAGAGATATAGGGAAAGAGTAAGAAAAAAAGAATGAGATAGATAGATAGATAGATAGATAGATAGATAGATAGATAAGCATACTGAGAGAGATATAGGGAAAGAGTAAGAAAAAAAGAATGAGATACAGAGAGAGAGAGACAGAGACAGAGAAAGATAAATAGAATGAGATAGATAGATAGATACGAGGATCATTAAATATGTTTCCAGACTTTTTTCGTATGCCCACTTTTATTGATAGTACACACATGAAACTCTAGTCCCCTTCGAAGTAATCTCCTCCGGCTGCAATGCACTTGTTCTACCGTTCCAACAACTTCTGGAAGGCCCCATTGAAGTCTTCTTGTGTGAGCGTGTCAATGACCTTCGTCACAGCCTCTTTCATCTCTTCAATTGTCTCATAACGACAGCCTCTGAGCTTAGGAAATAGCCAAAAGTCACAGGGAGCAAGGTCTGGACTATAGGGAGGTGGAAGAACTGTCTTGATGCCCATCTTGGTCGAATAGTCTGTGACAAGGATGGAGTTATAGACTGGTGCATTGTCCTGGTGGAAATGCCACTGACCCGATTTGAAGAGTGCTGGCCTCTTCCCAAGGAATCTCTTCCTGAACTCCCTTAAAACCTCAACATAGTAACCCTTTACCCGAACTCTAACCTTTGGCCAATCAACTCTGGTGTTCTGACTTCCTTACTCCTCCCACACCTCTAATCATCCCTCACAGATTTCTTGCCTTCCTTGAATCTCTTATGCCACTCAAAAACTGATGCTCGATTCCTGCAAGATGGTCGAAAAGCAGTCTGAAGCATTCCATACGTTTCTGTGACATTTTTCCAAGTTTAAAACCAAATGAAATGCAGTTTCTTCCAGGCAGCGGTCGCATCGATACTGCTATATGGATGCACTACATGGACTCTAATAAAACGGCTGGAGAAGAAGCTAGACGGCAATTACACAAGAATGCTGCGAGCAGTCTTGAACAAGTCCTGGCGGCAACACCCCACAAGACACCAACTGTATGGCCACCTGCCTCCTATCACGAAAACTGTTCAAGTTAGACGAACCAGACATGCGGGACACTGCTGGAGAAGCAGGGACGAACTCATAAGTGATGCACTTTTATGGACCCCCACACATGGCTGTGCAAAAGCAGGACAAACAGCACGAACATACATTCAGCAACTATGTGAGGATACAGGATGTTGTCCAGAAGACCTGCCTGAGTCGATGAATGATAGGGAAAAGTGGCGAGAGAGGGTCAGGGATATCCGTGCTTCCAGCTCGACATGAAGAAGAAAAGAAAAACAGAAAATATTGTTCTTCTAAAGTTTCCTTACGTCCAGATTGCATTTTTTAAATTCAGCAGCTGTGGCAATCAGGCTTTAGTTGGGTGTATTCCAATTGCTGCTGTAGCTGTTTATCGTAAAAATCATAAAAATTGATCAGTCATCTCATAAGATGGATAGCAATAATATACTGAATTTTTCAAGTGTCTACGACAATTTTAAATGCATGTACAAAAAAGTCTGGAAATTTATTGAATCCATCACGTTGATAGATAGATAGATAGATAGATAGATAAGCAGAATGAGATACATAAATTCATATATACTTACATACATAGAAAAGCAGAATGAGATCGATAGATAGGAAGAGAGAGAGAGAGAGAGAGAGAGAGAGAGAGAGAGAGAGAAAGAGAAAGAGAGAGATAAGCAGTACGAGATAGATAGATAAATAGATAGATATGAACACTTTTAGATAGGCGGATAAATTATGGTTGGTTGGTTGGTTGGTTTCTAATAGCATATCAGACCCTCGTACCTAATTCAATGCCAAATTCATATATATATATATATATATATATATATATATATATATATATATTAAAACTCAATAGATGTAATCCATAATAAATTTATTTCAACAATCTGTTTAACAAATTGTGTCCTCAGATGATGAACAATTTTCGATAAAGACTTTATCGAAATTTAGACATTTATTGAATAATATATTAATGTTCATAAGAATATATATTAATGGTATAATTGTTCTGTGTGTGATTTTTTCAATATATGTTCTTATATATTAATATCCATACATTGAAATATATTGATATTATATATTCTGTATGGATTGTTCCTTATAAGTCTATTCTTAGACTAAATTTTTATGAAAAAGAAATATATCTATATATATATATATAGAGAGAGAGAGAGAGTGAGTGAGAGAGAGATTAACTGTAGATCTGGTAAATCCGAGAACATCAGTGGAAAAGTGGATAAACTCAGACGATGGATTCAAAAATAATATTTCGTCTTATGAAGTCGTTTTAAAATAAAGACGAAATATTTCTAAATCTGTTGTCAGTGTTTCGTTTTATCAACTTAGTTTTTCATACACGCATACACACCCACACACACGCTCGTGCGCGCACACACACACACATACGAACATGAAAATAATTCCTACATAGCCACGAGCGAGTAAGTCTACCTAGGTTTCACCAAACGGCTCTCCAGGATTGCTCAGGCCAGAGCAATCCTGAAGAGCCGTTTGGTGAAACCTAGGTAGACTCACTTTTGGCCATGTAGGAATTATTTTCATAATATTAGCTCCATCTCATGTATTGAGCACTTTATTACGTTTTAGCTTGAGAAATTCTGTCAGTGTTTTTTCTTTTGATTAGACATACGTGCTGCTTGATTATTTTCAAGTGGCACGTGTGTTTTTCGTCTTTACTTTTTTTACTGAATTTTTTCTCAGATATCTGTAGAATTTGCAAATTGTACAATCTGGGTTTTTTCACACCAACAGAAATAATCATATTAGATATAAAGATTAATATATATATATATATATATATATATATATATATATAGGTGTGTGTGTGTGTGTGTGTGTGTGTGTGTGTGTGTGTGTGTGTGTGTGTGTGTGTGTGTGTGTTCTGCCAAGATGGATTTATAGTGAATCTGACAGTATGATAGAAATATGTGTAAAGTTGGTGATGGGAATAGTGGGGTTGGTTTCTTTTGTTTATTTGATCAGTGAATCTTCAGAGTTGGGAGTTTTAGGCTTTTAAATGTAAGTTCAATGTATTCAAATTCTTTATTCAGGTATTGAGGGCTTCATATTCTAAGCTCTCTTAGATAAAAGCCTAATATAAGGCCTGTTTTGATTTCGTTGTTGTGGTGGGAATAGAAATGTATGAAATCTTTTTTGTATGTTTTTTCTTTTTTTATAAGAGGAATTATATTGTGAATTGAATTACCATGACCAGAAAATCCGGCGAACACCTACGCATGACATACGGAAACACTGAATAACTGTTTCAACCTTATTAGGTCTCATCAGCAGTGAATATCGTGATCTCCACCACTGGAGATCGAACCCGGTAATCGTTTTTATTTGTGGGTTTGCAGTAGACTTTAAAAGTTAAACTGTTTTGTGATTTAATAATTAGGATGTCCAGGAAGGGTATGGAGTTATTAGATTTTTTTTCATAGGTGAAGTTGATGGAGCGTTCAACATTGCTTTGTTTTTCTGCGATCTCTTCAATTTTGATGTTTTGGGGTAGGAATATATGTATATCATAGATATATCTGAAATATGTGGTGTTGCTTGGTAATCCGTATTTGTAAAGACCAGATTCGAAAAATTCTATTAATAGACAGACTAATATTCTGCTGAGTGGATTTCCTATGGGGAGGCCATATTTTTTGTTTGTAGAATTTGTCGTTAAATTTGATGTAGGTCATGTTTGCTATGTGTTTGCAGCACTTAAGAAAAATTGAATTCAACTCACAACAACCCATAAGCACCCTAATCAACTCCTGCAAATCCTTTCTTTTGCCTTTTCTTATCACTTTACCTCTTAGCCCCTCCTCACCCCAAATTCAACGCAGACGCCACGATTTTCTGCGATATCCCATAATAGTCAATATCTTTTCCATGAAACAAGTCATGCCAAAAACCCCTTTCACACAAACCCCTCTCTACTTCTTTCTTATCAGGTCCCTAAAATCTATCCCCACTTTCAAAACAAAAAAATCTTTAATGAAACCTGGTGCATTTGACTTTAAATCACTCCCAACTATTCCTGCTACAGCTATACTCCCTCCACTCTCCTCACATAATTTTAAATAGAAAAACTCAGAAAACAGTCTCTGTCTTGAAGAAGTTCTTGAAAATGAAATAAAGCCCGAACGAAATATCATGCATCTAAATCTGAGTAAAGTGTTTGATTTATCCAACTTTCCACATATTTCTATCATATATATATATATATATATATTGCAAACTAGCAAGCTATATATATATATATATATATATATATATATATATATATATATGTCTCTGCTTGATTAGGCGTAATCAAGCAGAGACACTACTGCATAGTTTGGAACGAGCTGCAGCAGGCATTGGCCTCCATGTCAATGTGCACAAAACTGAATAAATGTGTTACAACCAAACGGGAAACATTACCACACTAGATGGAGCCTCTCTGAGGCTAGTGGACAAATTCACCTACCTAGGAAGTAGCGTCTCATCAACCGAAAACGACATCGACACACGACTGACAAAAGCATGGACGGCTATAGATAGGCTCTCAATCATATGGAAATCAGACCTGACCGATGAAATGAAACGCAGTTTCTTCCAGGCAGCGGTTGTATCGATACTGCTATATGGATGCACTACATGGACGCTAACTAAACGGCTGGAGAAGAAACTTGACGGCAACTACACAAGAATGTTGAGAGCAATATTGAACAAGTCCTGGCGACAACACCCCACGAGACACCAACTGTACGGCCACTTGCCTCCCATCACGAAAACTATACAGGTTAGACGAGCCAGACACGCCGGACACTACTGGAGAAGCAAGGACGAGCTCGTAAGTGACGTACTCCTATGGACTCCCAAATATGGCCAAGCAAAAGCAGGACGACCACCCCGAACTTACATACAGCAGCTATGTGAGGACACGGGATGTAACCCTGAAGACCTGCCGGAGGCGATGAATGATAGGGAGAAGTGGCGAGAGAGGGTCAGGGATATCCGTGCTGGCGGCACGACATGATGATGATGATATATATATATATATATAGAGAGAGAGAGTGAGAGATTCTTATATAATTTCATTTGCTTTATTTTTTATTAAGTACAGACCGAACCATTTGTTTTTCCTGTCTGGTTGACAAATGACATTCAATTCCTGTATCAAGATGTATAAAGAAACAAATCGTCTGGTCTTTACAGTGACCTGTATTTTATGGGTTTTTCTAATTCTCCATTAGAAATTTCTCATTATTTCTTTGTCTGAGGATGTAGATTGTTTGAAATATAAAGTATGCTGATAAAATAAATATTATTACAAAAATATCATTAATTTTAAAAAGTTTTTTTTAATGGAATTATTGGGTCCGTAATTAATTTTATCATTATTTAACATTGAACTCACTTTTGCATTTTGAATTACATGGATTCTGTAGATAAAAAAAACTAAAATAGAATTGACCTCACCATCGGCATTGGATAATATAAGGATATATATATATATATATATATATATAGTAGAACGATAGGGATAAGACAAATAGAAATATTACCATATTTACCAACCCCTCTGCTCGGGCAGGATATGACTCAAGGTCAATTTTTAAGCGGAGTTTAACAGGTTTGAATTCAGAGTTTTCCTTCTCCGAGACTTGTTGCCTCACCAAGCCTGAAGAACCCAGTCTGCCCTACTATTTACCCATAGCTGGAGGGAGAATAATTGGATTCATACCTTTCCCAAGGGTATTAGTGCTATGTGAAATGCAATCAGTCTCGTCCAGGATTTGAACTCGTGTCGCCGTGTCTATTTCTTACGATGATAACCATTACACCACGGGCGCCTCCAAATAGAAATATTACTGTTGTGTAAAATATACTGTTGGCGTAAGACTTCTAAAGATGTAATGGATATAATATGCCAACAGTACACGCACACACACACACATATATATATATATATATATATATATATATATCGGGTGTTTCACAATTACTGAAACAAAGCAGTGACCTCTCAGTTATGTTTGTTTGTTGATTGTTTTATTTTTCTCGGAATTAAATTTTAAACAATTCAGTTTAGTATAAGAATAGTTTTTGTTTACAAACAGTTAAATATCAAGACAGTTCTATTTCAAACGACTCAGTTTAGCTTTAGTACGCAGTTTAAATGTTTAAAATGTTCCGTTTAGTTCTATTTGACCCATAGATAGAACCCTATCAGCTGCTACTACTCCAGGCTAGAGTGGACTAGGGAGCGATGGCAATGAAAGGGAATGGCAATGAAGAGGTGCACCGCATTCCTCAAAGCCCCAGCATTACTGGAGCCTCACCATCAGATGGTTTAGAGTCATAACAGGACACTCCTTCTGGTGAGGAGAAGGAGGTTCTTAGCCCTCTGCAGAGAAGCAGTCGGTGTATTCTACATCCCCACCAACCGACAAGGCAAAGGTATTAGTTAACGTTTTGACATATTTAAACAAATAAAGCGTAATCAGGACTCGAACGATAGAAATAAGTCTTAAGATTGTGTACCATAGGACCAACGTTTTGTGTTGTAAAGAAAGAAGTCCGCAGAAAAAGAAATACTCAAACTCGAAGGTAAGGGAAGAAAATATAGCAGTCGTTTTTATTCAGCTATGATCGCTGTAATTCAAAAAGTTCACTTTTGTCGCGTCCTTCCTCTCCCTTCCCCTTGGTGGTGACGGGGTGCATGTGAGAGCTGATTGTTTGACACACGTTTGTCACGGCAGATCGGTCGCAGAAGACTGGTGTATGACGGGTCGGCTTCCAGAACCTTTAACGCACCCGTTTTGACAACTGCCTTCAACTCTCTAACTTTCTTCCGATTCTCACCAACCTCTGCGCGCTTTCGGTGCGTGACGTCACCCGCACCCTGTCACCCCCTTTCGTCTCGGACTATTTTGACATCTCTGAGTGACACCTCCATCCGCCCGCGCGCGCCCGCGTTAACACCTGCCTCAATGTTGCACCTAACTAACCCATGTGCTGAGCCGAAAGGTTCTCAGCCTAACTAAACTCAAAGGCATGAACCGAAATCCCTCAGCCATTACGTTAAAATTGTTTAAGCAATATACAAAAGGAAGTTCGACACATTCCCAACGGGAATCATATTTGCAAGTCGTTCAAAAACTTTAAAGCTCATGGCAATTATGAAGATTGTAGAGCAACGGGTTCCTCACCATCTGAGCACTATCAACCATTTTGCCAGCTGCTTTTAACGGTGACATCACGTGAATGGCAGACCTCAGAAGCACATACTCTGACATTTTTAGTTCGTGGTTAAGAATAAATAATTCCACATCCTAAAATATTATTTTTTAATTTCATAATTTGCTTAAAGCATTGCATAAATTATTTTATTTTATTTTATTTATTTTGAGGGCTATTGCAATGGAAAATAATTATTAAGGGTCTAATTAATTTCGAAGTCGAAAACTTCATCATCTGAGTCTTTTATAGGAACCCGGTGTTGTATATACAATTTTTTCTAGACATTGTAAACATGGAGTCACTAGGGGTGTTAGAATGTTATGTTGGGTGTTGTAACGATTTTTAAAATCCAAATATCACCAACTGGTAAAATCTACACAGGTTTCTATAGAAAACCCACCACTAGAAACCTTTTTATACATTTTAAATCAGCACTTCCACTCAGTGCCAAAAAAAAAATTTACATTAGAAATAAAGTGAGATGAATTCCCAATAGATGTAGTGAAAAGAAAGACAAAAATACACACACCGCACACTTAAAAAACACCCTCAGAACCAATGATTATCCAACATCAATCTTAAAAATAAATAAGAAGAAATTACGGAAACTGCACACACCCTCTAACACCTGTTTCCTGAAACTACCACATTTTAGTAAAATGATCACCAAAGAAATACGCAGGGTTATTTACAAGGAAGGGCTAGATATACAACTGGCCTACTCCGGGCCCTCACTACGCCAATACCTTACGAAGAAAAATAACAATACTGTCACAACGTGCTCTCTAGCCAACAGCCCAATCAAGGAATCCAAATATATGGCAAAAAATTTACTCTACAGGGTGGAACGATAAAATTGTCACCCTAGAAAAAACGACATGATTCCATTTCCGTTTAATGAAAATCGGTTTTCTTTTTTTGTTGCAGACCATCTACTAGTTGGCCAGTTGTGTACAAATCCCAAGAGCGATAGGAGCCTTCTATCATGTCTGAAAGTGACACAATGTTCTACGAGCGAGATCGGAGATGCGCCGCTATACAACTCATGCTCTCTACCGATCCAAGTTATGACAACAGGACCATTGCCAGCACCCTCAAAATGCAAATCTGGATTGCCACGAATAACAGGGACGTGCCCAAGGTGATGAAAACAAAGTCTCCGGCTACGGTTATTGTCTTTGGTGTGGTTTCAAGTCAGGGCCACATCATGCCACCTCACATCTTCGAAGTCGGCTTGAAAGTCAACACCAAAGTGTACCTGGATGTGCTGAAGAGTGTGGTGTTCCTCTGGTGCAATCAGGTGGCCGGTGGCAGACCCTGGGTGTGGCAGCAGTACTCGGCGCCGGCCCACAAGTCCAAAGAGTCCCAGGCTTGGCTTCAGATGGAGTGCTACGACTTTGTACCCTTCTCTCACTGCCCCCTCCTCCCCCGACCTGAACCCGCAGGACTATTTCGTTTGGTCATACGTCGAGAACATCACCAACATGATCTCCCACAACACCAAAGCCAGCCTGATCGCCGCCATCCGCCGAGCTCCCGCCGGCGCTTGTGAAAAAGGCATGCTCCCAGTTCCGGATCCGTATCGAGGTGGTGATTGAGGCTGAAGGCGGCTACATAATCAAGTTAGCTGAACTGATTTTTTCAATAAAAGTTTTAAAATAAAGCTGTTTTTCTTTAGGACGACAATTTTATCGTTCCATCCTGTATTTATTGTTTGATTTGCTTAAAATGCCATAATTTTTATATCGGAAGTATAATCAGACCCTCCCACATCAGAATTAAAGGACATTTCAACACACGTGCATCCTCGTTCCATTAACATTTAATTAAATTAAAGAATAATGATAATAATTTTTGATTAAAATAGAAGCAATTGTACGTAATGTTGGTAATTTCAGAATTAAGGAAGCGTTGTGCCTTCCACCTGACAGGACGTGAATCTCAGAATTAAGGAACCTTTATTAATAGCTAAGTTAAGCCTCAGATTAACAGTAGGTTAGAATTAAATACTGAATATATCATTAATTAACATCTACATTCTTTAAATACATATCTATTATTTTTTAAATTTGATTTTAACCAAATTTTTATTCAATTAAACGGCAGATTAGAATTTCACATTGAATGGATTGTTAGTATAAAAACAGAAATAAAAATAAAATGAAATTGATTTGAACAACTAAAGTCACGTCTCTTCCGCCTGGTGTTTGAACACCTCGCGCGGCACAATGGTTACAACACCCAACATGACGTTCTAACACCCCACGTGACACTATGTTTACAACATACAAAAGATTTTAATTTACAATATATAAAAGTCTCTGATGATGAATTTTTCGACTTCAAAATTAATGAAACCCTGTATAATTCTTTTTTTTATCTTTTAATAAACGTAA
Source organism: Sepioteuthis lessoniana (assembly GCA_963585895.1). NCBI lineage: Eukaryota > Metazoa > Mollusca > Cephalopoda > Myopsida > Loliginidae > Sepioteuthis > Sepioteuthis lessoniana. The sequence continues at coordinate 11,484,625 of OY757924.1, read as the reverse complement.
TTTTTCTTTGTCAATCGTTTGTTGTCTTTGATTTATGCCAAATCATTTTGTTTTAAAAATTGGTAAAGTCCCTCTACATACGAGGATCATTAAATAAGTTTCCAGACTTTATTCATATGGCCACTTTTATCGATAGTACACACATGAAACTCTAGTCCCCTTCGAAGTAATCTCCTCCAGCTGCAATGCACTTGTTCTACCGTTCCATCAACTTCTGGAACGCCCCATCGAAGTCCTCTTGTGTGAGCGTGTCAATGACCTTCGTCATTAGTAGGGTCTATTCCACTTGCTGCTGTAGCTGTTGATTTGAAGCTGAAATCATAAAAATTGGTCAGTCATCTCATAAGATGTATAGCAATAACATAGCGAATTTTCAAGAGTCTACACCAATTTTAAATTCCAGTACGAAAAAAGTCTGGAAACTTATTGAAGGCACCACGTAGTTTTGGTAGAAATTAATGTTTGGGCTTTGGCCTCTTTCCCGAACCCCAGTTATATCTATAAAAAAATTTCCGAGAAAACGCCCATAAAATTCTATTCATGTAAAGTTTCAATTATAGAGTGACGTATTATCCATACCCGACATTTTCGGTCATTCATGACTAAAATGGGGAAAATTATTTTGAAATTTTGAAAAGCCTTTTGCGACCACAGGTCTTTGTGATTATCGATTTAATTGTAGCTTAGGGAAAACATTTTATCGATCTCACTGTTATGTTGCGCTGAGGTTATCAATGAAGGAAAAAATATTTCACGATTTTTACAAAAGTCACACATTTTAAAGTCAATTTTAATCCCTGAAGAAAGAATTGCAGCGGATATGTTTTCATTAGCAGAAAAAAAGCTTTTTTTTTTCTCTCCTTTCAAAATATCACAACTAGCATGATTTTTGTGTTTTGTTTTTTTGTTTTTGTTTTTTTTTTTTTTGTTTTTGTTTTCTTTCCGGAGAAAATTGCAGTTAATTTTTTTCAAGAACCAAAATTTAAAATGATCAAAACTGGGAAGTTCCTGGGCTATACATGGTTTTATGAAACTCTTTATTACGAAGGAAAGGAATCGTGCCAAAATCAAGGTTAAAATCAAATCTTTAATAAAAAACATAAACGCTGGGACTATACACAGAATGTACCATAGGCAGATACACAAATATGGCCATGTGCGAAATGGACATATAATGTTCATAACGATAGAACATATTAAGAACATAGGAATCTCGAAATTCGAAAACATGTAACGACTTGTTTGTCCAGGTACGAAACCTTTTTATTAACTTTGAGTTAAAGGTTTCGACATAAGGAGAAGAGACACAATCTTGCTATGCTGTCTTATTCATTTGGACCCCATCTCGAGCGGCCCCCATAAGGCGCAAGTTCGCCTCGCGTCTGCGAGCTCCAAAAGTCGATCCTCATCGTTTGGCGTCTAGTACTCAACTCTCTAACTTTCTTCAAATCTCCCACAAACCTCAACGCGCTTCCGGTGCGTGACGTCACCCGCACCCTGTCACCCCGTTCCGCCATCTCGGGCTATTGTGATATCTCTGAGCGGCACGTCCGCCCCGCACGCGCGTTACCACCTACATCAAGGTTAGCACCTAACAAACCCATGTGCTGAGCCGAAAGGTTCTCAGCCTAACTAAACTCAAAAGCATGAACCGAAATCCCTTGGCCGTTACGTTACAAAAATGGCAAAAAAAAAAACAGAAAAATAAGAGGGTGAGTGAAAAGTTTTGCAATATTTTGGTAGTACATGAGTCATTATTCGGCAATACTACATGCTTTTGCAGAAGTCTTTCTTTTCTATTCTTAATGTACTCGCCGGGTCGTTGTGTTGAAACCTCAAGGCCATCCTCATTACTAGCTAGTCCTCTTTTTCCTTCCTTTTTTGACGCGTACTAAGTCATCTCTTGAATGTAACGCCTTTTGCATAGTCACCAATTTTCTTGCCCTTTGGTCCATTTGTCCGACTTCCTTCCTAATCTATGATTTAGTTTCGTTTGCTTTTGTGGCACATCAACCATTGTAGGTTATTTAATGCCAAATCCATTTTTTTACATTAAACAGTTCTATTTCGAACAATTCAGTTTAGTATAAGTACGGCTTTTCGCTCACACACAGCTAAATGTCAAAACAGTTCCATTTCAAACAATTCAGTTTAGCATAAGTACAAAATTTAGTTCTATTTTACCCATAGATCGGACCCTATCAGGAACTGTGCAAGAAATTGAAGTATGACCATGCAAACAAATAGTATATGCACAATCAAGAGTCTGTACAGGAAAATGAGACACACAAACTCCTCTGGGATTTTGAAATACAAACGGATCTCCTAATCTCGGCCAGATGACCCGACCTTATAATAATCAACAAAAAAAGAGAGAACTTGCCGAATTGTTGACTTTGCTGCCCAGGCTGACCACAGAGTAAAATTGAAAGAAAGTGAAAAGAAAGATACGTATCTGGACTAGAGAACTGAAAAAACTGTGGAACATGAAAGTAACGGTTATACCAAATGTATCTGATGATCTAGGTACAGTAACAAAAGACTAGATTCAGAGACTGCAGGACTGGAGGACATGAAAATAAGAGTAAGAGTAAAGATCCATTCCAAACTACAACATTATTGAGATCAGCCAGAATACTGAGAAGAGTCCTGGGGACTTTAGGAGACTTGCTGTCACTAAAAACTCCAGTGCTTGGAAATGAGTTGATACCACCCAAACTACAGTATTGTTGAGATCGGCCAGAAAACCGAGAAAGGTCCTGGAGAATTGAAGAGAATTGCTGTCATTCTAACTCCAGCGAGAAACCATCTGCAAACGCTGGCGTAAAAAAACTCGAAAAGGAGTAATCATAATAATAAAAGTGAAGGAATGTAGCAAACTTACGCGAAAGGAGTATCAGACTAAACACGACCGGGTGAGATAAGTAGTCCCCGTGAGATTGTATTATAGACTGAAATTTGACGATACAACCAAATGGTATATGCACAAATAAGAATCAAGCCGAAAATGGGACATTAAATTCTCTGGTATTCTGAGATACAAACAGATCACTTAATCCCGGCCAGAAAACCTGTCAAATTGTTAATGAATAAATTAAAAAATGGTTGTCGTGTGGATTTTGCCGTTCCAGGAGACCACAAAGTGAAAATAAAAGAAAGCAAAAATAGAGACAAATACTTAGACCTTGCCTGAGAACTAAAAAAAATGTTGAACATAAGGATGATGGAGATATTGATCGTAGTTAGTCCGTTTGAAACGGTCCATAATACTGAGTTGAGTCGTGGAGACCTGAACACACTAGTTATCACTCAGATTCCAGTGAAAGTCCACCTGTTAAAACTGTCGTGAAAAACTTACAAGTAGTGAATCAAGATCTTCCGGAGTACAGAATTGTTGAGATCAATTGGAATACTGAGTTGAGTCCTGGAGACCTGAAAACACTTGCTGTCACTCTGACTCCAGTGAAAGACCAGCAGATAAAACTAATGGGAAAAACTCACAAGCAGTGAAATACTGTTGGAATTGGAAATCAGAGGAAGAATCAAGACCATTGTACCGTTGAGATCAATCAGAATACTGAGTTGAGTCCTGGATACCTGAAGACACTTGCTGTTACTCAGACTCCAGTGAAAGACCGTCAGATAGCCCCCTTGCGAAAAAACCTTTAAGGAATAACATAATAAACCAAAGCAAGTATTGATAGAGATCATCCAAACTACAGCATGGATGAGATAGGTCACAATACTGAGACGAGTCCTGGAGAGCTAAAGAGACTTGCTGTCACTCCGACTCTAGTGAAAAACTAGCTGATAAAACAGTTGTGAAAAACTCACAAGCAATGAAATACTAAACGAAATGGAATTCAGATGACAAATCGAGACCATCAGGACTTCATCATTTTTTTAGATTGGCCAGAATACTGAGAAGAGTCCTGAAGACTTGAGGAGACTTGCTGTCACTCAAACTCCAGTAAAAGACCATTAACTTACACCGATGTAAAAAAAAAAAACTTCCAAGGAGTGAAATACTAGAGGAATTGAAGATCAGAGGAAGAATCGAGACCATCCAGACTACAGCAGTAATGAGATCGGCCAGAATACTGAGAAAAGTCCTGGAGACTTGAGGAGACTTGCTGTCACTCAAACTCCAGTAAAAGACCATTAACTTACACCGATGTAAAAAAAAACTTCCAAGGAGTGAAATACTAGAGGAATTGAAGATCAGAGGAAGAATCGAGACCATCCAGACTACAGCAGTAATGAGATCGGCCAGAATACTGAGAAAAGTCCTGGAGACTTGAGGAGACTTGCTGTCACTCAAACTCCAGTAAAAGACCATTAACTTACACCGATGTAAAAAAAAAAACTCTCAAGGAGTGAAATACTGAGGAAGGTTCGGGACCATCCAGACTACAGCATTAATGAGAATCGGCCAGAATATTGAGAAAAGTCCTGGAGATTTGTTAACGCTTAAACTCCAATGAAAGACCGCCTGCTAATGTTGATATACAAAGGTTTCAGGGAGTTAAATAAAGAAGCAAGTCACCAAGTGAATGATGGAGAAGCTCGAGATTTATGAATGTTAAATTGGTTCTGTGCCAATATAAGATTACATTTACTGTGAAAGAGGAAATGCATGCAAATACGTCGCTGTTGACATATCTAAAAATGCACATTGTTCTTTCAGTTCAAAAGTTCAAGAAAGAGCGTCAACATGTCGCCTTATGCGAGGAACTGACGTCTTGTCGTAATAAAATTAATCACTGCAATACAAGCCATGCGTAGGAAGACAAAATCAATAACAATATCGAGCAAGAAGATCCGTAAAAATTCAATTGTTGACATCACAGCTTCTTCGTCATCACAGGCTTGTGACTCTCTCTCTCTCTCTCTCTCTCTCTCTCTCTCTCTCTCTCTCTCTCTCTCTCAAATCATTCTGTATCTTCTCCTTTTCTTCCTAACCCAATCAATAGTATTTTTATGGATAAAGTTTGTCTTTTAAGTTATACTCACAATTTATTAGCAATTATATGATTTCACAAGAATGTTGAGAGCAATATTGAACAAGTCCTGGCGACAACACCCCACGAGACGCCAACTGTACGGTCACTTGCCTCCCATCACGAAAACTATACAAGTTAGACGAACCAGACACGCGGGACACTGCTGGAGAAGCAAGGACGAGCTCGTAAGTGATGTACTCCTATGGACCCCCACATATGGCCAAGCAAAAGCAGGACGACCAGCTCGAACCTACATACAGCAGCTATGTGAAGACACAGGATGTAAGCCTGAAGACCTGCCGGAGGCGATGAATGATAGGGAGAAGTGGCGAGAGATGGTCAGGGATATCCGTGCTGGCGGCACGACATGATGATGATGATGATGATGATATGATTTCAAGTATTCCTATCGAAAATTAAGAATTTACATACAATCATATCATTTAACCGGCTCATTGGCCTAGAGGTAGAGGGTTCGCCAATGGCCCGGGAGACTAGAGTTCAATCTCAGGTCGAGTCATACCAAAAACTCAAAAAATGGTTCTGAATACCTCCTTGCTTAACATTCAGCATTATAAGGTACGTTTCAAGGGTAAAGTGGAACAATCCAGGGAAAGGAATAAAACACTCGGTGTAGTAGCTATTGAAAAAGGAGCTTTCGGTTAGCCCTCGACTACGGTCGATAACTTTACTTTTTATTATATTATTTAAAATGACTATTTCTATTTAATAATGATTCGTTAGGACACATTTATATGGTTTCATGTATTCGTATCTAATACCAATAATTTAGTGTTTGCCAATAGACCGGGAGACCGGGTTTCAATTCCTGGTCGGGTCATACCAAAGACTCAAAAAATGGTACTTGATGCTGCCTTGCTTAGTACTCGGCACAATTAGGCCAGGATCAAGGGTAAAGTGGAACAGTCCAGGGAAAGGATTAGCGCCCTCCCCTACACCTTGGTTTAGTAGCTATTAAAAAGTGGTCCTTCGGGTCACCCTCGACTACATACTTAATTGCAAGGTATAACCGGCCCATTGGCCTTGTGGGTAGAGTGTTCGCCAATGACCCCGGAGAGACCGGTGTTCAATCCCAGGTTGAGTCATAGTATGGATTCCAAGTATGTTATTTGATACCTCTTTGCTAAACATTCAGCATTTTAAGGTGCGTATCAAGGGTAAAGTGAAGCAATCCAGGGAGAACAGTAAAGCCCTCCCCTACACCTCGGTGTGGTATCTATTGAAAAGGGAGCCTTTGGGTCGCCCTCGACTATGGTCGCCAACTTTACTTTTATGAGGTTTAAAATAACTTTTTCTATTTAGTAAGATTCATTTGTTTGTATTTAATTACTTGGTTTCAAGTATTCCTATCTAACACAAATAATTTATATACAAAAATAATGGTTTAAAATAACTTTTTTCTATTTAAGAAGCATTTGTTTTGGCCCATTTGGTAGAGTGTTCACCAATGGTCCGGGAGACCTGGGTTCAATCCCAGGTCGCGTCATACCAAAGACTTTAAAAATGGTACTGGATGCCTCCTTACTTAACACTCAGCAATATAAGGTACGTATCAAGGGTAAATTAGAGCAATCCAGGGAGAAGGAGTAGCGCCCTCCCCTACACCTCGGTGTAGTAGCTATTAAAAAGGGAACCTTCTGGTCGCCCTCGACTCCGGTCGCCAAATTATATGGTTTAAAATGACTTCTTTTATTGTAATTTACTAGCTTTTCACTAGATGTGGCATACGACCAAATGATTGGGTAATCCGATGAGACATGATCTCATTCATGTATGTTTGCTAGTTTAGCTTGTTAACCATTACACCACCCGAGGTGCCCTAAATATTTTTTCTATTTAATAAGAATCGTTTGTTTGCTCACATTTAAATGGTTTCAGATATTCCTGTCCAATAATTTGCAACCAAATGTATAATTTGAAATAACTAATAATGATCCTTATAAACCAGACATGCAGGACACAGCTGGAGAAGTATGGACGAACTCATAACCGACATACTCCTGAGGACCCCTTCACATGGACGAGCAAAAGCAGGACAACCAGCTAGAACCTATATACAACAGCTCTATGCCGATACAGGATGTAGCCTTAAGGGCCTACTGGGAGCGATGGACGATGGAGATGGACGGTAGGAGAGGGTCAGGGAGATCCGTTCTGGCGAGGTGAAATAATGATGATGAATAATGATCCTAAGAAAATAACTCTAGCTTCAAGTAAATCTTGATACATGTGATTTGCTCTCCATTATATAGTATTGGTCTAGTGGGTAAAGGGTTCGGCAATGGTCCGGGAGACCTAGGTTCAATCTCAGGTCACGTCATACTAAAGACTTTAAAAATGGTACTTGATACCTCCTTGCTTAACACTCAGCAATATAAGGTACGTATCCAGGGTAAAGTGGAGCAATCCAGGGAAAGGAGTAGCACCCTCCCCAACACCTCAATGTAGTAGCTATTGAAAGGGGAGAGTTCTGGTCGCCCTCGACTAAAGTCGCCAACTTTACTTTTATATAGTATCGAAACCGCATAGAACCCAAAATAGACAACATCCTTAGGAAAAAACAAAATGGCTTCAGGAGAAATAGATCCACAACCTCACAAATATTGACCATCCGTAGAATCCTTGAAGGCGTTCGGGCAAAAAACCTTCAGGCGACATTACTATTTGTCGACGTTACCAAGGCCTTCGATTCCATCCACAGAGGGAAAATGGAACTAATCCTACTAGCATACGGCCTACCAAAAGAAACCGTAGCAGCAATAATGATCTTCTACAGAAACACAAAAGTGAAAGTACGTTCACCAGATGGAGACACGAAATACTTCGACACTGTTGCAGGAGTACTACAAGGAGACACGCTAGCCCCATACCTCTTTATCATCTGTCTAGACTACGTGCTTAGAACTTCGATCGACAAAATCAGAGAAAATGGCTTCGAGCTGACTAAGAAAAGAAGTAAAAGGTACCCCGCAAAAACAATCACAGACGCCGACTACGCTGATGACTTAGCGTTACTGGCGAATACGCCTAATCAAACAGAGACACTACTGCATAGTTTGGAACGAGCTGCAGCAGGCATTGGCCTCCATGTCAATGCGCACAAAACTGAATATATGTGTTACAACCAAACGGGCAACATTACCACACTAGACGGCGAGTGGACAAATTCACCTACCTAGGAAGTAGCGTCTCATCAACCGAAAACGACATCGACACACGACTGACGAAAGCATGGACGGCTATAGATAGGCTCTCAATCATATGGAAATCAAACCTGACCGATGAAATGAAGTGCAGTTTCTTCCAGGCAGCGGTTGTATCGATACTGCTATATGGATGCACTACATGGACGCTAACCAAACGGCTGGAGAAGAAACTTGACGGCAACTACACAAGAATGTTGAGAGCAATATTGAACAAGTCCTGGCGACAACACCCCACGAGACGCCAACTGTACGGCCACTTGCCTCCCATCACGAAAACTATACAGGTTAGACGAGCCAGACACGCCGGACACTGCTGGAGAAGCAAGGACGAGCTCGTAAGTGACGTACTACTATGGACCCCCACATATGGCCAAGCAAAAGCAGGACGACCAGCCCGAACTTACATACAGCAGCTATGTGAGGACACGGGATGTAACCCAGAAGACCTGCCGGAGGCGATGAATGATAGGGAGAAGTGGCGAGAGATGGTCAAGGATATCCGTGCTGGCGGCACGACATGATGATGAGGTTGATGATATCCGTTGGCGTTGTGGCTAACGTGATGAGCTGCGACATCTTAGTAAGCGAGTTCAAACTCCAGTCGCTCTATTACGTTCACTTTTGGACTAATGCCCTTGGAAAAGGTATGAATCTTTTTATCGCCTCTCCCAGCAGTGGGTTTAATAGAATCACTGCTGTCCGTCAACATGTCAGCTTCAGCATTAAATAACCCACGAAGGTTGATATGTCATTAAGTAATGAAAGCCAAATATAAACTAATATGAGCAAGTTTTAAACATGTTCAGATCAGAATAATATTTTACTAATATCTTACAAACCAACGTGGAATGATGCCGTATTTGGGTGGGTTAAGATGATGTTACACGTTTCTTTTCTTTTTCTTTTTTCTTCTTTGTTTTCTTCTTTTATTTCTTTTTTCTTCTTCTAATTTTTCTTCTTTTTTCTTTTATTTTTTCTTTTTTCTTTTTTTTCTTTTTTACTTCTTTTTTTGTCTTTTTCTTCTTTTTTTTCTTCTTTTTTCTTCTTTTTTTGTCTTGTTCTTCTTTTTTCTTTTTTCTTTTTTCTTCTTTTTTTGTCTTTTATCTTCTTTTTTCTTTTTTCTTTTATTTTTCTTCTTTTTATATTTTTTCCTTTTTTCATCTTTTTTCTGTTTAACGTAGTTCTTAACGTCTCACTCCAAGGGAAAAAATGTGACCAAGATAAACTCCCTATCAATATCCATCAGATAAAACTATGGGATTAAGGGAAACAACAAGCCAATAAAATAACATATCGATTGTTTGATCAACTGACACCGCAACAGCCACGGTTCTGTGAGCATAAAATTTCAAGAGCACAAAGCATTGATAATTTTATGTAAATTTAAACATTGCCCCTTTAATTGGTTTTTAAACCAAAGATACCAATATCTTATTTTTCTAGTGGAACATGATCCAATCAAAACGAATGTTATTAGGCATTATTTATGTCCAAATTCTACTGTATTAAATCTGAGTTACGAAAAAGTATGCATCTTTAGCTGTTTACAAAAAGTACACTTCTAATATATATGTATGTGATTATGTTTTTAGTGAGATGGCTTCACTGCTCTAGAGTTTGGTAAAAAATGATACCTAATATTATCCGTTTTGACTGTATAAAAAATGATAAAACACTTGTGTTTTTAGTTGAGAAGAAAATGTACTTTTCTTAAGATTTGTTGTGTCTGTGCCAATTTAAAAGCCAGTCTATCTATCTATCTATCTATCTATATATATACATTGAGAGTTGTCCCGAACATTTTCCGAGACAAATATAATTTTCTAAAGTGACATCTTTGTTTAAAAATTGCAAAAATTTTAGTTTCGATTCAAGATGGTTTAATGAAACCCTTGTATGAGACAAAATTTGGCTATTTGGATTGGATTCTACTAGCAGGGACTTTTGTGTCTTATCGCGTTATTGGATTATCCGCTATTGCCTTCAGGATGAATTTTCTGACGGTCGCCAGGAGGTGACATACGACTACAGTGACAAGGAAGAGGAGCGGGTATATAGTTCACTTTCTCTCGGCATGACGTGAGTTTCGTCTGTCTGCAGAGGCCTCCTACAAAGAAACAGGGAGACACCTTTATACCATTCTTTGTTTATGCTGTTGGCAAATTACATGAGCTGGATACGGTTGAAATTACGTATCCAGGGAGCCAAAAGGCAGAATGGCTTTCGTAAAGTATAGACAATGGTTGCTAACTAAAAGAATTTGGTTATAAACAATATTACATTTCTATTACACACACACACACACACACACACATGCACACATGTTCCTTTTTTTATATGTTCGCTCCTGTTTGGTTAATTGGTTGGTTGGTTGGTTGGTTGGTTGGTTGGTTGGTTTTATGGAATATTAGACCTTGTTAGTTTATTTGATGCCGACGTCAGTATAACAATTACAGTCCCTTGAACTAATATATATTCCCAATCGTTTTAACAGCCCAGTCGATTGGGGCTGTAAAATACGCCGATTTGACCTCTGCAAAGGTTAAGACACTCCCCCAAAACGAGTGTCCAGGATATGAAACGAAACTGCAATTGATGGTCAGTTTCTAATCCTTGAAAATTGGGAAATGCTGAGGACCCCTTCATTGCCATTATAGCCAGCTCCACTCTGACTTGGAATGGTAATACTTGTTAGGGTCCAATCGATGGGTCAAATAGAACTGCTTGATTATTTAACTGATGCTAAATTAAATTCTTAGTGTTACATAACAATACTTGGAACCCTTCGACTGTGTGCAAACAAATGATTAATATTAAATCGAATCTTTAGCGTTAGATAACAATAATTAAAACAATTTAACTGTGTACAAACAATAACTATAGTTAATTGTGTGCAAACAAATTAGCTCTAACCTTTTCTAAAATAAAATTACTTACGAATTATTCCTTTATAAAACATATATGCATAAAAATTTATCTGGACTTATGTAAAATTAAATTCATAGTTTTATATAGCAATACTTGAAACCATTTGATTGAGTGCTAACAATTGAATTTTGGGGCTGTATAATACACTGACTGCTTCTCTGCAGAGGGGTAAGACCCCCCCTAACGAGTGTCCTGGATATGATACTAAACAATCTGATGGTGAGGTTCCAGCAGTGCTGGAGCTTTGGGGAATGCCGAGTACACCTTCATTCCCATTGCTCCCAGGTCCACTCTGGCCCGGAGTGGTAGCACCTGATAGGGCCCTATTTATGGGTTAAATGGAACTAACAGCATACTTATGCTAAACTGAATTGTTTGAGAATAGCTTGAAATAGAAATGTTTTTGACACTTAAACTGTACTTACATTTAAACTGCGTGCTTATGCTTAACTGAATTATTTTAAATAGAACTGTTTTTCGACATTAAAACTGTATTTACACTTTACTGAATTGTTACATATAACTGCTTGAGTAGTTTAAAATAGAAATGTTTTTGACAATTAAACTGTGTACTTATGCTAAACTGAATTGTTTTAAACAGAACAGCTTATTTACATAAAAATGGATTTGGCGTTAAATAACCTACAAAGGTTGATATACCATAAAACCCAACAAACCAACCAACCAACTAATTTCAAAATAGTGTTTTATAGCCACCTACAACTGCACGTGTACATATACAAATATACACTTACATTCGGAAACATAATCAACCGGTAATGACGACTTCAATAAAGAACGAATACACTTCTTTATAAAAATATAAATCTCTCACACTTTATTTTCGAAAGGGTGATGTTCTATTGTGTGTGAGTAATGAGTGGAGACAAGGACGGACCGCTATATTGACCCAAGTTCCTCTCTCAACCATAGCAGCACCTCTTTCGCATCTTGGCTTGGGTTGCTCAACCGGGGGTCACTAAGGGCCCAAATCCCTCTGTCTGGAGCTGGTTCTCACTTCGGCATCCTGTCTCCAACTGACTCGAACCGATCGGGCACCTGGTTATATTATTTTCTAACGTCCACCTGTTCTTCCGCTGTTCTTCCGCTTATTTACTCAGGTGCATCTTTTGATTGACGGCTCGGTCGAGGGTCAATATATAACAATAGCTCCGACAAACTATTTGTTTATAAATCTTATATGAGCCCAGTGAGCTGGAGCTGTAGAATATATCGACTGCATCTCTGCAGAAACATAGACCCCCCCCCAGCAAAGAGCGTCTTGAATATGACACAAAACAATGTGATGGTAAGGTTTCAGTAATACTGGAGCTTTGGGGAAAGCAGAGTACCCCTTCATTGCCATTGCTCCCAGGTCTACTCTGGCTTGCAGTGGTAGCACCTGATAGGGTCCTATCTATGGGTCAAATAGAACTATTTTTGACATTTAAACTGAGAGCATACAAATGACTCATGCTGAACTGAATTGTTTGAAATAGAAGTGCTTGATCATTTAACTGTATTGGTTGGTTGGTTGGTTGGTTGTTTTGTTTTAAGGCGTATCAACCCTTTTTAGGTCATTTAACGCCGAATCAAGTCATTTTGATAAATGTTTCAAATAATTGAGTTTAGTATAAGTACAGTTTTTTGTTTACACAGAGTTTCAATGTCAAAAACAGTTCTATTTCAAACAATTCAGTTTAGCATAAGGACACAGTTTAGTTTTATTTGACCCAAAGATAGGGCCCTTATCGAGTGCTACCACCCCAGCCCAAAGCGGAAATGGGAGCGATGGCTATGAAGGGTTACTCCGCATTCCCCAAAGCTCTAGCATTACTGGAACCTCAACATCAGATTGTTTAGTGTCATATCCAGAACACTCGTTGGTTGGGGGGGGTCTTACCCCACTGCAAAGAAGCAGTCGGTGTATTCCTCAGCCCTAGATGGCTGGGCAAATTTATCTGTACGTAAACAAATGACTGATTTCTAATTGAATTGTTAGTGCTACATAAAAAAAAAACTTGGAATAATTAAACTGTATACAAACGAATGAGTAATGTTGAATAGAATTATTAGTGTTAGATGACAATACTTGAAACTCTTTAACTGTATGCCAAAATTGAATTATTGGTATTACATTGCAATACTTGGAACCATTTGACTGTGTTCAAATGAATGAATGCTGATGAATAGAATTAGTGTTATATGAAAATACTTGTAACCACTTCACTATCTGAAAGTAAATTATTAATATTGAATAGAATTTAAAGTGTTAGATAGAAACAATTGAAACCAATTAATTGTGTACAAACAAATGATTAATAGTTGACAGAGTAGACAGAATTATTCCTGTTAGGAACACTTCAAACCATATAACTGTATGTAAAAGAATGAGCTCTGGCTCGTTTAAAAATCTTATCAACAAAATGTGTTTAGAAATCATATGTATTTAATATATATGTACAAAGAGGATGTGGCATTAAATAACCTACAATGGTTGATATGCCATAAAATCCAATCAAACCAAATCATATCTATTTAATATATATGTATAAAGAGGATTTGGTATTGAATAACCTGCCATAGTTGAATTGCCATAAAACCCAATCAAACCAAATCATATCTATTTAATATATATGTATAAAGAGGATTTGGTATTAAATAACCTGCCATGGTTGAATTGCCATAAAACCCAACCAAACTAAATCATATATATTTAATATATATGTATAAAGAGGATTTGGCATTAAATAACCTACAATGGTTGATATGCCATAAAACCCAACCAAACCAAATGCTATATATATATATATATATATATATATATATATATATATATATATATAAAGATGATTTGGCATTAAATAACCTACAATGATTGATATGCCATAAAACCCAACCAAACCAAATCATATATATTTAATATACATGAATAAAGAGGATTTGGCATTAAATAACCTACAATGATTGATATGCCATAAAAGCCAACCAAACCAAATCCTATATATTTAATATATATGTATAAAGGGGATTTGGCATTAAATAACCTACATTGGTTGATATGCCATAAAACCCAACCAAACTAAGCCAAGCCAAACCAAAATCATATATATATATATATATATATATATATATATATATATATATATATATAAACAAGATTTAATATAAAATAACTAACTAGATTCGATATACCTTAAAACCCAACCGAAATTATTTAATCATTACACTGATGCTATCTCTTGACTTGTGCTGGACATTAAGTAACAGCAATGTCTTCTTAATATACTCGCCATTGTGTTGTTATTTTTTTAACAAAACTGTGTCGAACGATCGGGCAATCTGATACGGCCTAAAGGCTCAAAAGCCTCAGGTAACTTAAATTTAATTTTTTTAATTAATGTCTTATAACTAATGCGCTGTACTGTTGGCATTCACAGTAGCAGCTAAATTACAAAAATTACCGAGTGTTTAGGTGACAATTTGAATACAGAATAGAGTTAATTCGAAAAGAGTTGGATGAGTCCAGTGGTGATAACGAAGGTAGGACAGCTTGGGAGTCGCACTCTGATTGATCTGACAAGAAAAGAATTACCAAAATTTGTTGCTATGATCCGGCGTGTCTGATAGTTGTTTGGGTTTTATGGCATATCAACCTTTGTAGATTATTTAATGCCACATTCATTTTTATACAAACAATTCGTTCTATTTCAAACGATTCAGTTTAGCATGAGTACACAGTTTAATTGTCAAAAACATTACTATTTCAAGTTATTCAGTTTACGCAGTTCCATTTTAAAAAATTCAGCTTAGCGTAAGTATAGTTTCAATGTCAAAAACTGTTCTATTTCAAACAATTCAGTTTAGCATGCGTATGTAGGTTTGGTTTGGTTTCTTTGTTTAATGGCATATCAACTCTTTTTAGGTTATTTAATGCCAAAGCCATTCTCCTAGAAGAACAGTAGTGGTGCTATTTAACCCATAGCTGAGAGGATAAGGGGGTTCATACCTTTCCCAAGGCATACGTATATAGTTCAAATGTCAAAACAGTTCCATTTCAAGCAATACAGTTTTGTATAAGTATACAGTTTAGTTCTGTTTGACCCATAGATTGTACCCTTATCAGGTGCTACCACCCCAGCCCAGAGAGGACCTGGGAGTGATGGCAATGAAGAGGTACTCTGCATTCCATAAAGCTCTAGCATTACTGGAACCACACCACCAGATTGCTTAGTGTCATATCTGGGAGACTCATTGGTGCGTGTCATACCCCTCGGCAAAGAAGCAGTTGGTATATTCTACAGCCACAACCAACTGAGCAAGGGAGTGCCTGAGCTTCTTATCAGGCAGGTAGTGCATGAAGACATTCGGTATTTCTCATACAATTGGAGAAGGAGCCGATTTTTATGACAGTCCATAAAGGACAGAAAGGTGCGGAGATGCCCGTGGTGTGATAGTTATCGTCGTAGAAAATGGACACGGCGACACGAGTTCAAATCCTAGACCAGGCTAATTGCATTTCACATAGCACTAATACCCTTGGGAAAGGTATGAATCCAATTCTTCTCCCTCCAGCTATGGGTAAATAGTAGGACAGACTGATTTCTTCAGCCATGGTGAGGCAACTAGTCTAGGAGAAGGAAAACTCTGAATTCAAATCTGTTAAACTCCGCTTAAAAACTGACCTTGTCTCGTGTCCTGCTCGAGCGGAGAGGTTGGGTAAATATGATAAAGGACAAAAAGAAAGACTATGTTGCAAAAGTCTTCAACAAACACACGCATCCCCCAGGGCGAAAATGATTTGTTTTTTATCGGATGAGAAAAATATCAGCCAGGTTCAGATTATGAACCCATAAAACAACCGTTACTTCGCTCTTTCTCCACAAGATTTACCGATAGGGATTAAAACCAAACACCCAGGGGTCAATAGGGATAGTGATGTTCGATTCATTTTCCCTAATTTCCTAAAACTTAACATGGAACCCGACATCAAGTGCCTGGAGGAGGTGGTGCTTATGTGGATCAAGAGGGTGGCTGTACAAAGACCCTACATCTGACAACAGGACTATGCACCATGCTACATAAGTAGGAGAAGCTGTGAGAAAATTTGTGCAAGCACATAACCCCTAACATCTGGCCCCCTAACTCCCCAGTTTGCAATCCCCTTGAATGTTATATGTGGGAAGCAGTTAAACGAGAGAAATAAAACTCTCGGCAACATCAAAGAAAGCAAGGTTAACGGCAGCATTTACCAATTTAGTCATCGGAAAGGCTTGCAAAAGTCTCCGAAGTTATCCAGACGCCGAGGTTGAAGCCAATGGCGATTTAATCAGTAAAGATATTCTTAAATATATTTTCTCGTAATTTTAGTTTATTTATATATATATATATATATATATATATATATATATATATATACTGCAGTTTCATAAGTGAACAATCGTCTGATACAGTGGACATATATATATATATATATGCATATATACGTGGTGCATTCAATAAGTTTCCAGACTTTTTTGTACAGGTATTTAAAATTGTCATAGATTCTTGAAAATTCACTATGTTATTACTATACATCTTATGAGATGACTGACCAATTTTTATGATTTCAGGTTCAAATGAACAGCTACAGCAGGAATTGGAATGCACCCTACTAAAGCCTGATTGTCACAGCTGGTGAATTTCAAAAATGCCATCTGGACGTGAGGACACTTTAGAAGAACGATATGCAATAAAATTCTGTTTTAAACTTGGAAAAAATGCCGCCACAGAAACGTATGGAATGCTTTAGACTGCCTTTGGAGCATCTTGCATGAATCGAGTATGAGTTTTTGGGTGGCATAAGAGATTCAAGGAAGGCAGGGATTCTGAGGGATGATGAGAGGTGTGGGAGGAGTAAGGAAGTCAATACACCAGATTTGATTGGCCAAAGGGTTAGGTTTAAGGTTTACTATGCTGAGGTTTTAAGGAAGTTCAGAAAGAGATTCCTTGGGAAGAGGCCAGCACTCTTCAAATCGGGTCAGTGGCATTTCCACCAGGACAATGCACCAGTCCACAACTGCATTCTTGTCACAGACTATTTGACCAAGATGGGCATCAAGACAGTTCCTCACCCTTCCTATAGTCTAGACCTTGCTCCCTGTGACTTTTGGTTATTCCCTAATCTCAGAGGCTGTCGTTATGAGACAACTGAGGAGAGGAAAGAGGCTGTGACGAAGGTCATTGACACGCTCACACTAGAGGACTTCCATGGGGCCTTCTAGACGTTGTTGGAACAGTACAACAAGGGCATTGCAGCCGGAGGAGATTACTTGGAAGGGGACTAGAGTTTCATGTGTGTACTATCAATAAAAGTGGGCATACGAAAAAAGCCTGGAAACTTATTTAATGATCCTCGTATTCTTAAAGATATTTTCTCGTAATTTTGGTTTTTATATATATATATATATATATATATATATATATACTGCATTTTTATAAGTGAACAATGGTCTGATACAGGGGACACACACATATATATATATATATATATATATATACGAAGTCGAAAAGTAGTTTGAAGCATTCCACATGTTTCTGTGGCATTTTTTCCAAGTTTAAAACAGAATTTTATTGTATATCGTTCTTCTAAAGTGTCCTCACATCCAGATTGCATTTCTGAAATTCACCAGCATTCACAACCAGGCTTTAGTAGGGTATATTCCAATTGCTGCTTTAGCTGTTCATTTGAACCTGAAATCATAAAAATTGGTCAGTCATCTCATATGTTGTATAGCAATAACATTGTGAATTTTCAAGAGTCTACGACAATTTTAAATGGCTATACAAGTATGAGTCTGGAAACTTATTGAATGCACCACGTATATATATATATATATATATATATATATATATATATATATATATATATATATATATATAAAATAAAGTGCGATGTCGTAAAGTGTCGTTTTCATATCCATAATTACGTAGTATAAGGGTTAAAACGCTAGATTGCAAAATCTTAGTATGTAAGTTCGAAATCTAGTTTTGCTATTACATTCACTTTCGGATAAATACCCTTGGGAAAGGCATGAACTCTCTTATTCTCCCAACTATGTGTTAAATAATAAAACTACTTTCCTTCTACAATGAGGGCTTTGGCATTAGATAACCCACGAACGTTGATTTATAAATAAGCCAAGTCGTCATTATTTTTTTATTACTAGTTTGGTTCCATCTTAATAAAACTGCTTTCGAGTTGAATAATTTTTACTAGTACCACAACTGTTCTTCAACAAACATGGCTTTGGCATTAAATGACCCACGATCGTTGATATGCCATTAAACAAAGAAACCAAACCAATCTAAGCCATCATTATTATTTTATTACTAGTTTGACTCCATCTGAATAAAACTGCGCTTCAACATCAAACATTCTCTTACCAGCAAGAATTTCAGACAAATACATCAGTAGAATGTTCGTTTCACCTAATATGGAAGCCCTTTTTTTCTGTGTCCAAAGGTCAACTGCTTCTAGTCAGATTAAAAAAATGACTCTGTTCGCTCAGTGAATATATGGGGTTTGATTTCCAGGCAAAACTTTTCGACACCCTAATACTAAACACGCTCCTATTTACATTTATAATAAGCAGTTACGTTTCATTTAAAAAGCTACCTTGACAATTAATTTTAAAATTGGCACATCTAGATTATATAACGTAAGTTCTTTTTTATTTAGCAGTAAATAAACAAATTTAGATTATTTAGAAGTAAATAAACAAATTTAGATTATATAACGTTGGTTCTTTTTTATTTAGCAGTAAATAAACAAATGACAGATAAGATCCTCTATATATTATTTAATAGCTCAATATTCTGACTTCCGAAAATTTGCTATCAACAAACTTTATTAGATTATTCAAATTGACGTTAAATTTTTTTCAACCTATAAAGAGGAAAATATTATGAAATAATCCGAAATTAAGCAAATGTGTGAGAAAAGTTAGGTATTAATGGACAAAAAAAAATGGATTAATAATTAATTACTTTTTTGCAATTTTCATGACATTCTTAATTAATTAATTAATACGAGTGGAGATTTCACGAATTTTAAGTAATATTCTTTATCGAAGTGATTTCAAATCTTTGTGGGAGTGAGTCTTCTCGTGAATAATTTTTTAAAATTTCACCATGAATTTTAAATTGGATTTATATCCGGACGGTATCGCAGGTTAGCCGATCATTCCCAAGTTGTTTGGTGTCGTTTCTTTATCAAATGGCATATCAAACTTTGTAGGTTATTTAATGCTAAAGCTATTCTCCTAGAAGAACAGTTGCGATACGATTTAACCCATAGCTGAGAGGATAAGGGGGCTCATACCCTTTCCAAGAGTATTTGCCCGAAAGTGAACGTAATAGCGCGACTGGAGTACGAACCCGCTTACTACGATTCTGCAGTCCATCGCTTTAACCATTACACCACGAGGACACCCCGTTGTTTAGTTACTTTAGTATATTTGCTGAATTGCAAATCTCTTTGTACATTCATATTGAATATATGTAATATTTGTAAGCGCATATTTAGTAGAAAACATTTTTAACGTGCCTGGGCCCATTTAACTGTTTAAACACCGTTAATTTTTTTCCAGTTTTGCTATCCAACACTAATACTATATTTGGGGCTGTAGAATACACCGACTGCATCTCTGCAGAAACATGACACCACCTCAACAGGTTTTCTGGATATGACACTTAATAATCTGATGGTGAGGTTCCAGTAATGCCAGAGCTTTGGGGAATGCTGAGTACCCCTTCATTGTCATTGTTCTCAAGCCTATTCAGGCTCGGAGAGGTTGCACCAAATTGGGTCTTATCTATGGGTCAAATAAAACTGTTTGACATCTTAACTGAACGGAAGCAAATGATTTATGACAAACTGAATTGTTTGAAATAGAACTGTTTGATCATTTAACAGTGTGTAAACAAATGACTGATATTTAATTGAACTGTTTGTTATACATAGCAATACTTGAAAACATTTAACTTTGTTCGCTTATGCTAAATTGATTTGCTATTAATTGTGTTGCATTTTGACCTCCGACCCGGCCAAGCTGTCAAAATAGGAAATACACTTGTGTAAATAACAGGTGCATCCGGTCGAGGATATCAGTGAAAAACCTTAACTGTTGATGGGTTGAACTGAGCGGGCATAAAACAATAATATAACTCGATGCACAGGAAGTTCGAGTTAGTTGGAGATAAGGTGCTGTAGAGAGAACAGCACCCAGCAGAGGGGGTCCTCGGGACCCCCGATTAAGCAGTTGTAGTTCAGAGCTTGAAGAGTGTTCCAGATACAGCAGTGAAAACAAGCTCTCAGCAGAGAGCTGGGCATCCAGGCCTCCGGTTGAGCCGCAGGAGAACGAGAAAGACTCACTGCTATGCCCGGAGGAGCTGGGGAGGTCAGTATGTTGCAATCTTTGTTCAGTCTCCAACTCCCTCTCACACACAACCTTTTCGGATAAAGTGAGAGGTATATTTTTCTAAAGAAGTCTTCGTTCGTCTTTATTGTGTTCAATATGTTTCTGCATGCATCTGCATAAGAGTATACAACAATCGTTGGGTAGTGGTGAGAGTTCAAATGTCGAGTGATACATTTATTTGACATCAAAAGAATCACCAAGAAATATTTCTAAGATAATCATATTTATTCTTATAAAGAAACATTATAAAACAAGTTTACTTTTATCATTAAGGGTTTTCGGACAATTGTCTTCATCTTAGTCCTATTCGTTTGGACCACTTGAGGGCGTGACAAAGGAGAAGGTCCAAAATGGCGGACCCACACACATCGGACGTTGCATCTCTCCACAAATTCTTTTGGTAGACTTGTTTTATCTAAATTTCTGAGACGAAGCTTGTTGATTTTTATCATTAAGGGTTTTCGGACTATTGTCTTCATCTTTATTGTTATTCCCACAACGTTTCGGCCGAAATGTCCTCCGGCTTTCTTCAAGTGTTTGTCGAACGCGGGAACCTTCACGGAACTTCGAACTACGTCCTTTATTGAAATTACGGGGGCTGCCTGTTCTGATTCCGTTAGCCATAACCCGATGCAAGTGTTAAGAATTCCTGTATTGTTGCTCGCCTGCAGTCAGGATTAGGGCACATAGCGTAATGGTTATAGACGTTGGTTCCCTAAGCTTCTAAGGAGACATTCATCTGGAGATTGCTGGTTCAATCCTAACAGGAAGCGAGTAACAATACAGGAATACATAATACTTGTACCCGGTTATGGCTAACGGAATCAGAACGTCGCCCCCTGTGGATTCAATAAAGAACGTAGTTCGAAGTTCCGTGAAGGTTCCCGAGTTCGACAAACACCTGAAGAAGGCCGGAGGACATATCGGCGGAAACACTATGGAAATAACAATAATGATGAAGACAATAGTCCGAAAACCCTTAATGATAAAAAAACAACAAGCTTCGTCTCAGAAATTTAGATAAAACAAGTCTACCAGAAAAATTTGTGTGTGAGTCGGCCATCTTGAATCTTATCCTTTGTCACGCCCTCAAGCTATTCCAAACGAATAGGACTAAGGTGGCATAAATCTGAATTGACTTTTGGAGTTATCTCCTTTTTCGTTACCTCTAACACTAATAAAACTGTTTGACCATTTGTGGGTATTTAAAAAATGTGTATACAAATCATATATTTGATATATATGTAAAAACAGGATTTGACATTAAGTAACCAACAATGGTAGATATGCCATAAAACCAAACCAAACAAAAACTTACACTATAATTTAAAATCAGTCATTTGTTTTCCCATAGTTAAATGGTTATACATATGATCTAAAAGTGAATAGTTTGTTGGTAATTTGTCTACACACAATTAAGTATTCCTATTGTTTGACCATAATTAAAAGGTTTCAAGTACTGCTATCAAATACTAATAATTCTATTCATTCATTTGCATTTTGTTGAATGGTTATAAGTATCGCTATGTAACACTAACAATTCAATACCAATCATTTGTTTGCACACAGTTAAATGCTTAAACAGATCTATTTAATTATTTGTATAACCATAGAGTGAGTCTGGGAGTTTGGTTTGGTTTGGTTTGGTTTGGTTTTATGGCATATCAACCATTGTAGGTTATTTAATGCCAAATCATTCTTAAACATATAAACAGTTTTATTTCAATCAATTCAGTTTAGTGTAAGTATAGTTTGTTTTTAGGGGGGTTGTTTATGTTGTTGTTGTTTTTTGTTTTTTTTTACATACAATTAAATGTCAAAACATTTATATTTCTAACAATTTAGTTTAGCATAAGTACGCAGTTTAAACGTCAAAACAGATCTATTTTAAGCAATTCAGTTAAGCATAAAGACACGGTTCAATTCTATTTAACACAGAGTGGACTTGGGAATGACTGACAATGAAGGGGTACCCCGTATTCTCCAAAGCTCCAGCATTATTGGAACCTCACCAACAGATTATTCATGGACACTCGGTAGGGGTATCTTACCCCTCTGCAGAGAAGCAGTCGGTCTATTCTCGAGCTCCAGCCGACTGGTCCGAGGGGACCTGGGAGCGATAGTAATGAAGGGGTACTCTGCATTCCCCAAAGCTCCAGCATTACGAGAGCCCCACCATCAGATTGTTTAGTGTCATATCGAGGACACTTGTTGGGGAGGTTTTACCCCTCTGCAGAGAATCAGTCGATGTATTTTACAACCTCAGCCGACTGAGTCGAGTGGGCCTGGAAGTAATGCTATTGAAGAAGTGTTCCACACTACCCAAATCTCGGGAACTGTATTGTATTACATGATGAAGTGATTAATGATTATAACACCTTTTTTATAAAAATATTTGTCTCTTCTTATTATTCGAAAAGGTCGAAACTGGCTGTAAGTGTGAGAGAGAGACAGGGAGACAGATACAAACTGGCAAAGGACTGCTATATTGACCCTTTCTTTAACTGCTTTGTGAGTCTTTATTCAGGGCCTAACGTCCTTGCTTCCTTGACGAGCGGTTCTCAACCAGGTTCTGCCAGGGACCTATTGGTTTCCGCGTTTTCTATGGGCACTCGCTGGCGGCTCTCCAAACCTCTTGACCGACCGACCGACCGACCCGACTGATTAACTGACTGACTGACTGCCCGTCTGTCCGTGGGTACCTGTGTTTATATAACTTCATAACGCTTGCACATTCCAGTTGTGATTCATGTAATCTACTTCCACTTATCAGCCAGCATGAGCTGTCTTCCAGTGAACAAAACTGGAACATCCTGTCCCAGAAAACCATGATTGACGGCTCTGTCAAAGGTCAGTATGTAACATAGCCTCACCATCGGTGCAGTTTAGTGTCATAGCCAGGACACACGTTAGTGCAAAGATACAGTTAACATATTTTATAACTGTAACATATTGACCTCTGACCCAGCCGTCAATCAAGGAACAGGTGCATCTGATCGAAGATATCAGGGTATAACCTTGACTGTGGACGGGTTGAATTGGGTGCAGATGTGACACCCACAAGAAGCAGGTGGATGTCAAACAATGATATAACCCGGTGCGACAGGAAGTTCAGTTAGTTGGAGATAAGATGCTGCAGAGAGAACCAGCACTCAGCAGAGGGCTATGGGCCCTTAGGACCCCCGATTGGGCAGCTCAGCAGAACGAGAAAGACGTGCTGCTAAAGACAAAGGAACTGGGGGTCAATATGTTGCAGTTTGTTCAGTCTCCTACTCAGCTATCACACATAACCCTTTCGCAACCCCTTCACAACCATTTCGTATAAAGTGAAAGGTATATTTTTCTAAAGTGTAGAATAAACAAACGAACTGTAGAAGGCAACAACAATAACAATAATAATAATAGCTGCAACACTTACCAGAAGTCCAGCTTATGCACAACACTTGCACCAACTTGAGCTGGACTGAGGGCTTGTATTTATGTACAAGCATATCCAATGAAATGATTCAGCCAATCACAATCCAGAGAATAGACTGGCCCATGTGTGCACGATGGAATCTCCCAATGTGCCATAAATAGTTCTCCTCTGAGTGGGGAACTCCACTTCTGATCTCTACTGAACTATTGACTACGAGTCTACTTCATGATCAAACATAAAGAAGTGTGTTCGTTCGTCATTATTGTGTTGACTATGTTTCTGCATGTATATGTGTATAGTTATATATGTATTACGGCTATGCAACATAACCTCAGCCGACGAGGTTGTTTGAAAATTAGTATAGTTCAGAAGATGCAAACTAATATATTCCCATTGCCATGTTTTTTATCATATTTTTATATTTACATTCTGTCAGATTCACTTCCATCTTCTCTAATGCATTCACTCTATCGGAGAGGCTTAGAATATGATCACTGTGTCCCCGTGAGAGGGTAAGATCTCCCCCCCACAAAAAAATGTGTACCCGGAGTATGACACTAAACTTCATTCAGTGATCAGCAATCGGTTATGGTGCTCTGTGAAGTTCGCCTTCATTGCCATTACTTCCAGATCCATCTTATAGTCAAGTGGATCTGTTAGCAAATTATTTGTATTATATTGAAATACTTGATATCGTTACTATCCAGCCAACTAATCAAAAACTTTTCATGTTTGATCTTCCGAAGACATTACTCCTAGAAATCGTCCCCGAGAAGTTAAGATATCATCTCATTGGGTTTCATTGCAATCGACCACGGAAGAATTGACTCGATGCTATGTTATTCACGGGGTGTATTTGTCCACCCGTCTGCCGATTGGACAAGTATGTCAATCTCAATAGCGACAACACGGAAATGTTACATAGTAGTGCTGGTAACATAAACGTCATGCTTTTTATAGTAATAAACATACTGATTTAATAAATATTTTTCAGATCGGCACTGACAATAGCCTTCGAGAGAGGCCGTCTCCTAAAAAAGGAATATATATACTAAAAGAAGTCAAGAATTTTGCAATATTTGTGTACAAGCTAGTTTCCGAAATAATCCCCTTGGAACTTCAGAGAATCGAACAGATACCTCACTATCATGTCGTTCGGATCTAGCTCCCTATTTGTTCCGATCCACGGTTCACTTTCTACGCTTGCAACACTTAAACAACCAATAGGAGGCGGAAGCTTCAATGAAGAAATACTTCCGCTCGAAGGACAAAACCTGATATCAGCGTTGGATCAAGGAACAGTCCGAACGGTGGCTCCACCAAGGATATGGTCCGGATCTAGCACGCTCGGATTTATCACCAGTTCCGATTCACGGCTTACGTCTAACGTTCGTGACCCTTCAACAACCAAGAAGAGGTGGTAGTTTCAGTGAAGGAATTCTTTGCTTCGAAGGATAAGAACTGGTATTAACGTGGAATAAAAGAACTATCGTTACACACACACACACATATATATATATATATATATGTGATTTGGTTTGGTCGGGTTTTATGGCATGTCAAACATTAAAGGTTATTTAATGCCAAATCTTCTTTATATATATATATTAAATAGATTTGATTTGGTTTGATTGGGTTTTATGGCATATCAACCATTGTAGGTTATTTAATGCCAAATCCTCTTTATACATATATATTAAATATATATGATTTGGTTTGGTTGTGTTTTATGGCATTTCAACCATTGCAGGTTATTTAATGCCAAATCCTATATATATATATATATATATGATTTGGTTTGGTTGGGTTTTATGGCATATCAACCATTGTAGGTTGTTTAATGCCAAATCCACTTAATACATACAGCATAAATATATATGATTTGGTTGGGTTTTATGGCATATCAACTATTGTAGGTTATTCAATGCCAAATCCTCTTTATACATGTCTATTAAATATATATGATTTGGTTTCATTGGGTTTTATGGCATATCAACCACTGTAGGTTATTTAATGCCAAGTCTTCTTTATACATATATATTAAATATATATGATTTGGTTGGGTTGGGTTTTATGGCATATCAACGATTGTAAGTTATTTAATGCCAAATCCTCTTTATACATATATATTAAATATATGTGATTTGGTTTCATTGGGTTTTATGGCATATCAACCATTGTAGGTTATTTAATGCCAAGTCCTCTTTATACATATATATTAAATGTATATGATTTGGTTGGGTTGGGTTTTATGGCATATCAACCATTGTAGGTTATTTAATGCCAAATCATCTTTATACATATATATTAAATATATATGATTTGGTTTCATTGGGTTTTATGGCATATCAAACATTGTAGGTTATTTAATGCCAAATCCTCTTTATACATATATATTAAATATATATGATTTGGTTGGGTTGGGTTTTATGGCATATCAACCATTGTAGGTTATTTAATGCCAAATCCTCTTTATACATATATATTGAATATATAGGATCTGGTTTTATTGGGTTTTATGGCATATCAACCAATGTAGGTTATTTAATGGCAAATCCTCTTTATACATATATATTAAATATATAGGATTTGGTGCCATCAGACGGTGCAATCTGATGGCCTCAACTTTGAATGCTTGGCCGCTTCTATTTTGACCAGAATAAAGCAAATAAATTATCAAAATATTGCAAAACTTCTGACTCACACAACAATTAAGATAAATTGGATAGAATGATTTTTTTTACCTCCCGGTTGAATGGAGTGGGGCAATAATCTGAAGGTGTTCATAAAAGTTAAATTGGATTGATTATCTTGATGCTTTACAATTAATGTGATTATGTCGACGATAATCTGATTTCCCACATTGCAATTAACTTTACTCCCAGTGCAATATATTATCTATCGATAACAAGCCTAAAGATAACGCCGACATATTTCGAACAATCGATAGAGAGACTGTCAAACACGCACTTGTACGAGGTGTGTCTAAAAGGAAGCACTCTCCGGACGAAAGTTGGTTAAAAAAAAATTGTTAATAAAGACGATGTATACGTTTGAATTCCCGGGTTCGTTTCGTTGCTTTTCCTTTTCTAGATATGAACCGTGGCTTTTACAGTTTCGATCAATACCGGTGACTGACTTCGTAAAAAAAACATGGGGAAGGAGAGCTCCTATGGCGTAGCGGCTAACGTGCGAGTCTGTGAGATCATATTCAGAGAGTTCGAGCCCGGAGAATAAGTCTCTTATATTTGGGCTTTGGTCTATTTTGTTTAGGTAACACAGGCTCTAATTTGGGACCAGAGAAAATCACTCTTCTATCCGGGTTACACTGTATTACATTCACTTTTGGACTAATTACGTTGGGAAAGGTATAGACCCCTATTCCCTCATCTATGGGTTAAATAGTACAACTCTCACTCTTCTACAAGGATGACGTTGGCGTTACATAACCCATGTAAGTTGATATGACATTAAGCAAAGAAACCAAACCAAGCCAAGCCAAGCTATCATTATTATCTTATTAATAGTTTAACTCATTCATAATAAAACTGCTTCGGAGGTGAATCCCTTTTGCTAGTACCACAACTGTTCTTCTACAAGGGTATCTTTGGCATTAAATAACCTACAAAGATTGGTATGCCATTAAACTAAGAAACCAAACCAAGCAACGAGTTATGCGACTGTTGTTAGCTTTATTAAGTTTAATAATTACGTTTAATAATAAATTTTATTAATCAAAATATAGTGCTTATTTTAAACGAAACTACTCGTACCTATACTCCAGCCTATCTATATATAAATTCATGTGTCTTTGTGTGTCCGCACGCACGTCTGTGTTTCTGCGCGCGCGCACGTGTGTGTGTGTGTGTGTGTGTGTGTGTGTGTGTGTGTGTGTGTGTGTGTGTGTGTGTGCCTAACTATCGTTCAAAAAACGAAACACTTACATATATATATTTACGAAAAATAGCATTGTTATATTCGCATTATATTCGAATACATACGGTAGTTTCATCTAAATCTAAAATCTTATTACGAAAAGAAAATATCTACTTAGGGCACCAATTTCAGATATCTAAATTATTAATTCCCAGGTTCAATTTTTTTTCGGATAAACGAGATGTTGGATGTTTGTTTGTTTTTGTTTTTTTTATCTTGTCGTTTGCATCGTATAAATAATTAGATTTTTATTATTTATACCAAATAGGATTCCCCCCTACCATGGGACAAATTTGATCAACAGAAGCCTTTCCAATTCATTCCCTGTTGTGCATACGTGTGTGTGTGTGTGTGTGACTGTAAGAGAGAGAGAGAGAGAGAGAGAAAGGCTGATATAGAAAACCGCGCCATTATCAGAACTTTTCAATAAAACCTCATTTTTTTTCTTTTTCTTTTTCTTTTTTTTTTTAATTTATAACATGACATAAATTACGGAACATAGAGATGCCGAAAAGTTCCCTAACTAACCAGGAAGAGAATTAAAAATCTCTTTGGGAGAAGAGAGTGGGGAGAAAACTGAAGAAGCTACGCTCTAAGTGCGTTGAACTGCGAAATAGATAAGTGGAATAGTACGCACGTTTCATTGGTCTTGGTCGGATCGAGAACTCTACAGAATGTATGTTTCATTCTTCTTGGTCAGTACCTTCTTGGTTATTTGTCCTCCTATGTGATTTTTTCACACCAGCCTAAGCTGATTGTTTCTAACTTAAGTCAGAGTGACAGCAAGTCTCCTCAAATCTCCAGGACTCTTCTCAGTATTCTGGCCAATCTCAACAACGCTGTAATGTGAATGGTCTCCATTCATCGTCTTTTCCCCAAATCCTCCAGTCCCTGAACTTGTTCTTTGATGACTGTACTGAGTGCGCCAATTACAATTGGTATCACTGTCTTTTTCATGTTCCCTAGTTTTTTAAAGTTTTCTAGCAAGGTCTTGTACTTATCTTTCTTTTCGCTTTCCTTCAGTTTCACCCGGTGGTCAATCTGAACGACAATTTTACTCTTGAGAGTACATACGAGGGTTACCTAACGGTTTTTTACTGGAGTCTAAGTGACAGCAAGTCTCAAGTTTCCAGGACTCTACTCAGTATTCTGGCCGATCTCAATAATGCTGAAGTCTGGATGGTATCCATTCGTCTTTTTTCCAAGTCCTCCAGTCGCTGAGCCAGTCCTTTGGATACTGTGCCGAGTGCGCCAATTACAATATCTCCGTTACTTTCATGTTTATTATTATTATTATTATTTTACAACGAGCGAGTTTTTCCACGCATTTTAATTGGTGGTCTTTCAGTGGAGTTGCAGGCATCGACCTCCATTTCAATGCACGCAAAACGGAATACATGTGCTTTAATAAAAAAAGGCGACATTTTCACACTAAGCCCTAGCTCTCTGAAACTAGTTAACAAGTTCACTTATTTAGGAAGAAGTGTCTTATCAACCGAAAAAGACATCGACACGCAACTTGCAAAGGCATGGACAGCTATCAATAGGTTGTTGGTCATATAGAAGTTAGCC
This sequence comes from Sepioteuthis lessoniana, assembly GCA_963585895.1. Taxonomy (NCBI): domain Eukaryota; kingdom Metazoa; phylum Mollusca; class Cephalopoda; order Myopsida; family Loliginidae; genus Sepioteuthis; species Sepioteuthis lessoniana. The sequence continues at coordinate 11,455,080 of OY757924.1, read as the reverse complement.
CTGACCGATAAAATGAAATGCAGTTTCTTTCAAGCAGCAGTCGTGTCGATACTGCTGTATGGATGCACTACATAGACGCTAACGAAACGGATGGAGAAAAAGCTTGACGGCGACTACACAAGAATGCTGCGAGCAATATTGAACAAGTCCTGGAGGCAACACCCCACAAAGCAGCAGCTATATGGCCACCAACCACCCATCTCGAAAACTAAGTTAGACGAACCAGACATTCAGGACACTGCTGGAGAAATAGGGACGAGCTCATAAGTGATGTACTCTTGTGGATCCCTTCAAATGGCCGAGCAAAGGCAGGGCGACCAGCTCGCACCTACATATAGCAGCTCTGTAAGGATACGGGGTGTAGACCTGAGAACCTGCCGGAAGTGATGAATGATAGGGAGGGGTGGCGAGAGAGGGTCAGGGATATCCATGCTGATAGCACGACAAGATGATGATGGTGAAGTTCTCCTCGTATATCCAAGCCATGCCAGAATATTCAATCAGACCTTAATGCTTTGATGTGGATTTCCAATTCATTTCCAAATCCTCCTGTCCCCTTTTAAAAACTGTTCCAAGTGTACCAACTACAACTAGTACCACCGTCACCACAGCATTTTTAGTCTTCAGACAAGGTGCGAGTATTTCCCTATCTTTCATTTTTTTTCTCTGAAACACCTGAATAAACGTGAAGAAAAATTAATTCGCACACACTACCTGCCTTATTTGTTCAACCTTTGACCTTAAAAGGCTTCCCATTCCAGAATTCATCTTTCACCACTTCGTGCTCCTATTTCAATTTCTTGTGCCCCTCAAAAACACGTGTGCATTGCACGGTGTTATTTCCTCTGAGTTGTTTGTTTGTGTTTATGGCACATCAACCTTTGTAGGTTATTTAATGCCAAATCCATTTTTATTCATATAATCAGTTCTATTTCAAACAATTCAGTTTAGCATAAGTACACTGTTTCATTGTCAAAAACATTTCTATTCCAAGCTATTCAGTTTAGTCAAACAGTTCTATTTAAAACAGTTCATTTTAGTATAAATATAGTTATTATTTACACACAATTAAATGTCAAAACTGTTCTATTTCAAGTAATTAAGTTTAGCGTAAGCATGCAGTTTAAATGTCAAAACAGTACTATTTCAAGCAATTCAGTTTAGTATAAGGACACAGTTTAGATCTATTTGACCCATAAATAGGATCCTAACAGGTGCTACCACTCTGAGCTACAGTGGACCTGGGAGTGATGGCAATGATTGATTACTCCATATTCCCCAAAGCTCCAACATTGCTAGAACCTCACCATCAGATTGTTTAGTGTCATATATCAGGACACTCGTTAGAGGATCCCATCCCTATGCAAATATGCAGTCAGTGAATTCTACGGCCCCCTAGCTGACTGGGCCATATCTTTGGATTATATCACTGTAATCTTACTAATTTGCAACCATAGCATTTTTTTTCTTTTGTCCTAAGCTCACACAGCATTTCCAGGCCAGTTGATTAACATTCTGACTGGGTTTTGATGATCCGATTGTATGTCAAAACCCCAGAGAATTTTATGGTTCTCATTTTCTAGGACAATTTTTTGCACATCTTTCATTTGGTTGTATAGTCAAATTTAAAACTCTTGCACAGTTCCAAGTTGATTACCTTTTCACCCAGTCGTGTCAAGTCTTGTACATCTTTTGAGTCAGGTTGCTTCTTCCAGTTACAATGTGATTAACTGTTTTATCTCTTGCATCAAATAACCTACACTTGTAACATATACATATGTATGCGGAAACAAAATCAACAATAATGACGAACGAACACACTTCTTTAGAAAAATATACCTCTCACACTTTATTCTCGAAAGGGTTGCGAAAGGGTTGTGTGTGAGAGGTGAGTTGGAGACTGCAACATATTTACCCCAAGTTCCTCTGTCTTTAGCAGCCCTTCTTTCTCATTCAGCTGGCTGCTCAACCAGGGGTCCTGAGGGCCCAGCCCTCTGCTGGGAGTTGGTTCTCACTGCCTCGAACTCCAACAAACTGACTCCAACTAACTTAACTCTCCGTGGCACCGGGTTATATCATTGTTTGACACCCACCTGCTTCCTGTCATCGTCGCATTTGCACCGAATTCACGGTCAAGGTTATATCTTGATATCTTCGACCGGATGCACCTGTTTCTCGATTGACGGCTGGGTAAAAGGTCAATATGTTACACACTTGCAGTTCTGTTGTGTATTATCCATTTTCATTTTGATATAATTGGTCGTCATGACAATATTTTGAATTAAAAGAAATTTAGTTTCTCTCTTGAGGTTTTAGCCCAGTTGGCTGGGGCTGTAGGATATAGCGACTGCATCTCTGCTGATGGGTAAGAGCCGTCTTCCCCAACGAGAGAAAAGTAAATATTTTCAAATAAATGGGTACGCAAATGAATTTGAACATTACGTTTTATTAACTGAAATAACATGACTTGAAAATTCGGGAAACACCTACATACGACATAGAGAACAGCTGATTCGACCTTATTGGGTCTCATCTCCACCACTGGAGATCGAACCAACAGCCACAGAATGCAGAAGCCGAAACTCCACCACTGGGGCACCGGTCCATATCACACATAAGCAATGCAAAATTAACTTGTCATGGAGAAATGCGCGACCACTTAACCTAATGTGTCTTGAAGCTACGTGTTCCCTACGGAGGATGGATGGATATATATATATATATATATATATATATATATATATACGAGGTGCAGCATGTGATGTACGTGATCTGGAATTCAAATGGCGGCTTCCACTGCTTCATAAGTAGTCCCCATGCGACGGCCTGTCGTCCAGATTTGCATAATACTACGAACGATCACTCAAAGCTACTTTTAAACAAGGGAGATCATTTAACCTACCCACACAGAATAGAGGAATTGATGTTATATTAATTGAATTACCACGACTAGAAAATTCGGCAAACACCTACATGTGACATACGGAAAACTGAACAGCTGTTTCGACGTTATTAGGTCTCATCAGCTGTGAGCATACAGTGATCTCCACCACTGGAGATCGAACCAACAACCGCAGAATGCAGAAGCCGCAGTTTTTATTTCATATAATTATGATCTACACGTGTTTCAGGTGACTAATAATGGTTTCGGCAGTTTTTTTTTTCTTTTTTTCTTGCTTTTATATTCCAGATTTTTTGATAGAGTCATGATTTTTTTTTAATTCCAGGATTTGTGTCTGTGAATGTCCAGTTGGAATTAATTGTCCATGAAAACCTTTGGTCTGGGCAAATGCTATTTTATTTGCTTCTTTGTTTCTTTGTTTGTTTTTAGTCCTTTATTTATTTTTCTTTTTTCAAAACTACTGTTATACTCGTGAAAGCGGTTATAAAGTCAGAAATACATGAGTAGAGTATATATATATATAGCGAGAAAGTATATACGGTGTCTTCAGTAAGTTTCCAGACTTCTTTGTACAGGCATTTAGAATTGTCGTAAATTCTTGAAAATTCAGTATGTTATTGCTATACATCTTTTGAGATGACTGACCAATTTTCATGATTTCAGGTTCACGTGAACAGCTACAACAACAATTGGAATATACCCTACTAAAGCCTGATTGTCATAGCTGGTGAATTTCAAAGATACAATCTGGACGCGAGGACACTTTAGAAGAACGATATGCAATAAAATTCTGTTTTAAACTTGGAAAAAATGATGCCACAGAAAAGTATGGAATGCTTCAGATTTCTTTTCGACCATCTTGCATGAATCGAGCATCAGTTTTTGAGTTGCGTAAGAGATTCAAGGAAGGCAGAGAGTCTGTGAGGGATAATGAGAGGTGTGGGAGGAGTAAAGAAGTCAATACATCAGAGTTGATTGGCCAAAGGGTTAGGGTTAGGGTTACTATGTTGAGGTTTCAAGGGAGTTCAAGAAGAGATTCCTTGGGAAGAGGACAGCACTCTTGAAATCGGGTCTGTGGCATTTACACCAGGACAATGCACCAGTCCACAACTCCATCCTTGTCGCAGACTAATTGACCATGATGGGCATCAAGACAGTTCCTCACCCTCTCTATAGTCCAAACCTTGCTCCCTGTGACTTTTGCTTATTCCCTAAGCTCAGAGGCTGTCGTTATGAGATAATTGAGGAGATGATAGAGGCTGTGACGAAGGTCATTTACACGCTCACACAAGAGGACTTCCATGAGGCCTTCTAGAAGTTGTTGGAACGGTACAAGAAGTGCATTGCTGTCGGAGGAGATTACTACGAAAGGGTTTCATGTGTGTACTATCAATAAAAGTGCCCATACGAAAAAATTTTGGAAAATTATTTAATGATCTTCGTGTATATATATATATATATATATATGAAATAAAACCTAAAGTACCAAATTTAAATTCATTGGCATGCCTATTCCTTTTAAAATATTCACTTTTCTCTCGTTGGACCAGCAAAAACTATATACGTAGACCTACCTATTTTAAAATATTTTTATTTTTTCTTTAGACCTACAACAAAAAATTCATACATATATATATATATATATATATATTTTAATTTAGTATCCAAAAAGAATAATTTAAAAAGATCAACTTTTGTTCCTTGCGTAACGTGAATGTTGTAACGAATTATGCGCAACGAGTCCGTAAAAAATGTAACACAGTGAGGTGTTTCCAGGTCCAGTACTAAAAAGAAGCACATTCAAATTCATTAGCATATATATATATATATATATATATGTGTGTGTGTGTGTGTGTGTGTGTGTGTTGGCTAAAGCTTCAATTGACCAGTTTCAATCCCAGGTCGAGCCATACCAAAGACTCAAAAAATGGTATTTGATACTTCCTTGGTTTACACACAGCATCATAAGGTACTGATCAAGGGTAAGTTGAGTAATACAGGGAAAAGAGAAGCTATTGAAAAGGGAGCCTTTGGATAGCCCTGGACTACCGTCGGCCAACTGTATAAATATATATATATATATTAGAACGAAATAAGCTTCCTTCATAGATTATTTAAAAGAATCTTTAGCATTTTATAGAATATTTGCAGCATTTCCCATAATCAAAGAAAGCAGAATCTTATTATTTCAAGTGGAATGTTATACAATTGAAACGGATATTATAAGATATTATTTATTACCAAATGCTACAGCATTAAAGCCCTGATACCAAAATGTATATAAATGGAAACCAAGAGAACTGACGAGTATCTAAGACAGAGATTTCTCTACACAGGACACACCAGTGTAAAGAAGCCTGGTTTAACAGAAATGGTGGATGTTATGAAATGATATATGCAGATGCCCATGTGAGACAGAGCCAGAGTGAGTCTTGAGTCAGACTCAGTTTGCAGTCACGGAGAGCGCCCCCGCTGGGGCAGCAGCCCACAGAGAGCCTCCGGTTGAGTACCCTCAGGCCGAGAAGCAGAAGAAGTTCTAATTGGGGCATTGAAGATAACACAGCGCGGTATGTTCAAGAAAACGAGAAGTTATGGGTAAATATGGCAGTCTGTGTTTCCCTCCGTCCGTCTGTCTCACTCAGACCACAGGAGATTTGACCCCATTTGAGTGTTGTGTTTTCTTTCTTCATCACAACAAAGAGAAATACTGAACAGTTTGGCTGCAAATATTACCTAATAATACCCGTTTTGATCTTATAGTTTTCCACAAGAAGTTTTACAATCCTACTTTACGTGGTTGAGGGGAAAATTATTTTCTCATCAAAATATGTCTATTTATTAATGAGGGATAATTTATCGGTGACATTCTCAAAAATTCAAAATATCCAGTCCACCACCACCAAAAAAATAAAATACAGAGAAGAAAAAATATACACAATAAAGAAAGAAAATTCTAAATCTAGTGTTGGGATTTAAAAAAAAACAAAAAAACATAAAGTCAGGGTTCAGTTTACTACAGTAGTTACGTTGTAAACACAACCCCCATGTCAACATAAAAATGTTATCAAAAAAATGCGTTTGAAAATTAAATGTTTAATACATACGTATAAAAATTATTTGACATTAAATAACCTATAATGGTTGATATGCCATAAAAATCAACCTAAATAAATCCTATATATTTAAAATATATGTATAAAGAGGGTTTAGCATTAAATAACCTACAATGGTTCATAATGCCATAAAACCTAACCAAACCAAATCGTATATATTTAATATATATGTATAAAGAGGATTTGAAATTAAATAACCTACAATGGTTGATAAGCCATAAAAATCAACCTAAACAAATTCTATATATTTAAAATACATGTATAAAGAGGATTTGGCATTAAATAACCTACAATGGTTGATATGCCATAAAACCCAATTCTATCGAAACAAACAAACCAAAATCTATTAAAAAGAATGAGACACATGAAAAACTCTGGTATTTTAAGATGCAAACCTATCAGCTTATCCCGATCTGAAGATTAGACCAAGTATTGATTAACACAAAGAGTGAACAGATTAACAAATACGCGGATCTTGCTGGAGAACAAAAGAAAAATGTGGAACCCGAGAGCGACAGTAATACTAAGAGCAGATTTTGCGCTGAGAAAGGTTCTCCGAAGACTTAGAAAAAAAGATTAGAGGAATTGTAAATCAAACAAAGAATCGAGACTATCCAGTCCAGAACATAGCAAAAATCGATAAGAATACTCAGAAGAGTCCTGGTGACCCGAGGAAACGCAAGTCAACGACCACCATTTAATGTTGTGGTAAAAAAAAAAAACTCGCAAGTCGCGAAATAATAAAAGCAAAGGTTGAAATGAGGCAGGTCATTTGTTAATTAAAATTCAATTGGTGGAAACGTATAAAATAAAATGGCCGACTATGATATGACCTTGATTAGAATCTGATGAATCAGAGTAGAAAGAAAGAAAAAAAGAAAGAAAGAAAGAAAAAAAGAAAGAAATGGATGCAAATTAAACAAACAAACCAAAGAAAGAAATGGATGCAAATTAAATAAACAAACCAAAGAAAGAAAGAAAGAAAGAAAGAAAGAAAGAAAGATATTCAAAGAAAGAAAGAAAGAAAGGCTCATAAAAATCAAAGAAAGAAAGAAAGAAAGCCGGAAAGAAAGAAAGACACATACAAAAGCAAGAAAGAAAGAAAGAAAGAAAGAAAGAAAAATCAGAGAAAGAAAGAAAGAAAGAAAGAAAGGGATACAAATTGAATGAATAAACCAAAGAAAGAAAGAAAGAAAGAAAGAAAGAAAGAAAGAAAGAAGAATCCTAGAAAGAAAGAAAGAAAGAAAGAAAGAAAGAAAGAAAGAAAGCGGTTCAAATTGAATAAATAAACCAAAGAAAGAGAGAAAGAAAAAAAAAGAACGAAAGAAAAATCTTAGAAAGAAAGAAAGAAAAATATTAGAAAGAAAGAAAGAAAAATATTAGAAAGAAAAAAAAATCTTTGAAAGAAAGAAAGAAAGAAAGAAAGAAAGAAAGAAAGAAAGGGATACAAATTAAATAAATAAACCAAGGAAAGAAAGAAAAATCTTAGAAAGAAAGAAAGGAAGAAAGAACTCCTTCCTATCAATACTTTGTCAGTTTATTAAAATCTGTAACGTTCTAACATCATTATCTTCTGACTTCGATTGTACAAGATGGCTTCTACTGGTTTTCAAGAAACAATCACTGTAACATTTTGTTTTGAAAACAACGACACAAACACGACTTTAATTAAATGAACCATGTTTTCCATGTTTGTCTTCAACGGTAAAAATCGAAGCAAAGGAAATTTCCTATTAGCTTCTATCAAATTCAGACGCAACGAAATTCTGTAAACAAAAATATGATTATGTTCCACTTCAAAATTAAGTAAACTCTTTATATATATATATATATATATATATATATATATATATATATATATATATATATATATATATATGCCACTGAATTTAGTCCGTGACCTCTGGGTTTCATGGAGTGTTTTTTACAAAACAACAATCATCAGACACTTTACAAAATGAAATTTCACCTTGTCAAGTTCCATGGCATTAAATATACAAATCTTATATACATTTATTATTATTATTATTATATAATTGTCTATCTTAGATATTGAGTACTCTCCAGATTATATTGCACTTGCTTCGCCACAAACTCATAAAGTGATTTAGAGAAAACCAACTCTGTTATAATATATACATATATATATATATATATATATATATATAGAGAGAGAGAGAGAGAGAGAGAGAGAAAGAGATGTTTGGATTTTTTCTTTTCAAAATCTTGATGATTTTCAAGTGAAGACATTCAAGTTTTCTTGTTAATTTTTTCATGTCTGAGTCAAGATGGTGAAGAAAGTACCCCATACTAGCCCAAGCGCTTTCGACCATTTCACTGGTTGTCCTCAGGAGTTGTCTTAGGCTGTGAGTTTTATTTGTATTTATTTGGAATGAACCAGACATGAAAAGAATAACAAGAAGATTCGAACGTCTTCACTTGGAGATTTTAAAAAGGAAACAAATCCATGATCTTTAAGCGAACATGTTTAAATAACTACTTGCTGCTGAAACATACTATATATATATATGTGTGTGTGTGTGTGTGTGTGTGCTTACCATGACATGACACAGAAAATAGTCTAGTCGGCTGGGGCTATATAATACACTGACTACGTCTCTTCAGAATGGTAAGACTCATCTCCCAACGAGTGTTCTCGATATGACACTAAACAATCGGATGGTGAGGCTCCAGTGATGCTGAAGTTTTGGGAAATTTAGAGTACCTCTTCATTGCCATTGTTCCCAGGTCTATTCTGACCCGGAGTGGTAGCATCTCTGAGGGTCCTATCTATGGGTCAAGTAGAACTGTTTATGCTAAATTGAATTGTTAGGAATAGAACTGTTCGACAATTTAACTGTGTGTAAACAAATGACTGATATTTTAATTGAAAAAAGCCTTTAACTGTGCGCAAATGAATGGTGTCCAATCAAATAACTAGTGTTAAATAGCAAAACTTGTAAGCACTTCACTGTCTGAAAACAAATGATTAAAATTGAATAGAATTAGTGTGAGCAATACTTGAAACCATTTAACTGTGTAGAACCAACAGCGAAACTAGCGTCCTAACAAGTTGGCGACCGTAGTCGAGGGTGACCTGAAGGCTTCCTTTTCAATAGGTACTACACCTAGGTGTAGGGAAGGGTGCTACTACTTTCCCTGGATTGTTCCACTTTACCCTTGATACGTACCTTATAGCGCTGAGTATTAAGCAAGGACGTATCAAGTACCATTTTTAAAGTCTTTGGTATGACGCGACCTGTAATTGAACCCAGGTCTCCCGGGCCATTGGCGAAAACTCCACCCACCAGACCAATCAGTCGTTGATTTAAAAATGAAATTACCTACAAACTATTTCAATTACAAAATATGTATGTATATCTGTTTAAATGGGTGCTAACAATTAACTGATGTTAAATTGTTACTGTTACATACGAGGCTCATTAAATAAGGTTCCTGGCTTTTTTCGTATGGACACTTTTATTGATAGTACACACATCATGAAACTCTAGCCCCCTTCGAAGTAGTCTCCTCCGGTTGCAATACCCTTGTTGTACAGTTCCAACAACTTCTAGAAGGCCCCATGGAAGTCCTCTTGTGTCAGCGTGTCAATGACCTTCGTCACAGCCTCTTTCATCGCCTCAATTGCCTCACATCCACACCCTCTGAGCTTAGGGAATAAGCAAAAGTCACTGGAAGCAAGGTCTGGACTATAGGGAGGACGAGGAACTGTCTTGATGTCCATCTTGATCTGTGACAAGAATGAAGTTGTGGACTGGTGCATTGTCCTGTTTTCCATTTCAAACAGTTCAGTTTAGCGAAAGTACGCAATTTAAATGTAAGTACACAGTTTAATTGTCAAAAACATTACTATTTCAAGCTACTCAGTTTAGTCAAACAGTTCTAATCCAAAACATTCTGTTTAGCATAAGTATGCAGTTTACTTTTATTTAACCCATAGACAGGACTCTGTCAAGTGCTACCACTCCGGGCCAGAGTGGACCTGGGAGCAATGGCAATGAAGAGGTGCTCCGCATTCCCCAAAGCTCCAGCATTACTGGAACCCCATCATCAGATTGTTTAGCGCCATACCTAGAACACTCGTGGGGAGGTCTTACTCCTCAGCAGAAATTTTTTTTTTTTGCAATTAAACTTCGTACTTTGCTGAAATGATTTGTATAAAAATGGATTTGGCATTAAATAACCAACAAGGGTTGTAAACCATAAACCCCAAACAATCAACCAACTTCCCTCTTGGGTTTCAGAACTCTAGTCGACCATGGGACTGTGGAAAGGAAAGAAACATTTACGAGAAAGATTTTGCGAGGCAATTCAAATATAATCATCTGCATTCTCTAAAAAAATAACAAGAGGTTCAAACGAAAGCGTTGATTTATCGAGAAATGCCAAAATCTAAATTCAAAGTTAAAAGCTCCTGAGAGCCTCTTTTTTACACAAAAATTAACACTTTTATTGGGTATTGAAATCAATTAATTTTCCATGTATATATATATATATATATATATACGTGGTGAATTCAATAAGTTTTTTGTACAGGCATTTAAAATTGTCGTAAACTTCACTATGTTATTGCTATACATCTTATGAGATCCTATTTACCAACCCCTCCGCTCGGGCAAGATATGACACAAGGTCAATTTTTAAGCGGAATCTGACAGGTTTGAATTCAGAGTTTTCCTTCTCCTAGACTAGTTGCCTCACCAAGGCTGAACAACCAAGTCTATCCTACTATTTACCCATAGCTGGAGGGAGAATAATTGGATTCATACCTTTCCCAAGGGTATTAGTGCTATGTGAAGTGCAATAAGTCTCGTCCAGGATTTGAACTCGAGTCGCCGTGTCCAATTCCTGCGACGATAACAATTACACCACGGGCACCTCCATCTTATGAGATGACTGGCCAATTTTTATGATTTCACGTTCAAATGAACAGCTACAGCAGCAATTGGAATACACTATATTAAAAACTAAGATTTATTTGTCTGTCAGCTGAAAATAGATTTTTATTGACCATATATCATTAAAATGCATTTATAAATAAAATACAGAACTGGGAATGGATATTTGTGGTTTATCCTAGTGACAAGCAAATTCGGAAACAAGTAAATTCGATTTTTGTCGTTTTCCGACTTAAATCGCCTCTCCTAGAATGAATTACAGACGTAAGGTCAGATATGCTTACGCTGGTAATATATATATATATATATATATATATATATATTTTTTTTTTTTTTTTTTGATTGGATATTAGAGACATTTTTGGTCTACATATTTTTTGTTAATCCTTTCGAGTCACTGTATCGATTTTATGATATCCGGGAATCGGTTAATAAAGCTTCCATAATAACTAGTTTCCCGAATACTTTCTGGTCAATCTTGGGCCATAATTAAGGGTGTGTATATTGCAAAAGTGATGTATCCTTCAGAAAAAAATATATAGATAAAAAATGTTTATGATGTTCACGCAAATATTTATCAATGAAGGAATGCTGTCACACACACACACACACACACACACACACACACATATATATATATATATATTATGTTTATAGATTCTTTTCATATACGGAATTATCCATATTGAGTACTTAATGAAAAGTTTATAATTTATATTTGTAAACATATATAAATAACCATATAAAAGTAAGTAAAGTTGTCTCCCTTTAGTCGAGGGCATCTAGAAGGCTCTCTTTTCAATAGCTACTACACTGAGTTGTTGGGGAGGGTGCTACTCCTTTCCTTGGATTGTTCAACTTTACCCTTGATACGTACCTTATAATGCTGAGTGTTAAGCAAGTAGATATCAAGTACCATTTTTAAAGTCTTTGGTATGACGCGACCTGGGATTGAAAAAACAAGATCCCAGGAAAATAGGTGAATTAAATTTATTACGGAATATACTTGTTGATTTTCTTGTTTCTCATCGGCCCTCCTACACCTCTGTGTAGTAGCTATTGAAAGAGGAGCCTTCTGATCACCCTCGGTTGCGGTCACCAACAACTACTATATATAAGTATAATTATATGAACGCAAAACGTAAATATATATATATATATATATATATATATATATATATATATATACGAGGATCATTAAATAAGTTACCGGACCTTTTTCGTATGGGCACTTATTGATAGTACGCACATGAAACTCTAGTCCCCTTCGAAGTAACCTCCACAGGATGCAATGCACTTGTTGTACCGTTACAACAACTTCTGCAAAGTCCCATAGAAGTCCTCTTGTGTGAGCGTGTCAATCACCTTCGTTACAGCCTCTTTCATCTACTCAATTTTCTCATAACGACAGCCTCTGAGCTTAGGGAATAAGCAAAAGTCACAGGGAGAAAGGTCTCTACTAAACGAAGGGTGAGGAGCTGTCTTGATGCCCATCTTGCTAAAATAATCTGTGACAAGGATGAAGTTGAGGACTGGTGCATTGTTCTGGTGGAAATGCCACTGACCCTATTTGAAGTGTGCTGGCCTCTTCCCTCTGAATCTCTTCCTGAACTTCCTTAGAACCTCAACATAGTAATCCTAACCCTAACCCTTTGACCTATCAACTCTGGTGTATTGACTTTCTTACTACTCCAACACCTCTCATCATCCCTCACACACTCCCTGCCTTCCTTGAATCTCTTATGCCACTCAGAAACTGATGCTTGATTCATGCACGATGGTCGAAAAGCAGTCTGAAGCATTCCATACGTTTCTGTGACATTTTTTCCAAGTTTAAAACAGAATTTTATTGCATATCGTTCTTTTAAAGTGTCCTCACGTCCAGATTGCATTTTTGAAATTCAGTAGCTGTAACAATCAGATTTTAGTAGGGTGTATTCCAATTACTTCTGTAGCTGTTCATTTGAAGCTGAAATTATAAAAATTGCTCAGTCATCTCATAAGATATGTAGCAATAACATTCTGAATTTTCACGAGTCTACGACAATTTTAAATACCTGTACAAAAATGTCTGGAAACATATTGAAGGCACCTCGTATATATATATATCGTCTGAACCGACTGCCAGTCGAAATCTATCTTCTGGATTTCCAACATTTTCTTTGACTCTGCAGTATCTTAGATTTTCGCAAGGGTATGACTATATCCCATTCTACTTGGTCAACTTGCTCGCAGTTGATTTACCCACCCACCCCTTTTCAAAATTCGGTGTCACATAAGTCATTCTATATTTTGCTTTCCCTTTTTTTCTCCCCAAACAATATTTAAACAATATATAAAGTTGTCTCCCTTAGTCGAGGGTGACTCGAAGGCTCCCTTTTCAATAGCTACTACACCGAGGTGTAGGGGAGGGCGATACTCCTTTCCCTGGATTGCTCAATTTAACCTCTTATCTTCCCAGCTATGGGTTAAATAGTAAAGTTAAGTAAAGTTGTCTCCCTTAGTCGAGGGTGACTCGAAGGCTCCCTTTTCAATAGCTACTAAACCAAGGTGTAGGGGAGGGCGCTACTCCTTCCCCTGGATTGTTCCATTTAACCTCTTTCTTCCCATCTATGGGTTAAATAGTAAAGTTAAGTAAAGTTGTCTCCCATAGTCGAGGGTGACTCAAAGGCTCCCTTTTCAATAGCTACTACACTGAGGTGTAGGGGAGGGCGTTACTTCTTTCCCTCGATTGCTCCATTTAACCTCTTATCTTCCCAGCTATGGGTTAAATAGTAAAGTTAAGTAAAGTTGTTTCCCTTAATCGAGGGCGACTCGAAGGCTCCCTTTTCAATAGCTACTACACCGAGGTGTAGGGGAGGGCGTTACTTCTTTCCCTCGATTGCTCCATTTAACCTCTTATCTTCCCAGCTATGGGTTAAATAGTAAAGTAAGTAAAGGTGGCGACCATAGTCGAGGGTGACTCATAGGCTCCTTTTTCGATTGCTACTACACCAAGGTGTAGCGAAGGGTTCTACTCCTTTCCATGGATTGCTCCACTTTACTCTTGTTATCAACCTTATAATGCTGAGTGTTAAGCAAGGAGGCATCAAGTACCATTTTTGAGTCTTTGGAATGACTCGACCTAGATGTAAATGATTAAATAGAATTCCGATCAACAAATTTATAGCAGAATTTACCAAATCTTCTCTTGTAAGCAAAAATAATATAAGTCAAAGCATACATATATTCAACAGAGATAGTTAAGATTTGTGAATGAATTGTAGCAGCAATTTTTAACTTAAAATAAAGGGACATATTTTGTGTGCGAAAAAATTTTTTTTACCAGTGTTTCACTATGTGAGAGAGAAAATGTATTCATGTCTTGATGTAAATACGGCAGCTGCTGGTATTTTCATCAAGACACTTATATAGAAATATAAGTATTAATCATCATCATGTCCACACTGCTAGCACGGATCTCCCTGGCCCTCCACTGCTTTCGGGATGTCTTCAAGACTATATCCTGTATCGGCACAGAGCTTTTGTATATAGGTTCTAGCTGGTCGTCCTGCTTTTGCTCATCCATGCGAAAGGGGTCCACAGGAGTATAACGCTTATGAGTTCGTCCTTACTTCTCCAGCAGTGTTCCGCATGTCTGGTTCGTCTAACTTGGAGAGTTTTAATGATGGGTGGTAGGGGACCGTACAGCTGCTACTTTGTGGGGTGCTGCATCCAGGACTTGTCTAATATTGCTTGCGGCATTCTTGCGTATTTGCCGTCAAGCTTTTTCTCCATACGTTTACTTAGCGTCCATGTAGTGCATCCATATATCAGTATCGGCACAACCACTGCTTGGAAAAAACTACGTTTTATTTTGTTATATAGTCATCTACAGCATCATAACGACACAATAAATAGACAGACGCAAGAAGACTTCTTTAACAATATTTTACCTCTCACTTCATTTGTAAGGTTTCGAAAAGGGTTACTCAAAGTTTGGGTGTGAGAGGGAGCTGGAGACCGAACATAACTGAAATATTTTGACCCCAAAGTTATGGCCATCAGCGTTGTGTCTTTCTCGTTCTCCATGGCTGTTCAACCGGAGCCCTGGAATCCACTCTCCTGGGTGCTGGCTTTCCTTACTACATCTCGTCCCACCCCCTCTCCAACTATACTGCTTGTCTTCTTCTCGCCTGTCTGTCTTCTGTTCAATTCGTCGGCCTTATATTACCTTCAAACTCCCATGCGGTGATATGGACACGCCTCCACGCCTCCGCAACTTCTTCCGATATCTCGCGACCGGGATGTGTCACTTCCGCTATTTTTGGAATGGCCTGTGTGATCGTCATCGAGCGGAAATACCTGTCATGCAATTCAGAGGTCACTCTCTTCCGGTGCTTCAGTCTATGAGAGTATAATGGGATTTTTTTTTACCTCGTCCCATTTCATCAGCCGATTTCCGCCCACGCGATTTCCTCTCATAAGTGCCATTAAAATGTGTCACTTCCTTCCGGTGCATCACCTTGAATGGCATTTTTGGCCGTATCAAAAGTCAAAACATAACAATTTTATCGGTTAGGTCTGACTTCCATCATACCAATAACCTATCGATAGCTGTTCATGCCTTTGCTAGTCGCGTGTTGATGTATTTCTCGGTTGATCATATTTACCAACCCTCCGCTCGGGCAGGATATGACACAAGGTCAATTTTTAAGCAAAGTTTAACAGATTTGAATTCTGAGTTTTCCTTCTGCTAGACAAGTTGCCTCACCATGGCTGAAGAACCTAGTCTGTCCTTCTATTTGCCCATAGCTGGAGGGAGAATAAAGGATTCATACCTTTCCCAAGGGTATGTGAAATGCAATCAGTCTCGTCCAAGATTTGAACTCGTGTCGCCGTGTCCATTTCCTACGACGATAACCATTACACCACGGGCACTCCCTAAGAACACCACGGGCACATCCTAAAGTGGAATTTTAGATACAAACGTGGAGTTTGAGTTGTGATAGTCATCGTGGCTGGAAATGAATATAGTGACCCGAGATCAAATCCTGGACCAGGCTGTTTGTATTTCATCTAACACTAAAACCTGTATGAATCTATCTATTCTCTCTCCAGCTATTGGTAAATAGTAGGGCAGACTCTTTTTAAAAAAGTTGATCTTGAACTGCATCATACTCGTGTGGGCGAATTGGGTAAGTAGATCTATAAGAATGAAGACCGATAATCCTGTATAAGTCGATCTTGTGCTTAGGCCGTTCCTTAGCTGTGGAATTTAATTCATGGAATAATTGCTTAAGATCGATTGATGATTGATTGATTTTATGGCAAGTCAACAAGTCCGGGATTATTTTATGCGTTCATTAAATATATAAAGGGAATTTATTTTAAACCGAAATATTTTTTTAGTTATATTGTTAGGAATTGTTTTGTAGCAAAAAATATTCTAATAAACCGTAAAATATTTCTTTTGAAGCAATTCAAAATGGCGGCAAATCAAGCAGATTGCTTCCGTCTTGAACAGAGGTCTGTCATCAAAGTTTTGATGGATGACAAGTACAAACCATGTAAAAATATACACCGGAATATGTGATTTGCAAAGAGAAGATATTTTTATTTTAGTCACAAAATGTTCAAAAATTGGCTAAAAATGGGTTCGGCACCACAATCCTGAGTCGAAAGGAGAGTACGTGAAATAGAAACACATTGACTCTCCGATAAAGGAAAACGTTGCGGGAGTAGCGGTCAATAAAGAAGGTTATGCTGGGTTCTGGTTCATCAAGAGACCAATGACTATGGATATCGTTAAAAAGGTGTGAGTGGTACATATTACTTTCTATTGCCAATTCCTTAGGCAATATTTTACCTGATTCACTGAATAAGACTCGTATTTTCATTGTTGTGCAGTCTTTTTGCACAGGATCATATGATATAAGTTATTCCTAGATTCTATTTGACCCATAGATGGAACCCTATAAGATACTAGGACCCTAGATCAGAGGAGAGAGTCCTCGTGGTGTTGTGGCTAAAGTGCTGATTTGCAATATTGTAGTGAAGAACCTAGTCTGCCCAACTATTTACCCATAGCTCGAGAGGGAATAATTGGATTCATACCTTTCCCAAGGGTGTTAGTGCTATGTGAAATGCAATCAGTCTCTACCATGATTTGAACTCATGTCGCCGTGTCCATTTCCTACGACGATAACCATTACACCATGGGCACCTCGGTTGATGAGACACGGCTTCCTAGGTAGGTGAACTTGTCCACTAAATACTTACATACGCGCTCAGTATTAAGATAGATAAGCAATATATTGAAATAAAATGTATTCCTAAAAGAAAAGAACGTAGAAAAAGAAAAAGAAAGACTTGACCGATAAAATGAAACGCAGTTTTTTCCAAGCAGCGGTCGTGTCGATACTGCTATATGGATGCACCACCTGGACCCCAACAAAACGGCTCGAAAAGAAGCTAGACGGCAACTACACAAGAATGTTGCGAGAAATATTAAACAAGTCCTGGCGGCAACACCCCACAAAGCACCAAATATACGGCCACCTGCCTCCCATCACGAAAATTATCAAAGTTAGACGAACCAAACATGCAGGACACTGCTGGAGGAGCAGAGACGTGCTCATAAGTGATATACTCCTATGGACCCCCACTTATGGCCGAGCACAAGCAGAACGACCAGCTCGAACATACATACAGCAGCTATGTGAAGATACAGGATGTACTCCAGAAGATCTGCGAGAAGCGATGAACGATAGGGAAAATGGCGAGAGAGGGTCAGGGATATCCGTGTGGGTAGCACGTCATGATGATGATGATGTTTTGGGTTTTGATCCTTTAGATTTTTCGTGGTAAGTCAAATATTTTGGTATCTCGAAATTCAAAAACTTGCATGACTGGTTAATGAGTGCAAAAATACAGATGCTTCTGGACCCCCTTTTTTTGCATAAAGATAAACATTTTTTTAGAATGGAAATCGGTTAAATTACCCAGACATTCAGGACACTGCTGGAGAAGCAAGGATAAGCTCATAAGTGATGTACCCCTATGGAGCCCCGCATATGGCCGGGCAAAAGCAAGACGACCAACTCGAACATACATACAGCAGCTATGTGAGGATAAGGGATATAGCCCTGAAGACCTGCCGGAGGCGATGTGTAGTGGCAAGAGAGGGTCAGGGATATCCGTGCTAGCGGTACGACATGATGATATATGTTCGAGCTAGTCGTCTTGCTTTTGCTTGGCCATATGCGGGGGTCCATAGGAGTACATCACTTATGAGCTCGTCCTTGCTTCTCCAGCAGTGTCCTGCATGTCTGGTTCGTCTAGCTTGGATAGTTTTCGTGATGGGAGGCAGGTGGCCGTATAGTTGGTGTCTTGTGGGGTGTTGCTGCCAGAACATGTTCAATATTGCTCGCAACATTCTTGTGTAGTTGCCGTCTAGCTTCTTCTCCAGCCGTTTAGTTAGCGTCCAAGTAGTGCACCCATATAGCAGTATCGACACGACCGCTGCCTGGAAGAAACTGCGTTTCATTTTATCGGTCAGGTCTGATTTCCATATGATCGAGAGCCTATCGATAGCTGTCCATGCTTTCGTTCAGCGTCTCATCAACCGAAAAATACATATATATATATATATATATATACAAATATGAAAAAACATATGGTCTTCAGAGGATTATTTTATTTAGAATATTGAAATATTTGCCAACATTAAACGTCGCCGTTTTTAAACCTTCATCAAGACGTATGAATTTTTAAATGAAACCAAATAATGAAAAAGTTTTTAACATTCTATTTCTGTTAAAAGCATTGACAATGACAAAGGGTGTGTTATGGAATTTTTGAAATTGGTGGAGATAAATAGAATGATATAAATACGAAGACAGACAGATGGTTTTGATATGACTTTTTTTAAAGGAAATACGTCACGTTTTAAAGATAATTTTCGAACGTTAATCATATCACATGAAATCGAAACAGAACGCCACCAACTGATTTAGAAAGTTTAAAACTTCTTTTTTTTCTTTTGTTTCTATTAAAAATTCATAGGCGCTGAAAAACTTGAACATGATATATTTGCAAATATTTCAATAACATCCTCTGAAGAACACGTGTTTTTTGTTGTTTTTTTTTTTTTTTTTTTGTTTGTTTTTTTCATATTTGTAGATTTTCAATAGAGCCAGATTTATTTCAAGTTTTCCCACACACATATATATATATATATATATATATATATATATATATGCAGGACACTGCTGGAGAAGCAGGGATGAGCTCATAAGTGATGTTCTCCTAAGGGCCCCTCACATGGCCGAGCAAAAGCAGGGCGACCAGCTCAAACCTACATACAGATACAGCAGCACTGTGGGGATACGGGATGTAGCCCTGAGGACCTGCCAGAAGCGATAAACGATTGGGTGGAGTGGCGACAGAGGGTCAGGGATATCTGTGATGGTGTCACAACAAGATGATAATGATGATATATATATATATATATATATATATATTGTCATCCATAGACAGACAGTTTCGTTGTATCACAACTCTTCAGTGTGACTAGCACGTAGGACGCTTGAAGGTAGGATCGAAACCCACCCAACTTTACGTTAGACTTAGTATCAGACCGCTCAGGCAGCAGGCGCACCACGTTGGCCAAGGAATTATAAGGCATTATGAAGCAGCAGCAGCAGCAGCAACAGCAGAAGCAGCAACAGCAGCAGCAACAACAACAACAGTTGCAGCAGCAGCAGCGTTCGTTTTGTTTACCTTTCATAGATTACCGGATACCAAAGTGGTCAATTCGTTCGAAGAGCTTTGCATTATGCAAGCGGCAGTCGAAAATTCCTTCGTCAGAGTGCTCAACCCCCATGGGGGAGCGTATATATTGTCATCCACAGACACAGTGTTTCGTTGTATCACAACTCTTCAGTGTGGCTAGACGCGTAGAACGCTTGAAGCTAGGATCGAAACCCGCCCAACCTTATGTTAGACTTAGTATCAGACCGCTCGGACAGTAAGCGCACCACGCTGGCTAAGGAATTATGAAATATTATGTAGCAGCATGTGAGCAGCGTTCGTTTTGTTTACATTTAATACCTTACCGGATACCAGAGTGCTCAATTCGCTCGAAGAGCTTTGCTTTATGCACGCGGCAGCCGAAAATTCCTTCGCCATTTAGGAGCGTATATATATATATATATATATAGTCATCCACAGACAGATCTGTTTCGTTCTATCAGAACTCATCAGTGTGGCTAGACAGTATCTTCCCGTAGCTGGGATCGAAACCCGGTTGACACAAACGTCAACCCAAGCTTCCAACCATTCAGCCACGAGAAGATATTAGCTTCGAACTAAATTTTAAACAGTTATGAATCACAATTACTATTGTTTACATACATCCGTTCAAACGGTAGCCGAGACCTCAATTCAAACGAAGAGGCTTGCAATAGACGCTAATGGCAACACGATTATTTCTTCGCCAGAGAACTCAACCCCACGGGGGTAGGGGAGTATATATATATATATATATATATATAGGATCTTTGTGACAAAGATTAATGACAACTAACCAACTTGTTTTTCCACAAATAGGATATATTTTATTATGAATAACAATAAGCTGACATGTGAGGGAAATTATATGGAATTTTTGTTCGATGGAGACACGTGAAAGCACCATATGGCACTACTCTTTTAAAATCCAATCAATTTGGAAACTACTCAAGAATTTGAGAACAGAATTATTCTTGGCGTCTGGTTTATATTTCCTTTGTGAGTTCAAACTTTCTATCGAGAGATGTTCTTTATTTATCTGCCAAATTTGCTAAAAGTCTGTTTCTTTTCGTCCATATTTTTTTTTTTTTTGTATTCAACAATTTCTATTTTGATATCAGACGTTGTGCTTATCTACCTAGCAAAATGGCGACAGAACGAATTATTTAATATTTGTGAGGAAGTTCAGGTTTTTTTTTCTTCTTAAATTAAAAACAAATCCAGTCAATTTTTCTCGTATATTTCCTTTTTCTTTTTCTTTTTCTTTTTAGATATGCTTTCCTTTATCTCTGACTAAATTTAAATAAAAGATTGCCTGGGCTTTTTATTTTTATTTTTATTTTTATCTATTCATTCATTTTTATTTGTTTATTGATTTTGCATATAGTGTTGATAATTTCAAAGACATTGGCATAATGGTTAGAGTGTTAGCCAATGGTCTGGGAGATCAGGGTTCAATCCCAGGTCGAATCATACCAAAGACTCAAAAAATGGTACTTGATGCTACCTTGCTTAACACTCAGCATTATAAGGTAAGGATCAAAGGTAAAGTGGAACAATCCAAGGAAAGTAGTAGCTGTGTAGTAGCTATCGAAAAAGGAGCCTTCGGGTTGTCCTCGACTTCGATCGCCTATCTTACTTACTTACAGAACCCTTTTTGTCAAATAAGTGTAATTGGCTGTTTGGGGTTAATTGAGAACTTGTTTATAATTAGATAATTTGTCTCGTGACCGAAGTTTAGAAGAGACAGAATATTTAATTTTTCAGCAGAGAAACCGTAAAGAGGCGATTGTGCGTTTTTTGTTTTTTTTTCTTTTTTTTTTCTTTTTTTTATCTCTGGTCTTACTAGCTCCTAAGGTCGTGAACCAGATAATGTGTATACAAGAAAAGTCGTAAAGTTGTCTCCCTTTGTCGAGGGTAACCCGAAGGTTCCCTTTTCAATAGCTACTACACCGACGTGTAGGGGAGGGCGCTACTCCTTTCCCTGGATTACTCCACTTTACCCTTGATTCGAACCTTATAACGCTGAGTGTTAAGCAAGGAGGTATAAAGTACCATTTTTTAAATCTTTGGTATGACGCAACCTGGGATTGAACCTAGGTCTCCCGGACCATAAGCGAACACTCTACCCACTTGGCCAATGAGCCGGTACCAAAGTTGCCAAAGAAGCAGATAAACTATAAGCGAAAAAGATGTGGTTTTGTTCATACCGGTAAAAACTTAAACCAATGCGAATAGGGAAGACAAGATAGCGGCGAGGACGACAGACGATATTTATGTTTCTGTCTGATTTTTTTTTTTTTTTTTTCTTTTTCGTCTGGCTGAAATTCACAGTGACCTCCTTTGTTATTTCGTTAATATTTACTTCCAGGAATGAGAGCCCAAAATCTGAGTTTAATACGAAAACCATTCGACTATCTACAAAGGGGATTTATTCATAGTGGCGAACGTTTGTGTTGAACCAGCTAAACTTGTTGGGTTTACTGATAACGGAAGAATGGTTCTCCAATGTGTAAAAGATTCTTCCGAACAACATTTTGCAAGTTTTAATTTTATAGCTTTTCCTTCTCTTCGATAAGTTGCCCTGCGAAGACGAGAGAATCAATCTGGACGTATAAAGACCCAACAGATCAATAAAAAAAATGTGAACTGTTCTACTAACTACACAGCTGATTTGGCGGTATACATTCTTCCTACCACCATTCGATTTCAAACTATTTAGGCTTAGTAAATATGAAATATTGAGGATTTCGAACTGGGATTCTCAATTGTAACCCATATTATTATATATATATATATATCCTGTATGTATTGGCGCATCACAATCTTCCTACATATTCAACGTTATTATTAATTACTATTATTAATTATTAGGATTCCCCACAAGGAAAGCTGGTTCGGTACTTTCTTCAGGCCATAAATTTCATTTTGTTTTCCAAAAAAAAAATTTTGGTCGTTAAATATCAAGAAGTCAGGATTTCAAACGCTGTTTTTCAAGGCTACCACGCAGTTTACCATATTTGAGTGACTGATGCTACACATTCCTCCGGGCACAACTTTAATCAATTTGTTTTCGACATGAACTAATCTAGTCTTATTAAATATTTTTAAAAATTCTGGATTTCAAATGCTGATTCTCAAGTCTGACCGGCAAGATATTACTAAAAAGACTGGTGGTACAGATTCTTCCTTTCTCCGCTCGGTTTTATTCTAAATTATCAAGGCTAATTAAATCTAAAAAACATTCAGAATTTCGGATGCTGATTCTCAAGGCTGGCAGATCGACTAGTTTATTTAATTTTTATTAATTTATTTATTTGTTTTTGACTTAATAAATTCAGTTCAGAAAGTGAATTTTTATCATATTTACCTAACCCCTCCGCTTGGGCAGGATATGACACAAGGTCAATTTTTAAGCGGAGTTTAACAGGTTTAAATTCAGAGTTTTCCTTCTCCTAGACTAGTTGCCTCACCAAGGCTGAAGAGCCTAGTCTGCCCTACTATTTACCCATAGCTGGAGGGAGAAAGATAGGATTCATACCTTTCCCAAGGGTATTAGGGCTATGTGAAACGCAATCAGTCTCGTCCAAGATTTGAACACGTGTCGCTGTGTCCATTTCCTACGACAATAACCATTACACCACGGGCACCTCCGAAAGTGAATTTTTATATACAAACGTGGAGTTTGAGTTGTGATGGTCATCGTGGCTGGAAATGAATATAGTGACCCTAGATCAAATTCCTGGACCAGGCTGTTTGTATTTCATCTAACACTAAAACCTGTATGAATCTATCTATTCTCTCTCCAGCTATTGGTAAATAGTAGGGCAGACTCTTTTTAAAAAAGTTGATCTTGAACTGCATCATACTCGTGTGGACGAATTGGGTAAGTAGATCTATAAGAATGAAGACCGATAATCCTGTATAAGTCGATCCTTAGCTGTAGAAGTTAATTCATGGAATATTTGCTTAAGATCGATTGTTGAGTGATTGATTTTATGGCAAGTCAACAAGTCCGGGATTATTTTATGCGTTCATTAAATATATAAAGGGAATTTATTTTAAACCGAGATATTTTTTTAGTTATATTGTTAGGAATTGTTTTGTAGCAAAAAAATATTCAAATAAACCGTAAAATATTTCTTTTGAAGCAATTCAAAATGGCGGCAAATCAAGCAGATTGCTTCCGTCTTGAACAGAGGTCTGTCATCAAAGTTTTGATGGATGACAAGTACAAACCATGAAAAATATACACCGGAATATGTGATTTGTAAAGAGAAGATATTTTTAAAATGTTCAAAAATTGGCTAAAAATGGGTTCGGCACCACAATCCTGAGTCGAAAGGAGAGTACGTGAAATAGAAACACATTGACTCTCCGATAAAGAAAACGTTGCGGGAGTAGCGGTCAATAAAGAAGGTTATGCTGGGTTCTGGTTCATCAAGAGACCAATGACTATGGATATCGTTAAAAAGGTGTGAGTGTACATATTACTTTCTATTGCCAATTCCTTAGGCAATATTTTACCTGATTCACTGAATAAGACTCGTATTTTCATTGTTGTGCAGTCTTTTTGCACAGGATCATATGATATAAGTTATTCCTAGATTCTATTTGACCCATAGATGGAACCCTATAAGATACTAGGACCCTAGATCAGAGGAGAGAGTCCTCGTGGTGTTGTGGCTAAAGTGCTGATTTGCAATATTGTAGTGAAGAACCTAGTCTGCCCAACTATTTACCCATAGCTCGAGGGGGAATAATTGAATTCATACCTTTCCCAAGGGTGTTTGTGCTATGTGAAATGCAATCAGTCTCTACCATGATTTGAACTCATGTCGCCGTGTCCATTTCCTACGACGATAACCATTACACCATGGGCACCTCGGTGGATGAGACACGGCTTCCTAGGTAGGTGAACTTGTCCACTAAATACTTACATACGCGCTCAGTATTAAGATAGATAAGCAATATATTGAAATAAAATGTATTCCTAAAAGAAAAGAACGTAGAAAAAGAAAAAGAAAGACTTGACCGATAAAATGAAACGCAGTTTTTTCCAAGCAGCGGTCGTGTCGATACTGCTATATGGATGCACCACCTGGACCCCAACAAAACGGCTCGAAAAGAAGCTAGACGGCATAATAGAAATAACTAGATTCTATCTGACCCATAGATGGAGCCCTAAAAGATGCTATGACCCTCGATCAGAGGAGAGAGTCCTCGTGGTGTTGTGGCTAAAGTGCTGATTTGCAATATTGTAGTATGAGAGTTCGAACTCCAGTCGCGCTATTACGTTCACTTTCGGTCAAATACTTTTTGAAAAGATATGAAACCTCTTATCGCCCCCATATAGGGTTAAAATAGCATCACTACTGTTCTTCTACAAGGATGACTTTGGCATTAAATAACCCACTAAGATTGATATCCCATTAAACAAAGAATCCAAAGCAAACCAAGCCATCATTATTATTTTATTACTAGTTCGACTCGATCTTAATAAAACTGCTATGGAGGTGAATTATTTTGCTAGTACAGCTACTGTTCTTCTACAATTATGGCTTTGGCTTTAGATAACCCATGACGGTTGATATGCCATTAAACAAAGAAACGAGATTGAGCCAAGCCAAGCCATCATTATTATTTTAATTTTAGTTCGACTCGATCTTGAAAAAACTGCTTTGGAGGTGAATTACTTTTGCTGGTACCACTACTGTTCTTCTACAAGGATGGCTTTGGCATTAAATAACCCACGAACGTTGATATGTCATTAAACAAAGAAACCAAACTAAGCCAAGCCATCATTATTATTTTATTACTTGTTTGACTCGATCTTAATAAAACTGCTTTGGAGGTGAATCACTTTTACTGGTACCACTATTGTTCTTCAGCAAGAGTGGCTTTGACATTAAATAACCCCCAAAGGTTGATATCCCATTAAACAAAGAAACTAAAACTACTATATAGCTTAGGCTCACTCATTCAGATTCTTATAGCACAAGGCTAGAGTCGAATGGGTAATGGACCATGAGATTCATAGACAGAAAATCTCTCTCTCTCTCTCTCTCTCTCTCTCTCTCTCTCTCTCACAATCAAATACCCTGTCGACAGTACTTAGAATATTCTCTCTCACTTTCAGACGGGTAAGCTACACCCATAAACACCCTTAACCCCTTTTCCTGCTTTTGGTTAAATAGTACCACTACTGTTTTCAACAAGGATGGCTTTGGCATTAAATAACCCACGAACGTTGATATACCATTAAACAAAGAAACCAAACCAAGCCAAGCCATCATCATTATCTTATTACTAGTTTGACTCGATCTTAATAAAAATGTTTTGGAGGTGAATCCCTTTTGCTGGTACAACTACTGTTCTTCCTAAAGGATGGTTTTGGCATTAAATAAACCATAAAAGTTCATACGCCATTAAACAAAGAAACCAAGCCAAACTACTCCGGATTAGAGAAGAATTTAGATTAATGGAGCCTCACCATCATACACAGTTTTGTATCATACTGAGGCCAACCATTTTTTCGATCGGTTTACAGGGAATAGGGTCAGGGTATTCAAAACCCCACTAACTGGAGTTTTTTTTGGGGGGGGGGTTATATTTCAAAATTTAACCTTACAAAAATTCTTACGCATGTAATAGTCGATTTTGTGGCCTAAAAGTTTTGTTGTTTTTTTTTAATTCGACCAATACACGAGTTTAATCGGAACTTCTGAATACGTCCCCTCCTATATAAATTCCTTCAGTGTTGAAAACAGATAAGATTTCAAAAACTGACAAATCTATCCAAACCTTTTCAAATCATCCGGAGGTTGCAGGTTCAATCCCAACTGCCAGTAAGAATAACAAGGAATAGTTACTATAATTTTGGTTGTGATTTTTCGGATTGTTGTCCTCATCTTTATTGCTGTTAGTTGAAACACAGCGTTTCGGCCGCTGTATCCTCCGGCCTTCCTCCGGTGACTCTTGTTTATCTGGGCATAGAAATAGAAAATCATTTTTAAATTTTGATTTTTTTTTATGTTTTCTATGCTGATAAGGCCACCTGGGGATGGTCGGAGGATACAACGGCCGAAACGTTATGTTTCAACTAACAACAATAAAGATGAGGACAACAGTCTGAAAAATCACAACCGAAATAATGTACACCTCAAAAATTCAGACACTTGTACCCGTTCATGGTTTACAGAATTGGAACAGTCTAGTCCACTGTGGAGGCAAATGCCTGCTGCGGCTCGTTCCAGACTATGCAGTAGTGTTTCGGCTTGGTTGGGTGTATTCGCCAGTAACGCTATGTCATCGGCGTAGTCGGCATCGGTAATTGTTTTTGCGGGGTACCTTCTGTTTCTTTTCTTTTTCAGATCGAAGCCGTTTTCTCTGATACTATCAATCGAAGTTCTAAGCACGTAGTCTAAACAGATGATAAAGATGTATGGGGTTAGCGTGTCCCCTTGTAGTACTCCTGCTACAATGTTAGCCTCCATGTCAATGCACATAAAACTGAATATATATGCTATAATCAAACAGGTGACATTTCCACACTAGACGGAACCTCTCTGAAACTGGTAGACAAATTCACCTACCTAGGAAGCAGTGACTCATCAACCGAAAAAGACATCGATACACGGTTAACGAAGGCATGGACAGCTATCGTTAGGTTTTCGATCATATGGAAATAAGACCTGACCGATAAAATGAAACACTGTTTCTTCCAGGCAGCGGTCGTATCGATACTCCTATATGGATGCACTACTTGGACGCTAACTAAACGGCTGGAGAAGAAGCTTGACGGCAATTACACAAGAATACTGTGAGCAATATTGAACAAGTCCTGGCGACAACACCCCACAAGGCACCAACTATACGGCCACCTGCCTCCCATCACGAAAACTATCTATGCTAGACGAACCAGACATGCAGGACACTGCTGGAGAAGGAAGGACGAGCTCATAAGTGATGTACTCCAATGGACCCCCGCATATGGCCAAGCAAAAGCAGGATGACCAGCTCGAACCTACATACAGCAGCTATGTGAGGATACGCCGAAGACCAGCCAGAGGATGTGAATGATAGGGAGAAGTGGTGAGAGAGGTCAGGGATATCCGTGTTAGCGGCACGACATGATGATGATGATGATGATGATGACTCCACTGTGAATTGAATAAAGGGTTCAGTTCAAGGTTCCGTGTGAGCTCCTGATGTTGAATACCATAACCATAATGATACCATCTCAATCACAACAGTAATAAACAAATGCACAATATAAATACAATACAGGCAGACGCTGTTGCTTCAGGTACGAACGGGTTTATTAACTCCTGACTTCGGTTTTTCGACACGAGGTGAGAGACACAGTTCTTAAAAGCTTATGCAAACCATACTATCTGACCCCATTTCAATGCGTGACGCATCTTGTGATGTTTAAGATCTCTGTCGATAGAGATACAAAAACCTAACTACATCTTCAAAAGCCCAAATCCAACTCTATGCCTCAATGGCGGAAACTCAACTCTCTTTTTCATAATCCTCAGATTCTCAGGACCATCTCTTCTGGGCATGACGTCATCCACGCTCTAGCCTCATTTCCTGTCAGGGCGTTTATTATGTTAAATAGTGATTGTCATATCCTTCGCGTACGAGCGTAAACTGCGCTAATTGACTATGCACCGGGACTCTTAACCCGAATAGTTCAAAGTCTTACCAAACTGAATGATAAAATATAATTAACAAAAAATGATTAATATAAAAAAAATCATTCCTTAATTATATAACACTGAGTTCAACATGAAACACCAGAAGAAGGCAGAAGGACATATCAGCCGAAATGTTGAGAGTATAACAATAGCTATGAAGATGAAAACAATCGTTCGATTATTCTAAGCGATAAAAACTACTCAAACTTTTTCAAAAGAAAATTATTTCGTCATATAAATCACGAATACTCTTGCCTGAACATTGTGGTGATAATACACAGTTCTGGGTTAAAATTAGTGGGGGCGCCATACGTGAAGAATATTTATACCGCTAATTTTTTTTTTTTACTTTTTTCGTAGGTATTTTTAGTAAGCAAATAAACATATCAAAGATATGACGCAAGCGTCTCTGTTTAACGTTCTGATTTCGTGAAAGACGTCAAATAAATCAAACGCATTTTTTTTAACAAACAGAATATTTTTTACCAAAAGGAAAGTGTGAAAGAATGTATTCACTCAATGTTCGAGAAGAAAAATAAGAAATCATCGATTTTTTTTACACTTTTATTCGCCATCCGGGTAGGAGGAATGTAATGGTTAAAGAGATGGTCTGCTGAATCGTAGTAAGCGAGTTCAAATTCCAGTCGCGCTATTACGTTCACTTTCGGTATGAAAGGAAAGTCATGAAACCCGTTATCCTCCAAGCTAGGGGTGAAATAGTACCACTGCTGTTCTTCTAGAAGGATGGCTTTGGCATTAAATAACCCACAAAGATTGTGTGGTATATTGACCTCCGACCCGGCCAAGCTGTCAAAATAGGAAATGCACCTGTGTAAATAACAGGTACATCCGGTCGAGGAATATCAGGATATGACCTTGACTGTCGAGGGGTTGAATTGAGTGCGAAATTGTGACGCCCGCAGGAAGAAGAGTCGGCGTCAAATTATTATATAACCTCTGCGACAGGAAGTTCAAATTAGTTGCTGTAGAGAGAACCAGCACCCAGCAGAGGGGGCCCTCAGGACCCTGATTGAGCAGTTGGAGATAAGATGTGGTAGAGAGAACCAGCATCCAGCAGAGGGGGCCCTCAGGCCCCTGATTGAGCAGTTGCAGTTGAAGAGAAGATGCTGGAACGAGGACCATGTCCCAGAGAGGCTGGGCCCCAGGTCCCCGGTTGAGCAGCCCAGGAGAACGGGAAAGAAACGCTGTTATGGCCGTAAGAGTGGGGGTATATATGTTGCAGTTCTGTTTGGTCTCCAACTCCCTCTTACACACAACCCTTTCAATAAAGTGAGAGGTGTATTTTTCTAAAGACCTGTGTCCGCTCATCTTCATTGCGTCGTTATGTTTCTGCATATTATGTATTATGTGGCTATACAACAATTGATATGCCATTAAACAAAGAAACCAATCCGAGTAGGATGACATCATTAATCATCGAGGCGTCTCCACAATACCGATTCCTTCAACTCTCCCTCTCACCTTCCATCCCTATCAGCCATCGCCTTTGTAAAGTCCTCTAGAAGGCATCCAGTGTCCGCTGTTTCATCAGCGCAGCCCAGCATCTCTTGCTTGTCTTTCTTGGACGGTTTGCGAGTGGGGAGATAAACAGCCGTACAACTGCTGTTTGATGGGACGCTGCTTCCAGGATTTGTTCCAAACAGCATGCAGGATACTTATATATTTCCCGTATAGTATTTTCTCCGTGGGTTTCGTTAGGGCACAAGTGGTGCAACCATACAGTAGCACTAAAC
This sequence comes from Sepioteuthis lessoniana, assembly GCA_963585895.1. Classification (NCBI taxonomy): domain Eukaryota; kingdom Metazoa; phylum Mollusca; class Cephalopoda; order Myopsida; family Loliginidae; genus Sepioteuthis; species Sepioteuthis lessoniana. The sequence continues at coordinate 11,424,915 of OY757924.1, read as the reverse complement.
TGCAAGAAACGTGCTTCCTACTCTTAAGAGATATCTGAGAGACGCGCTTCAAATGGCGAAGATGAAAACTTTGTTACCACCTACCTGCAAGCAGTAGCTAGGTGCATACCAACTAAACCACGAGCCAAACGTCGAGTTCTCTGGGTATTCAAAAGCAGTTATTGTTTAGTTGCCTTGTTTAATAGCATTTCAACATTCAAGTGTTATTTAATGCCAAAGTCATCCTTGTAGAAATATGAATTTTTCAATATAATGATTTTAAATTCTTTAAATTCTTATTTTTTATTTCATTTTATTTTATTTTATTAGTTCATTTATTTTTGTAGATCCTTTTGTTGTATACTCATGACGATATCAATAATAATGATAGTAATGCGGGCAGACTCTGGTGTTCCTGATACGAACGGGTTTATTTCTTTCTGCCTTCGGCTCTGGGCGACACGAGGAGAGAGACACAATTCATAAGGGTCCATATTAACCATACTATGCTGACACCCTGACAACGTGCGGTGCATCTTATAGTGTCTAAGATCTCAACTCACCTCATATCGAGACCCAAACTGATCTGATCTGATCCGAAAAACTCTACTGCCTTCTTCGACAGTCAAACCTTAACTCTTGTCTTTTCTAAATTCAAAAACTCTCAGACCATTTCTTCCGGGTATGACGTCATTTACCCACTCAATTCACTTCATCAGCCCGTCCAGCCCCATTTGTTGTCTGGGGGTTTATTATAACAGATGATGGATGTTATATCTTTTTCATATGAGCATGCAAGTGCCCCGTCTGGCTACGAGACCTGAACCAAGAGACACCGAGTCGTTCAAAGCCTTAACAAACTAAATAATAAAATATAATTAACGAAAAATGATTAATATAATCAATAATATGATCAATAATTAGATTAATTGTATAACACTTCTAGGCCCTGGTGGGGGCAGCTGCGTTGAAACAAAAATACCAAGCCCAGTTGGTTGAGACTGTAGAATACACCGGCTGCATCTCTACAGAGGAGTAAAACCCCATCACTAACAGGGGTCCATGCTAAACAATCTGATGGTGAGGTTCAGGGGAATGTGGAGTACTCCTTCATTAACATTACTCCCATGTCCAATCTGACCCAGAATGGTAACACTTGATAAGGTCCTATTTATGAGTCAAATAAAACAGTGTGACATTTAACCTGTATGCAAAGAAACAGGTTTTGTTAGACCAAATTATTAGTTTGGTTTCTTTTTTTAATGGCATATCAACTTTTGAAGGTTATTTAATGCCGAAGCTATTCTCCTAGAAGAACAGTAGTGGTACTATTTTTTTCTTGAAAAGGAATAACGTCGGTAAGAATCTTTTCTTCCCTATTTTCTGTTAACTGAAAGAAAAGAAAAAATCGTGTTGCTTGACTCAATACAGGATTCGAACTTGAGTCCCTACATTATCTTCATCCTTTTCCCTCTGTCTGTTTTTCTTGGTTTGGTTTGGTGGTATATCAACCTCTGTGGGTTATTTAATGCCAAAGCTATTCTCCTAGAAGAACAGTAGTGGTACTATTTAACCCATACCTGGGAGGATAATGGGGTTCATACCTTTCCAAAGGGTATTCGCCCAGAAGTGAACGTAATAAGGCGACTGGAGTTCGAATTCGCGAACTCCGATTCCGCAATCCATCCCTTTAACCATCACACCACGAGGACACCCCAACTAAATTATTAGTGATAAATAGTGATACTTGGAACCATTTGACTGTGTGCAAATGAATGATAAATATTGAATAGAATTATTCGTATTAGATTGCAAAGATGAAAACCATTGAACGCTTAAAAATTGACCTTGTGTCATATCCTGCCGGAGCGGAGGAGTTGGTAAATAGGATTAAAACCATTTAACAGCGTAGAAATAATAGTAATACTACTGTGCGAACAAATTAGTCCAAACACATTTAAAAATGAAATTACCTACAAACTATGTGCAAGCAAATACCTGTTACTGTTACATAGCAAAACTTGAAACAATTTAACTATGTAAAATTAAATAATAAAAAATAGAATTATTTGTGTTTGATAGAAATGCTTGAAACTATTTAACTGTGCGTAAAAAATGAGCTCAGGTTCGTTTACAAATATTATCAACAAAATGTGTCTAATACATACATATTTAGCATATATTTGGCATTAAATAACCATACATAAAACCAAACCAAACCAAGTCGTATATATTTAGTATATATGTGTAAAGAGGATTTTGCATTAAATAACCAACAATGGTTGATCTGCCATAAAACCAAACCAAACCAAATCATATATATAATTAGTATATATGTGTAAAGAGGATTTTGCATTAAATAACCAACAATCGTTGATATGCCATAAAACCAAACCAAACCAAATCATATATATTTAGTATATATGTGTAAAGAGGATTTTGCATTAAATAACCAACAATGGTTGATATGCCATAAAACCAAACCAAACCAAATCATATATATTCAATATATACGTATATAAATACCGGCTCATTGGCCTAGTATATATTTAGCATATATTTGGCATTAAATAACCTTACAATGTTTGATATGCCATAAAACCCAACCAAACCAAATCATATATATTTAATATATATGTATAAAGAAGATTTGACATTAAATAACCTACAATGGTTGATATGCCATAAAACCTAACCAACCAACCAGCGTTTGTCAGAAGTAACATGTCTGATTTCTCGAAAGAAAATGACGGGTTTGTCACCATAACAATTGGTTTCCAAACGAAGCGAATCATGTATTTCCTATAGTTAGCAAATTAAACTTTGTTGCAAGTGGACGGTGGGGAAATTGTCTGTTTGTCTTCGAATTAGGCTAATATGAAAATGCTACTGAAACGACAGGGAAACAAGGAATAAAGACCAGAAAACAGAAGGAGAAAAAAAAGTGAAGAAATTTTGAAGATTTTTGAAAAAAGCGAAAAAGAGTGAAAGAAAAATTAACCAAAAATCTACGAAAACAAAGACAGGCTCGTGAAGAAGATAGCTTATGGTTTGGTTGGTTGGGTTTTTATGGCATATCAACCTTTGTAGGTTATTTAACGCCAAATCCATTTTTATGTAAATAATCAGTTCTATTGAAAACAATTCAGTTTAGCATAAGTACACAGTTTAATTGTCAAAAGCATTTCCATTTCAAACTATTCAAGCAGTTATATGTAACAATTCAGTTAAGTGTAAATACAGTTTTAATGTCGAAAAACAGTTCTATTTCATATAATTCAGTTAAGCAGAAGCACGCAATTTAAACGTAAGTACGGTTTAATTGTCAAAAACATTTCTATTTCAAGCTATTCAGTTTACTCAAACAATTTAGTTTAGCATAAGTATGCTGTTAGTTCTATTTAAACCATAGATAGGGCCCTATCAGGTGCTACCACTCCGGGCCCGAGTGGACCTGGGAGCAATGGGAATGAAGGTGTACTCCGCATTCCCCAAAGCTCCAGCATTGCTGGAACCTCACCATCAGATTGTTTAGTGTCTTACCCTTCTGCAGAGGTGCAGTCAGTGTATTCTCCAGCCCTAGCCGACTGGGCAATACACAGAGTTAAACGTCGAACAGTTTTATTTTAGATAATTCAGTTCAGCACAAGTACACAGTTGAGACGTCAAAAACAGTTCTATTTCGAGCAATTCAGTTTAGCTTTAGTACGCAGTTTAAATGTCAAAACAGTTATATTTTAAACAATTCAGTTTAGCATAAATACGCAGCTTAAATGCAAAAATCAGTATAGTGAAAGAAGCACAGTTTAGTTCTATTTAATCCATAGATAGGGACCTTATCAGGTGCTACCACTCCGGGTCAGAGTGGACCTGGGAGCGATGGCAATGAATGGGTACTCCGCATTCCCCAAAGCAGCAGTTTTGCTGGAACCTCACCATTTGTTTAGTGTCATATCCAGGACATTCGTTTGGGGGGAGTCTTACCCCTCTGCAGAGAAGCAGTCAGTGTATTGTACAGCCCCAGCCGACTGGGCGAAGAAGATAGGGTAAAACACGTTTAACTTTAATCAACAACAAAAAAAGCATTGAGAAAATTTAAATGAAAAACTTAGAAATTTATAATAAAGTCTTCAACAATCAAAAAAAAAGAAGTAGAATGGAAAAGAAAACGTTTCATTGGATGCTCCATTCATAAAGCCCTGTGCCACATCTAAGCAAAAAACTCACAAACAAAAAATTCACTAACATCAGGGTAGCAAATTGGGCGCCCCGTGTGGTGTAAAGATTAACAAGCTACACTAGCAAACCTTCGCGGGGAATTAGAGTCTCACTGGGTGCCCCATTCATGCGGCCTTGTGCCACATCTAAGCAAAAAACTGAGTAAATTACCACTGGTTAGCAAAGCGAGTATGTCACTATGTGAGAGAGAAAGTATATCTATGCGCTAATATCAAAGCGAATAGGGCTAAAAATTTCATCAGCCAGCGAAAACTGAAATAGTAGTAGTAACAAATGTAGGAAACAAAAATGCTTTTGCTCAATTAAAATTGATTAAATGGTATTGAAATTAAATGCAATTTGAAGGAACAGAATGTTAAATTTTCACTCAAAACAGATAAAGTTTGTTTGTTTGCTTGGTTGGTTTTATGGCATATCAACCTTTGTAGGTTATTTAACGCCAAATCCATTTTTATGAAAATTATCTGTTCTATTGAAAACAATTCAGTTTAGCATAAGTACACAGTTTAATTGTCAAAAACATTTCCATTTCAAACTATTCAAGCAGTTATATGTAATAATTCAGTTAAGTGTAAATACAGTTTTAATGTCGAAAAACAGTTCTATTTGAAATAATTCAGTTAAATATAAGCACACAGTTTAAGTGTAAGTACGGTTTAATTCTCAAAAAACGTTTCTATTTCAAGCAATTCAGTTTAATCAATTCATTTTAGCATAAGTATGCTGTTAGTTCTATTTAACCCATAGATAGGGCCCTATCAGGGGCTACCACTCCGGGCCAGAGTGGACCTGGGAGCGATGGCAATGAAGGGGTACTTCGCATTCCCCAAAGCTCCAGCACTGCGGGAACCAAAATAAATAAAGTCGAAAGTATTAAAGCATAAATCTACTGAAGACTGTGTCTATTTTGTCCCTTATTTGTAAGATTGAGACAGACTCGAAATTAAATAAAAATATTGATGACTTATCGAAGTAGTTTTAAAATGTTGATGACTTATCTAATTGGTTAGGAAAATATACTAGAGGAGGAAGAGATTTATTATAGATTTATAAAATGTGCTTAGGACTTCGATCGACAAAATCAGAGAAAATAGCTTCGAGCTGACTAAGAGAAGAAGCAAAAGGTACCCCGCAAAAACAATCACGGACGCCGACTACGCTGATGACTTGGCGTTACTAGCGAATACGCCTAATCAAGCAGAGACACTACTGCATAGTCTGGAACGAGCTGCAGCTGGCAATGCAAACAAAACTGAATATATGTGTTACAACCAAACGGGCAACATTGCCACACTAGACGGAGCCTCTCTGAAACTAGTAGACGAATTTACCTACCTAGGAAGTAGCGTCTCATCAACCGAAAAAGACATCAACACACGACTGACGAAGGCATGGACAGCTATCGATAGGCTCTCGATCATATGAAAGTCGGACCTAACTGATAAAATGAAACGCAGTTTCTTCCAGGCAGCGGTTGTGTCGATACTGCTATATGGATGCACCACATGGACGCTAACGAAGCGGCTGGAGAGGAAACTAGACGGAAATTACACAAGAATGTTGAGAGCAGTATTAAACAAGTCCTGGCGACAACACCCCACGAGACTCCAACTATACGGACACTTGCCCCCCATCACGAAAACTATACAAGTCAGACGAACCAGACATGCGGGACACTGCTGGAGAAGCAAGGACGAGCTCATAAGCGATGTACTCCTGTGGACCCCCACATATGGATGTACAAAAGCAGGACGACCAGCACGAACTTACATACAGCAACTATGTGAGGACACAGGATGTAACCCAGAAGACCTGCCGGAGGCGATGAATGATAGGGGGGGATGGCGAGAGAGGGTCAGGGATATCCGCGCTGGCGGCGCGACATGATGATGATGATGATGATGATGATGATGACTTTGGGTTTTGATTCCTCAAATTTTTCGGAGCAAGTCAAATATTGTCGTCTGTTTTAAGATGAGGGTGTAAGTGCTGATTAGTCAATAAAAGCAAAAATACATTTATAAAAATTACAGCTTCTTCAGCCAATTTTTAGCATAAAATTAACACTTGGAAATTTGTTAATCATCCATATATATTTAATTCTGCGTGTGTATGTATGTGTGTTGCACTAAGTCTATATTAGTGCGCGTATTCATGTGTGTCATATTGATAGCTAGATAGCTAGATCTTATCAATATATATATATATATATATATATATATATCTGTCAATCGATCGATAGCTAGATAGATCATCATCATCATGTCGTGCCGCCAGCACGGATATCCCTGACCCTCTCTCGCCACTTCTCCCTATCATTCATCGCCTCCGGCAGGTCTTCAGAGTTACATCCTGTGTCCTCACATATTTGCTGTATGTAAGTTCGGGCTGGTCGTCCTGCTTTTGCACGGCCATATGTGGGGGTCCATAGGAGTACATCACTTATGAGCTCGTCCTTGCTTCTCCAGCAATGTCCCGCGTGTCTGGTTCTAGTTAGATCATATCTATCATATATATATATATATATATATATATATATATATATATATATATTAGTTCATATCTATCTATCTATCTATCTAAGACTGTTCATTATTTAACTCTGCTTATCTATCTATCTATATATCTATCGCTAGATAGATAGATAGATAGATAGATTAAAGTAGTCAATTTTGAATCGAAAATGAATTAGCCAAAAATAAAAGAAAAAAATAAACCAAACACTTAGTACCGTAAGTCGTGATTAATTTCGTGAAATCATGGGACAGTATTGACATCGAAAATTATATATCTAAAAGATTGGCGGGGCGTTTCTTTGTGCAAAAAGCAAATAGTAATTACATTTTTGTCTCGTGTTTAAGAGATTTAGATAGATAGATAGATAGATAGATAGATAGATAGATAGTGGTCAATATCCGATGGAAAATCAATTCGCTCGCAATAAGGGGAAAAAAGCGAGTATTACTGTTTTGTTATTGGTTTACATTTCGTAAAATAACTGGACAGTTTTGACATGGAAAATTCGATCTTTGAAAGAGGAGGTGCGTTTCCGTGCGCAGAAAGCGAATAATTTGAGACGGAAATGAAATCACCTTCCCATTCTTCATGACTCACTTTCACCAGCCTATTGAAATCGCATCTTCCGGTAAGAAAAAGTTCTTAAATTGTAATCACTTTTCCGTCTCTTCGTTTCGATTTGTTCTGACCATTTCCAAAGACCAGTATAGTAACCATTTTATTTCCTCTTACACAAATCTTTCATTCGGCACAAACTTCAAGAACGTCACGGCAAGGCATTGATTATATTCTTAGTTGATTTTGGCTACAACAAATAGGCAGTTTACTGACATTACAGATCTCATTTTATTTGCAGGCTAATCTCGCATATATATATATATATATATATATATATATATATATATATATATATATACTGCCATCTACAGACAGATTGTTTCGTTGTATATCCCAACTCTTACAATTAGCAAGACTGGCAGGACGCTTCAAGCTGGGATTGAAACCCACCTAACTTTACGCTAGACTTAGTATCTTTCCGCTCGGTCAATAAGGCGGCCTACGGAGGTTCGGGAATCATAACACATTTTGTATTAGCTTTCGTTAGTTAACTTTTTGCACTATCGGATACCAAAGTGCTCAATTCGTTAGGAGAACTTTGCATTTTGCGGGTGGCATCCGTTAATTCTTTCACCAGAGTGCTCAACCCTGGGAAGGGGGCGTATCAATAGATTTTAAAGATATACTTAAACGGAATTATCCAAATTGAGTGCCCAATGTAAAGTTTATAATATATGTAAACATATTTAGAGACGTTTATGCACAGAAACAAGAAAATCAATAAGTATATTCTATTATAGATTTATTTCGCCCGTTCGATGGGTTCGTCAGATGAATTTTTTTTTTAAATTAACCGTTAACTTCGGGAAATATTTTTATCTTACGTAAAGACTCACGTGGTATAATTCAAATATTTGTAAAAATAAAAATTCTTAATACACCTCTGTTAAGAAGATCCTTCAATACACAAAAAAATGTCGGATTTGTAAAGAGCGATTTCATTGCATCTTGAATTTTCCTTCGTTCTTCAATATTATTCTCTTTTTATTTTTATTTCATCATCAATAAACATATTCTTGGTTTCAAAGTTTTTATAGAATTTTTTAACGATCGAAATGAATTTATAATAGTATATACTTATTGATGGGAGTTGAGCACTCTAGCGCAGGAATTTATAGCTGCCGCTTGTATAATGCAAAGCTCTTCGAACGAATTGAGCACTCTGATATCCGGTAAGGTATAAAATGTAAACAAACGAACGCTACTACTTAATACCTTATAACTCCCGAGCTGACGTGGTACGCTTGTTGACTGAGTGGTATGATACTTAGTCTAACGTAAAGTTGGGCGGGTTTCGATCCCAGCTTCAAGCGTCCTACGTGTCTAGCCACACTGAAGAGTTGTGATACAACGAAACAGTCTGTCTGTAGATGACTATATATATATGCTGCATTTTCTCTTTTAAACATATTTGATTAAGTAAGACACTTTGAGTCCGCCAATTCTATTTTTGATCCGTTCAAACTAGAGTCATCTTGAGTCGATGGAAGATACTTCTGATTCTTTCTCGTAGCTCTAGTAAAATTCTTTTCTTTCGTAAATTCCCCTCCCACTACTTTTTCCCCTACTCTTTATATAAATTTATATGACTCATCATTGTTTTTGTCATTTCATTATTTGCTCCTCCCGAAGATAGCTCTAGTTGGGACCAAAAGCGTTTGTGTTAAATGCAGCGCCTTCCAAAATCAATTTCATTCAAAAGTCAAACGACTTATCGAAGACTTGAACGCTTCAAAGAAAAAATTAGGCAGACATGAAGTGTCTGTTCTATTTAATCAAATATATGTGTGTGTGACAGAAAAACAGAAGGGGTGTCCTCGTGGCGAAATGGTTAAAGCGATGGACTGCGGAATCGTTGTGTTGTATATTGACCTACGACCCGGCCGGGCAGTCAAAATAGGAAATGCACCTATGTAAATAACAGGTGCATCCGGTCGAGGAATATCAGAATTATAACCTTGACCGTGGATGGGTTGAATGAGTGCAATTGTGACGCCCACAAGAAGAAGGGGGCGTTGAACTATTATATAACTCGGTGAAGACAGGAAGTCAGTTAGTTTGGAGACCAAACCACTTGGAGAAGGATGCGGTAGAGAAAGCCAGCACCCAGCAGAGTGGGCCCCCTGTTGAGCAGCCCAGGGGAACGGGAAAGAAACGCAGTTATGGCCAATAGAGTGGCGGTCAATATGTTGCAGTTCTATTCGGTCTCAAACTCCCTCTCACACGCAACCCTTTCAAATAAAGTGAGAGGTATATTTTTCAAAGAACTGTGTCGCTCGTCTTTATCATTGTGTCGTTATGATTCTGCATGCATCTGCATATGAGTATACAACAGTTGTAAGCGAGTTCGAACCCCAGTCGCGCTATTACGTTCACTTTCGGGAAAATAACTTTGGGATAGGTAAGAACCCCCTTATCCTCCCAGCTATAGGTTAAACAGTACCACTACTGTTCTTCTAAGAGAATGACTTTGGCATTAAATACCCTACAAAGGTTGATATGCCATTAAATAAAGAAACCAAACCAAACCAAACCAAAAAAAACAGACAGAGGGAAACGGATGAAGATAATGTAGCGACTCAAGTTCCAATCCTGTATTGAGTCAAGCAACATGATTTTTACTTTTTTTCAGTTAACAGAAAATAAGGAAGAAAAGATTCTTACCGACGTTATCCCTTTTTAAGAAAAAAATTCTTCACACTGTTTCCACAAATAATTCTTCGTGTATCCCGGAAGTAAGTGTTACCCACAAAGACTGTAACTTTTACGTTGAGTGCTTTCCTTGAGTATTTTGTTCTGTCTGTAATTACGACTGTTGTACGTCCTACAGTGTTGGAGTCTTTCTTACGATGAGTTTGAATCGAATCATTCGCCACTGTTGTATCCTTGAAAGAGATACAATCAGACAAGGTGCTACTTGACAGGAAAGAAACAGTCAACATGTTCATAGAATAAAGAAGACAGATAGGGTGAGACACGCTACTAATCCCCGAAACAAGGACAGGCACGAGGATCATTAAATAAGTTTCTAGACTTTTTTCGTATGGGCACTTTTATTGATAGTACGCACATGATACACTAGTCCCCTTCAAAGTAATCGCCTCCGGCTGCAATGCACATGCTATACTGTTCCAACAACTTCTGCAAGGCCCCAGGAAAGTCCTCTTGTGTGAGCGTGTCAATGACCTTCGTCACAGCTTCTTTCATCTCCTGAATTGTCTCATAACGACAGCCTCTGAGATTAGCGAATAACCAAAAGTCACAGGTGTTATGTTTTGACCTTTTGATCCGGCCAAAAATGCCATTCAAGGTGATGCACCGGAAGGAAGTGACACATTCTAATGGCAGTTATGAGAGGAAATCGCGTGGACGGAAATTGGCTGATGAAATGGGACGAGCTAAAAACGATTCCCATGGTACACCACAGAGTTGTGCACCGGAAGAGAGTGACCTCTGAACTGCATGACAGTTATTTCCGCTTGATGACGATTAAACATTCGATTTCAAAGATCGAGTGGGCGTCGAACGATTATATAATTCAGTTGAACGATTGAATAATTCAGCTATGGCCTAAAATGCATATTCTGTGGACGAGGTTACACCTCCAATACGCTGGACCTCTAAATGGTCATTGTTACATTATAATTGTAGAGAATTTCTCCAAGTGGTCAGAAATATTTAAGTGCAGACATCCGATATCCACAAATACTGTCAATGTATTAAACGAGCTTCTCGGTCGTTTTGGTATACAAAAAATATTGGTTTGCGACCACGGGGCGCAATTTACCGACAGAGATTTTAAAGATTTCTGTACATCTTTGTTCATAGACCACATTGCGACCGCTGTTTCCCATCCCAGATCAAATGGGCAAGCGGGGAGATTCGTGGACACTTTCAAAAGAGCGCAAAGAAAAAACTAAGGCATGAACACTGATGAGAGGAGTAAAAAAAATGTTTTTAGTGGTTTATAGAATTACACCAAATCCGAACATATTCCGGCTTTTACCAGCTGAACTAATGTTCGCAAGAAAAATTCGGTCAGGTTTCGACAGGTTGTTGCCTAGTCCAACGAAAAAAAGTTATAAAAGAAAATTAACAAATTTTACAAACAAGGAGACAGTTTTTATTTCAGAAATTAGAGAGGTGGAAAAAGCTTTTGGGAAGACGGAATTATCGCTAAAAGACTTGCCAGAGTGATATATATGCTCAAAGGGAGAAGATTCCTATGTAAGAGACACTTAAATCCGTTAAGGCCAACAGATATTAAAGATGTCGCGCAATAAGGTAGAGAAGAATTGCTAATGGAGGTAATACATGACACATTCGAAATACCAGTTCCCATATCTCCACCAGAACCAACGGAACTCTTCCAGGGCTGAAAATACCATCTCCCCGAAAACTACTGATACCAAAAATCCCATCAGCACAAAAAGTGATCAGAAAAAAAGTTAAACGACTCAAAAGAGGAGGTATTGAGTAAACTTTTCATGGGAAAATTAGCTCAGTGGGTAGGTGGTGTAATAGAATTTCCTGCGTCCCCTCTTAATCATGTGGAGAGACTATGTATACGAGGATCATTAAATAAGTTTCTAGACTTTTTTCGAATGGGCACTTTTATTGATAGTACACACATGAAACTCTAGTCCCCTTCAAAGTAATCGCCTCCTGCTGCAATGCACGTGTTGTACCGTTCCGACAACTTCTGCTATTTACCCGTAATTGGGGGAACAGATCGATTCATGCCTTTCTAAAGGGCATTAGCGCGAATTAAATCGCTAACAGACTCGTCCTGGACAAGGTAGAAAATATGAGTATGTATTTATACAACCCCTCCACCAAGGACAGGGTGTGACAGAAGGTCAATTGTTTTAAAGCGGACTGTTGCTGGTTTAAATTCAGAGTTTTCCTTCTCCTTGACTGGTTGCTTAACCAAGCCTAAAGAAAGCAATCCCACCTACTATTTATCCATAACTAGGAAGATCGGTTCATGACTTTATCAAGCACTTTGTGAAACGCAAAACAGCCTCATTCAGGTAAAGTGGGCAAGTTACTTGTAAATAAAGCTGGTGGATCCATATTGCTGTCCTTGTGCCTAACTTGGCTCAGTTTAGTAAATGACAGCCTGATATTTTTGTATGAAGGCTGTAAAATGTTTTGAAAGAAAGATAGCAATGGTCACAAAAGCAACGAAGAAAATAAAATTCACATTTCAAAGATCTCGAACGCAGAAATATTTTTTCTCTTTTTTTATTCTTTTTTCTTTTATCCTCTAAATACTCTGGTTCTCTCTTGAAAATTCCTCATCACAATCATTTCCTAGAACCCACTGACAGCTTAATCTTTTCTTGAATTATTTATATCAGACGTCTTATAAAAAAAAAAGCAGACGTTATTCTTAAAATATACAGATGTAACAAAAATCTATGCAGCAATTTTAGTAACTATACAATATAATTATCCATCCTTATTTAATTTCGACTTAGCGAACTTTGTCAGTTGATAATTTCCCCTCTTCTTTCATGGATGCATAAATAGCAGACATGTTCCGATCATTATCAAATTCATTTTTTGGATTTGGTTTGCTTTGGTTTTATGGCATATCAACCATTGTAGGTTATTTAATGCCAAATCCTCTGAATACATATCTATTAGATATATATGATTCGGTTTGGTTTATTTTTATGTTATATCAAACATAGCCGGTTATTTTATGCCAAATCCTCTTTATACATATATATTAAATACATGATTCGGTTTGGTTTGGTTTTATGGCATATCAACCATTATAGGTTATCTATTGCCAAATCCTCTTTATGCATATATATTAAATATATATGATTCGGTTTGGTTTGATTTTATGGCATATCAACCATTGTAGGTTATTTAATGCCAAATCCTCTTTTTACATATATATAAAATATATATCATTTGGTTTGGTTGGGTTTTATGGCATATCAACCATTGTAGGTTATTTAATGCCAAATCCTCTTTTTACATATATATAAAATATATATCATTTGGTTTGGTTGGGTTTTATGGCATATCAACCATTGTAGGTTATTTAATGCCAAATCCTCTTTATAGATATATATTAGATATATATGATTTGGTTTGGTTTGGTTTGGTTTTATCGCATATCAACTATTATAGGTTATCTAATACCAAATCCTCTTTATACATATATATTAAATATATATGATTTGGTTGGGTTGGGTTTTATAGCATATCAACCTTTGTAGGTCATTTAATGTCAAATCCCTTTTGATACATATACACAGTTCTATTTCAAACCATTCAGTTTAGTATAAGTACACTGTTTAGCTCTATTTGACCCATGAATAGGATCCTATTAGGTGCTACCACTCCGAGGCAGAGTGGACCTGGGAACGATGGCAATAAAAAGGGTACTCCACATTCCCCAAAGCTACAGCATTACTAAAGATATTTAATGTCATAACCCGGACAATCGTTTGGGAATATATATATATATTGTCCTATGATATTTTTTTTCTTTTTGCTCCGGGCGGTAATTCGAGATAGTTCCTGCCGGTTTTTTTTCTTTTTTCCTGGTAACCGTGAATGCTCGTAGATAGTAGGTTAGTAAATATATATATAATTTATATTTATTTATTATTTATATATATATATATTTATTTATATTTATATTTATTTATTATTATTATTATGTAATAGCTCTATCCTAGATATTGAGCACTCTCAATATTATATTGCACTTGGTTCGCAAAGTGATTTAGTGACAACCAACATTGTTATAATATATATATATATATATATATATATATATATATATATATATATATATATATATATATATATATAATGGCTGCATATACACAAGGTGTTTCACAATATTTTTATCAAAATGATCGGATACAAATTAAGTTTAGGATTTCCAGCTAATTAGTCTAAAAAATCAACCCAAAATGTCTTCGGAATCTTTTGTGTACATGCTACATTGTCCTCCGTTCAGATCGAGGCGGACTCCGGACGACTGACTCTTTATCCTTGTGATATCCTTGGGTTTTCGGATTGCTATCAAAGCCCTAGAGCGTAAGCAACCTGTTGCCCGAAAATCTTCAAAAGTGCAACGAGCCTCAAAGTCCTTGACTAACTTAAAAATCTCACTCTTGTTTGCAAATGTGTTGAAATTAAACTAAGTTCTCTGTCTTGCTTGAACAATCTTGAAAAATATTTTTCGTGACATGTCGTCGCTCAAAAGATCTTTTGGACTGTACAATACACCAGCTTCATGCCTGCAATATGGGAACAACAACGAATGTCCCGGATTAAGCAATCTGACTGCGTGGCTCAAGTCGTGTAGATTTGAGAAATATGAAGTACTTCATAGCCATTACTCCCAGGTCCCTCCAAGACCCGGGGTGGTAGCACACGCTTAGATCCTACATCAACTGTTCAAATAGAACTGTTTGAATGAGTGCAAACAAATGATTTATGCTAAATTGAATTAATTGAAATAGAACTGTTTCATCGTTTAACTTTGTGTAAACAAATGACTGATGCTTAATTGAATTGTTAGTAACACATAGCAATTCTTGGAACAATTTAACTTTGTTGACTTATGCTAAATTGAATTGTTAGAAATAGAACTGCTTGATCATTTAACTGTGTATCTATCAAATATGTTTACAAATTACATATTTAATATTTTATTAATTATAATTTTTAAAAGAATAATAATTTTAAAAATATGACATACTGCACACTAAATATGAAGATAAAGGTTCCATATAATCTCTGCTTTTAATTGACCTGGCGTATATATATATATATATATATATAGTTCTCTTAAATACCCTGCCCGGTGGCAAAAGCTGCTTGGTAGCGCCAAGAGTGGCAGTTCCGCCTTGAGCTACCAAAACTGTGTTATCACCCCTGGTTGACGGCCGATGAGGGGAGGGTATTGCCCGTGCTTTCACACGTTGTATGATGAAAAATAAATATATGTAAAAACAGGATTTGGCATTAAATAACCAACAATGGTTGATATGCCATAAAACCAAACCAATCCAAAATCTTAACAAAGAGATCTTCTACTCCATCGTCCAAGGCCTGGTTTCACTATTTGGTCGATTTTGTCAAAATGCTGACTATTTCCTAGTAATAATTATAAAAAGACAAAGAGAATGAGGTCAACAGGGAATATCTGAAAGGCCATTACTTTATTTCGGCAATTGAGAAACTATATATATATATATATATATATTGTCAACGACAATGAGACTGTTTTATTGTATCACGTGAGATGATTCAAATTGAAATCAAAACTCACCAGTCAGATATCTTACCCCAGAGACATCGTCATTCTCAGCGCAAGGGTTACATAATTAAGGAATGATTTTTTTTTATATTAATCATTTTCCGTTAATTATATTTTATCATTCAGTTTGGTTGGGCTTTGAACTATTCGGGTTAAGGGCCCAGTTGCATATTCAATTGGTGCAGTTTACGCTCGTGCGCAAAGAATATGACAATCACCATTGTCATAATAAACCCCAAGACAGGAAATGGGGCTGGAGTGTGGATGACACTATGCCAGGAAGATATGGTCCTGAGAATTTGAGGATTTTGAAAAGAGTCAGTTGAGATTGGACCATGGCGACATGGAGTTGAGTTTTCTATCGTTGCGGTAGTTTTTCTGGCGGAGATAAATTGAAATAAATTATCACAAGATGCGCAGCGTGTTGAGGTGGGGTCAGCATAGTATGGTTAGCATAAGCTTTTAAGAATTGTCTCTCTCCTCGTATCGCCATGAACCGAAGTCAGAAATTAATAAACTGTTCATATCTGAAATAACAGAGCCCGCCTGTTTGTGTATTGCATATGTATATGTAAAGTATACAACATAAGCAAAGGAATTTTTTAACATAGATTTTTTTTACATATACGCTATCGGCTACCGCGGTACTCGATTCATGAGAAAAGATTTGCATTGATGCGTATGTGGCAGCCGGAAATTTCCCACTCGATTACTCAACCCACTGGGGACTATATATATATATATATATATATAAGCCATTAGAATTTTTTCCATAATTCTTGTTAGGAGAGGGAGATTATGAATTACTCTGGTTAAATATTAATGGGTAAAAAATTAAAACAAATATGGCGTCGAGCAATCGGAATATTGAGTTGTTTTGCCGATATTATTTCGACTTCTGTTATATAATTGCTGTATCGTGGTAAGGAAAAAGATATACAGTGAAACAGAGTTAACTATTTATTAACTCAAGAAGTACAGTTCGACTAGTATTATAAGTCTCTCACTGTAGGTGTTACGTCTAAAACTAGTCTTCTACTGACCGACGTCCTTCAGAACTCTTCTGCTTCTGCTTCTACTTCTGTCTCTCTTCTGAAGACACGGCGTCTTTTATAATTCCGCGATACCGGTATTAACGTAGTACGAGCCACTATACAACAATAATCCATGTCCTTCTAGCTGAGTTGGTGCCACGAAGAATTTTTGCTTGAACTGCAAATCATGACAAATTAAACTTTTCTACATTCAGTCATCGTACTAAAGAAGAAAAATAAAAGGCTGGGAAAATATCGAGGAAAATACGAAATGATTTTGTAAGGGAAAACTCGGACAATTGACGGAATCTTGTCGGAGAGCTGAAAAGCTTGTGACACATGAAGATGACAGTGATCCTAATAGAAGTCGGAATACTTGGAACACTCCCAAAGAACTTTTTAAAGAGTCGGGACGAACTAGAAATCAGAGAAACAGTCGAGACCATACAGGCAGCAGAATAGCGAAAATCAACTTGAATACTGAGAAGAATCCTGGAAATTTACGGCAGTTCAAACTCCAGTGAAAAACTACCAGTTAGTAGAATGAGCTGGAACACTGATTAATGTCCTAGAGAACTGAGAATACATGCTGTCACTTGAACTGCAATGAAAGATAACTGCTAGCACTGATGTGAAATATCACAAATAATATATATGTGTGTGTGTGTGTCTGTGTGTCTATGTCTGTGTGTCTGTGTTTGTGTATTTGGGCAGCATATTTGATTGAATAGTATATACGTCTTTAGTCTACATATCTTAGTTTCGATCCTTTCAAGTTGCTGTATGGATGTTATAATATCTGGGTGGGATTGACTAATAAACCTTCTGAAATTAATTGGTTCCCAACTACTTTTGGCCCCATCTTGAGCCATTATCAGGGGATGAGTATATTGCAAAAGTAATACAACCTTTTCTTCTAAACTTTTGAAAGGAAAAAAAATTATCTTATCTACTGTATTAACAAGACTACAAATTATATAGTATCTTGATTGTTTACAAAAAAGCCACCATGCAAGGTACGTTAGTCAATCTGTGCTATACAATGGAGAATCACACAATAGCAACTATGATGACTTACTTTGGGTCCACGGACCACGGGTTGGGAACTGAAGTTGACAGAGGGTGGGGGGGCACGAGTAGCAAAAATAGGCTAGAGTCGCCACTGATATATATATATATATATATATATATACGTGGTGCATTCAATGAGTTTCCAGACTTTTTGTACATGCATTTAAAATTGTCGTGGACTCTTGCAAATTCACTACGTTATCATATTTACCAAGCCCTCCACTCGGGCAGGATATGGCACAAGGTCAATTCTTAAGCAGAGTTCAACAGGTTTGAATTCAGAGTTTTCCTTCTCCTAGACTAGTTGCCTCACCAAGGCTGAAGAACCTAGTCTGCCCTACTACTGGAGGGAGAATAATCGGATTCATACCTTTCCCAAGGGTATTAATGCAATGTGAAATGAAATCAGTCTGGGCGAGGATTTGAACTCGTGTCGCCGTGTCCATTTCCTGCGACGATAACCAGTACACCACAGGCACTTCCTATTCACTATGTTATTGTTATCCGTCTTATGAGATGACTGACCAATTTTTATGATTTCAGGTTCAAATGAACAGCTACAATTGGAATACACCCTACTAAAGCCTGATTGTCACAGCTGGTGAATTTCAAATATGCAATCTGGACGTGAGGACACTTTAGAAGAACGATATACAAAAAAAATTCTGCTTTAAACTTGGAAAAAATGTCACAGAAACGTATGGAATGCTTCAAACTGCTTTTCGACCATCTTGCATGAATCGAGCATCAGTTTTTGACTAGCATAAGAGAGCCAAGGAAGGCAAGCAGTCTGTGAGGGATGATGAGAGGTGTAGGAGGAGTAAGGAAGTCAATAGACCAAAGTTGATTGGCCAAACGGTTAGGGTTAGGGTTACTATGTTGAGGTTTTAAGGGAGTTCAGGAAGAGATTCCTTGGGAAGAGGCCAGCACTGTTCAAATCGGGTCAGTGGCATTTCCACCAGGACAATGCACCAGTCCACAGCTCCATCCTTGTCACAGACTATTTGACCAAGATGGGCATCAAGATAGTTCGTCACTCTCCCTACAGTCCAGACCTTGCTCCCTGTGACTTTTGGTTATTCCCTAAGCTCAGAGGCTGTCATTATGAGACAATTGAGGAGGTGACGAAGGTCATTGACATGATCACACAAGAGGACTTTCCTGGGGTCTTTCAGAAGCTATTGGAACGGTACAACAAGTGTATTGTAGCCAGAGGAGACTACTTCGAAGGGGGCTAGATTTTCATGTGTGTACTATCAATAGAAGTGCCCATACAGGAAAAAGTTTGGAAACTTATTTAATGACCCTGGTATTTGTAAAGAGATATGAGTGTGCGTCGCAATGGATCAGTTGTAAGCAATTTATTTTCGCTCAATAAGACTATTGTAATCAATCCATCATTACAAAGTACTTTGTATCATTTTGTCTGATACATTAATAAGCTAGGTTTTCAAATATATACGAGGAATCGTGCCCAATTCAAAAAAAAATATACAAGGCTTATCTCTGCCTAGCCCTAGAAATCTAGCTGTAACTGTCAGGCTAAGAGAATGGATAGAGAAATGTCTAAAAATAAAGGAGATAAAAATGAAGAAGGGAAGCTTTCTTTTGCTTCCTGAAAAAAAAATTGAGTCTATATTTCTTAAAAACAAAAACAACCAGTTCCTACAAAGTAATTTATTTCAAAAGAAATAAACTTTACAAAATCTGGCTTTGCATATTTTCCCTATGTTTATCGAAAACATTAAGGTAACAAAAATAGCGTCCATTCAAGTAACGACAATATTATAACCAAAAAAGGAAGACAGGGAGTCTGTGAGGGATGATGAGAGGTGTGGGAGGAGTAAGGAAGTCAGTACACTAGATTTGATTGCCCAAAGGATTAGGGCTAGGGTTACTATGTTGAGGTTTTAAGGGAGTTCAGGAACAGATTCCATCGGAAGAGGCCAGCATTCTTGAAATTGGGTCAGTGGAATTTCCACCAGGACAATACACCAGTCAACAACTCCATCCTTGTCACAACTCCATCCTTGTAAGTTAGTCGTTATATTTCTTTTTTCCTTCTACTGAAAGCATAAAGAAATATAACGACTAACTTACTCAAAGTAATGATCTTAACCACCTTCTGTTGTTAATGATGAAATACCTTTCTTTGGTATTTTAGGTCAAATTTCTATTTGAAGCCAATTTTTAGGGTTTATTCTTCTTCTCGGCGTCTCCTTCTTTTGTAGAATCAACCTGGACAATTGTGTTCTTCTAATTTCCTGTATAGACTTGTTGAAAACGAAATTTACTATTTCATTAAGTGAACTTCGCGTAGACCACCGTTTTCTCTTCTTAAATGAATATCTTTTGTTTCAACTTAAATTTTCTTCTGTTGAGACTACGGAGGCTTTTACCACATCTTCCGACCTTTTTCCAACAGCTTTCTTTGTCAGCAAAAAGTTCAATAATTCCACCTCCAGACTTTAGATTCAACTTTCCTTTTAAGGTGACAGCATACCAAAACCACAAATAGCCTGCAGTAGGCTTATTGTTTCAACAATTAACAAAAATCCCTGTAAGGAAAAGAGGCTTATCCTAAGACGAATGGGTATATTTTGGGAAAGCTACCTTGCTTAAGAAAAAACTGCCTAAAGTCGAAGGTGAATAAACAAGAACACGCAAAGCAAAAATAGCGAGCCAGCAGGGTCTTCAGCTCGTGCTGGAAAAAAAAGAGGGTGAACCCTTGTAGGTCTCACTTAAATAACAATAGAGGCGGAGGCTAACGGCACAACTTCAAAACAGCCAATCAGATTCGAGCAGACAGTAACTGCCGTATTTACAATTTTCAACAAATAATATGGCGTGTCAAAAGGATTTTTGACGGGCTTTCATTTCAAATTTGCTTTTATATGCAACGGTCCCGATTCCATGATATTATTATTATTATAATTCTTAACTCCTTAGAGAGTTTTTCACACCAGCGTCAGCTGATTGTCTTTCACTGGAGTCTGAGTGACAGCAAGTCTCCTCATGTCTCCAGGACTCTACTCATTATTCAGGTCGATCTTCGTAATGCTGTAGTGTGGATGGTCTTTACTTGTTCTTTGATTTTTAAGTCTTCCAGTCCCTTTGTCAATCCTTTGGGGATTGTTCCTGCTACAATTGGCATCACCGTCACTTTCACGTTCCATTTTTTTCGGTTGTGTGCATGTTATGATACTTTCACCTCAGGGGACCGTCCCCACCCAGGTCTTTGCTCGCTTCGGCGGGACTAAATTCAGTTGCTTGGTGCTTGAGGCGCCCCGTCACGGGAATGCCGACAGGGTCAAGAATTTTTTTTTACGAACTGCGCATGAGTCTCGAAGAGGAAACGAATGAATGAAAATCCGATCTACGAATGAATATATATATATTTTTTAACTGAGTGAAAATTTTGCTGATGAACAAAATCTTTTCTTGTAAGCATAGATAATCTTAGTCAAAGCGGAGATATTTTTGAAGTAGTAGTAGTAGAAACGCAGCTTCTTCCAGGCAGCGATCACATCGATACTGCTATATGGATGCACTACATGGACGCTAACAAAACGGCTGGAGAAGAAACTGGATGGCAATTACACAAGAATGCTGCGTGCAATCCTGAACAAGTCCTGGCAGCAGCACCCCACAAGACACCAACTGTACGGCCACCTGCCCCCTATCACGAAAACTATTCAAGTTAGACGAACCAGACATGCAGGACACTGCTGGAGAAGCAGAGATGAACTGATAAGAGATGTACTCTTATGGATCCCCACACATGGCCGCGCAAAAGCAGGACGACCAGCTCGAACGTACATTCAGCAGCTATGTGAGGATACAGGATGTTGTCCTGAAGACCTACCTAGGGCGATGAACGATAGGGAGGAGTGGCGAGAGAGGGTCAGGGATATCCGTGCTACCAGCGCGATATGATGATGATGAGTAGTAGTAGTAGTAGTAGTAGTAGTAGTAGTAGTAGTAGTATCTAGTTTATGTTAAAACTAACGTGTACGGTTGATAAGCAGTGTTGAAATTAAATGCTTCCTTAAAAGAAAAAATGCAGATTTTCCCTCAAAATAAATAAATAAGGTATCTAAGTTAATAATTGTTGAGTAAACATTGATAATTTCATAGTTATTGAAGAAATATTCATTTTTATTTTCGCTTATTCGGTGGGTAGAGTGTTCGCCAATCGCCTGGGAGACCTGGATTCAGTCCCAGGTAGCGTCATACCAAAGACTTTTAAAATGGTACTTGATACCTCCTTGCTTAATACTCAGCAATATAAGGTACGTATCAAGGGTAAAGTGGAGCAATCTAGGGAAAAGTGTAGCGCCCTCCCTTAAAGCAGGACAATCAGCGAGAACCTATATACAACAGCTCTGTGCCGATAGAGGATGTAGCCTTAAGGACCTACCGGGAGCGATGGACGATAGAGATGGGTGGTAGGAGAGTGTCAGGGAGAACCGTTCTGGTGGCGTGACATGATGATGATTAATAATGATCCTAAGAAAATAATTATTGCTTCAAGGAAATCTTAATACATGTGATTTGCACTCCATTATACAGTATTGGCCTAGTGGGTAAAGTGTTCTCCAATCGCCTGGGAGACCTGGATTCAATCCCAGGTCGTATCATACCAAAGACTTTAAAAATGGTACTTGATAACTCCTTGCTTATCAGTCAGCAATATAAGGTACGTATCAAGGGTAAAGTGGAGCAATCCAAGGAAAAGAGTAGCGCCCTCCTCTACACCTTGGTGTAGTAGCTATCGAAAAGGGAGCCTTCGGGTCACCCTTGATGAAGGTCGCCAATTTTACCAACTTACTAAGGTAGGCTCGAACTTCTTGAAAATTTTAATATCTATCTATAAATCTCATCGGCTAAGAAATTATTTTTTTAATAATTTTTTTTTGGGGAAAAGACATTTTTTTAATTAATAATTCGTTTTTTACTGTTTTATGATTCAGCATAGATAAATCTATTCTTACTGAAGAAATATACATTGGGGTGGGGGCTTATTTAGGTAGGCTCGAACTTTTCGAAAATTCGATAATCTATGAATCACATCGGCTAAGAAATTGAATTTTAAATATTTTTGAAGGGAAAAAAACTTTTTTAATTAATAATTCTTTTTTTATTTATTTTTTTTTTTTTACTGTTTTATGACTCAGAATAGATGAATCCATTCTTACAGGAGAAATAATTTCTTTGCTTTCTTGTATAATTCAGGTAGGCTCGAATTAGATTTTAAAAACTTGGTGATTTGTCTATGAATCTTATCGGCTAAAAAATAGTATTTTTTAATATTTTTTTAAGGGAAAAATTTCTAAAATTCTTTTGTGTTTTGATCCATCACATTTTTCGTAGCTAGTCAAATACTGTCGTCAGCGAAGTATCTGGAAATTTAAAAACTTGCATGAAGGCGCCGACTGCAAAAATACAGCTCTTGAACCATTTTTTTTTTTTTTTTGGCACAGAAACTAACACATTTTTAGTATGGAAACCTGTTAGGTTTCTCTGTGTGTGTGTGTGTGTGTGTGTGTGTGTGTGTGTGTGTGTGTGTGTGTGTGTGTGTGTGTGTGTGTGTGTTAATTAGGATATTTTTTATTTCTGCTTATAGCTAAATAATCTCTATATTGATCTCAATTCGTTCATATCTGTGATGGAGTCATAGGGCATGTTGTGTTACCGTTTGCTATCTCACTCCATTCTGAGGTTATTCTATTCTTATCCCGCATTGGTTTTATTGGTGTAACTCCTTGGATAAGAAAGCCGTAAAAGAATTATATGAAAGAAGATAGTAACAGATAGGAGACGAAGATGTTTTTTTTTTAAAGATTTTTCTTTTATTCCTGGCTTCAACAACCATTCAACGGGTAAGGAAATTCTCACTGAATACAATTGAAATGGTTGAATCTCCCAGTCAAGGTGTTAAAAATGCATTAGTCGTTTCTTGGATATATATGTGTACTTATTCAGTATTTAAAACCTCAACAACGTGTTCGGTGTATAAAGCTTTAGCGATGTGTTAGTCACTTTTAGTAGTTCGTCTATATCCGGTGTTTTAGTCATGGGTTGGTAGTGAAAGAGGCGACTACTACCAGTGGGAGGGTTAACCAATTCATCATTCGTCTTCTAAAAGACGAACGTATGGCGTCCTCCACCAGTTTGCAAGGTGTTGGTACTCCGCTAGTCACTGATGAAAAGAGAGTGAGCTTCCTCCTTTTGTCTGGACGGTCCCTTTTCTTTGCGCATGCATCACCCCTATTTCCTGTCAGAGCCCTCCGAGAGTTTCTGCATATTTTAATAATTATTTTAATTCAATTAATTTTTTTTTAATTTATTAATTCCCTGCACTGTCTCTCAATCGGTTCGTATCTATCACTCAATCAATGTATCTATCTGTCTGGAAATATATATATATATATATATATATATATATATATATATATATATATATATATATATATGTGTGTGTGTGTGTGTGTGTGTGTGTGTGTGTGTGTGGTCTCGGTGGTGAAGAGTCTAACGTGTTGGGCTACGATATGGTAGTTGTATTTTACTTAGCTTTTTGCTTAGATGTGGCATAAATGAAGCACCTTATGAGACCCAAACTCACTCGTGAAAGTTTCCTAGTCTCGCTTGTTAACCACTACACCACCCGATGTACCCTGTGACATGCTAGTAACCGTGTTTAAACTCTAGTGGCGTTATAATCTCCATTTTTGGACTTTTATCCGAGAAAAAAATATGACTCCATTTATCTTCACAATTAAGAGTTAAATAGCACTACTTCTGTTCTTTTTACAGGCATAGATTTGGCATTAAATAACCCACGAAGGTTGATATGCCATTAAACAAAGAAACCAAACTAAGCAAGCCCCCCATTATTATTTTATTACTAGTTTGTCTCGATCTTAATAAAACTGCTTTGGAGGTGAATCACTTTTGCTAGTACCTCTAATGTTCTTCTACAATGATGACTTGATAAATTTCTTCGAAGCAGCAATCATATCAGTACTACTGTACAGATGCACCACATGGACGCTGACAAATCATATAGAGAAAAGGTTTGACAGGAACCACACAAGAATGCTACGAGCTATCTTGAACAAATCATGAAAGTAACATCCAATGAAACAACAGCTGTACGGTCACTTACCTCCCATCTCGAAACCGTCGAATTAAGACGAATATGACATGCAGGACATTACTGGAGAAGCCAGAACGAATTCATAAGTAACGTTCTTCTATGGACCCCTTCATATGGACGTGCCAGTGTTGCCCGACGAACCTACAACAGCTCTATGCAGACACCTGATGTAGTTTGGCAAACCTGCCGGAAGTGGTGAATGATAGGGACGGATGGACAGAGAGAGTAAGAAAGATCGGTGCTTGCAGCGCAACTTGAGGATAGACAGATAGATAGATAGATAGATATGTGAGAGAGAGAAAGAGTGAGAGACATGTAAATATGATATTGCCTTCACAAAAAAAAAAACGTTATATGAAGATACGTCAACATATATATGCAGAAAAAGTATTTTGCCTTCATGAAGAAAAACTTATGCATAAACCACATTGATAACGGACATGACATTGATTTTATATCTTTGTATGCATAATCAATACGCAGCTTCTAAGAATGGCATCTGAAAGAGATATTTATATCAGCGCATCCGGGAGTTTCGTTTTTACAAGATTGGAGCAAGCAGACTTAATACGAATCTTTTGACAAAGTTACATGATGAAAACAAAGAGTAATTAAACAAATACACAACAGCTCTGACACGAGAAAGATACGTCATATGATAGATAGATAGATAGATAGATAGATAGAAGCAGACATAGATAGATAGATAGATAGATAGATAGATAGATGCAAACAAGGATAGATAGATAGATAGATAGATAGAAGCAGACAAGGATAGATAGATAGATAGATAGATAGATAGATAGATAGATAGATAGATAGATGCAAACAAGGATAGATAAATAGATAGATAGATAGATAGATAGATAGATAGATAGATAGATAAATGCAAACAAGGATAGATAGACAGATAGATAGATGCAAACAAGGATAGATAGATAGATAGATAGATAGATAGATAGATAGATAGATAGATAGATAGATAGATGCAAACAAGGATAGATAGATAGATAGATAGATAGATAGATGCAAACAAGGATAGATAGATAGATAGATAGATAGATAGATAGATAGATAGATAGATAGATGCAAACAAGGATAGATAGATAGATAGATAGATAGATAGATAGATAGATAGATAGATAGATAGATAGATAGATAGATGCATAGATGCAAACAGGATAGATAGATAGATAGATAGATAGATAGATAGATGCAAACAAGGATAGACAGATAGATAGATAGATAGATAGATAGATAGATAGATAGATAGATGCAAACAAGGATAGATAGATAGATAGATAGATAGATAGATAGATAGATAGATAGATAGATAGATAGATAGATAGATAGATTTGATATACGTGTTTTTTATAAACATGGCTATCTTTAGAATCTTGTATTTTAAATTGACTTTCATTCTTCACCTCTGTAGGGCTGCATTTGCTGTTGATCACAATGAACGAGACACAACTATCAGCATTTCGTTGGTTTTTCTCTCAAACTCTTTGACATGAAACAAAAGTCTATGGAAACTTGCTCAAACGTCAGCCACGAATTTTACCAGGAATCTTTTTTACTGAATGTGAAGTTCGACGCTGGTTTTAGAGATTTTCACGCACAGAAGATTGAAGAATGTCTCTGGGATAAAGGATTTTGTTTTGACAAAAACAAGCAAAAAAAAAAAGGAAATCGTGGATGCCAATGAATAAGGAAAAGTTTTCCTAACTTTTGGGGAGGGGGTTGTTTTTTTTGTTTTTTTTATTGAATGTTTATTTTTGTTTTGAATTTTCATTCTTTTTTAAATGAAATTCTGAATAAGAGTATTTTTGGAAGCATAAAAATTCTAAAGGTGTTTGAATAAAAGAGAAATAACATGTATTTCAATCTATCTATCTATCTATCTATCTATCTATTTATCATTCGGCTTTTCTATCTATCTATCTATCTGTCTCGTTCTGTCTGTCTGTCTGTCTGTATCTATCTATCTATCTATCTATCTATCAATCTCATTCTGCTTTTCTTTCTATCTATCTATCTGTCTATCTCGTTCTGTCTGTATGTCTGTCTGTCGGTCTCTATCTATCTATCTATCTATCTCATTCTGCTTTTCTATCTATCTATCTATCTATCTCGTTCGTTCTGTCTGTCTGTCTGTCTGTCTGTCTCATTCTGCTTTTCTATCTATCTATCTATCTAGATCTCTGCAAATTTATCTATCTCAGTATATTCATATCTCTCTTTCAATCAATCTCAGTATGTTCATATCTATCTATCTATCTATCTATCTATCTATCTGTCGCTTCATTATCTATCTATCTATCTATCTATCGGTAAAATGTTGCTTTTATAGATCAGATCATTTATCCCAAAGATTATTTCGCATTATACATATATATATATATATATATGTGTGTGTGTGTGTGTGTGTGTGTGTGTGTGTGTGTGTGTGTGTGTGTGTATAGATAGATAGATAGATAGATAGATAGATACGAATAATATGTATACATACATACGACTACATTGGATTTTTTTTCATAAAAGAGGAAATTTTTTAAAAAAATGTATTTTCTCATTCATCACATTTCAAAATAGATATTTTTTTTAATAATTTACCCACTTTCACCAACACATTTACCTTACACACACCTGTAGTACACAACCCTAGTCCTCCTGGTGTAATGGTTAAAGCGATCGACAGCGAAATGGTAGTAAGCGAGTTCGTACTCCAGTCGCGCTATGGCGTTCACTTTCGGACAAATACCGTTGGGAAAGCTATGGGCCCCCTTACCCTTCTAGCTATGGGTTTTAATAGTACCACTACTGTTCTAGAAGAATAATTTTGGCATTAAATAACCTACAAAGGTTGATATGCCATTAAACAAAGAAACCAAAACAATCATCTTATGACTCCTAAATAATAAAAAGTTGATTTTCTTTTCAAACAATGATAGGACAATTTGATATCATTTTTTTACGTATTACTTCATTACTTATTTAAATTATTCTAATTATTCAAATTATTTAACTAATTTGATTGATTTTATCGATTAGTGATATACTTTTTTGTTAAGATTCTTCCTTTTTTTTTTAATCAAAAATTGATTTTTTTCCCTTCATTGTGTAGATCAAATAATTAATAGAAACCCAATAACATAAAAGAATAAAATAAAATAAACACAATTAAAATACATGAATACAAAAAATAACAATCTCCCAGGAGGCCGCTGACAGGAAGGGCAATCTACGCATGCCTTAAAATATGGGCTCCCTAGCGCGAAAAAAGAAACTCTCCGCTCAGATCTTGATGGACATCTCGACCAGGAGGACGGTTATTTTTACTGGTTAAAGAAAAACATTTCTTCTCCACGAAATGGTCGTAAAACTGGGAATAAAATTTGTGTTTTAAAGTATCCTTGTCTCTGTTCTGTTATTCGTTTATTTTTCAATCTGGACAACCAACAAAAGAAGATGATTTGTGAATGGGAGATAAGAAGAAAAAAGGAAGTAACCAACTGCATAATCTTTTCCAGCTCACCCAAAACTCTGTGATGTGAACCCAAAGGTTGGGACCACGAAAGGGAAACGCGGAACACGAGTTAAAGGTAAGAAAGATATATTAACAAAAAGTTACAAAGGATATTGAAAGGGTAAACGGAGCTTACTATCCGATGATGTCAAATATTGGTAGTCGTACTATTAGTACTCCTGCTAATACTACGGTATTAGGATACTCGGGTATTTCGGTATTTGTCATCCGTCCCACCACCGAACGCGTGTGGCACAAGGCCTTTTTAGGTGGGTCCGGGAGCAGGGCCGGAGCCCACACGCACCCGGCATTTCCAAAAAAAGCCTCCAGCCCCGTCGGTACTCCCCCAGGTGCCGGGCAATAAACCCAACCCACCCGAAGGGGTAAAAGCCAGGGGGGAAGGCCCTTTGAGGCCGAAGGAAATCTCCAGGTGCCGAGACACACTCGACCGGATCCGTGCCGCAGTAAACACGGCTGGCCGAAGAGCTACCCGGCAACTGGAGTGTACAGTATTGCGATACTACGGTATTTGTCATCCGTCCCACCACCGGACAAGTGAGGCACAAGGCTTTTTTTTGGTGGGTCCAGGCGCAGGGCCGGATCCTACACATGCCCGTCATTCCCAAAAATGCCTATGCCCCCGTTGGCATTCCCCTTATTAGGGGCGTCTCGGTTGCCGGGCGATAAACAAACCAATCCCCGAAGGTGGTAAAAGCCTGGGGGTAAGGCCCACTGAGGGCGAAGGAAATCTCCAGGTGCCGAGACACACTCGGCCGAAGTGCTACCCGGCAACAGGGGAGGTGCTGTATTAGGATACTACGGTATTTGTTGCTCACCCTACCTAACGGACAAATGTGGCACAAGGCCTTTTTAGGTGGGTCTGGGCGCAGGGCCACACGCGCTCGGCATTCCCAAAAATGCCTACGGTTCCATCAGCATTCCCCTTATTAGGGGCGCATCAGGTGCCGGGCGATGAACCCAACCCGCCCGAACGGGGTAAAAGCCTGGGGGGAAGGCCCCCTGAGGCCGAAGGAAATCTCCAGGTACCGAGACACACTCGGCCAGATTCGTGCCGCAGATAACACGGCCGGCCGAAGTGCTACCCGGCAATTAGAGTGGTACAGACCGATATTGATCTGTCCAAGTATTAGGATACTACTCACTGAGAGTGTTATCTCACATAGTAATATAGTGCTAGGAAGAGTCCATGATGGAGGAAAGTTTCGGTCTCACAACACTCTGATACCACCATAAAGTTATTAAATAAAAGTTTGATATTCAAAAAACTGATTTGTCTCCTTTCTTTCTCAAAAAAAAATTTTTATTTTTAAATATTTTGTTCTTGTTTTGTTTTTAATAACTTTAACTCAATAATTAGTTTTCCTTTCTTTTTTCTTTTTTCTTTCTTTTTTTTTTTTTTGTATTCATCAAATATTATTTTTGTAAATATTTATATTATTTCGAAATATTCATTTATTGATTAATTTCTTCTTTTTTTTTTTTTCATTTTGATTTGTAAATACAAGAAATAGTCTTTTTTTGGTTAAACGTTCTGTACCAAAAATTTTTCAGTTTTATTTGTAAATACAAGAAATAGACCTTTTTTGGTTAAATGTTGTGTACCAAATTTTTTTAAGATACAAGAATAGTTATAATGACGATAAAACAATTCCCAAAACTTCCGGAAATATATAATCTTGATAGAGGCATTCGATGAGTAACGGTCATCATCGTAGGAAATGGACACGACGAAGAGAGTTCAAAAACCTGAACAAGGCTTTTTGCATATCACATAGCGTTAACAACCTATGGAAAAGTTCGTATCCAACAACAGGGTGCGGAAGCAAAACGTGGAATAATTCTTAAAATGTTTTTTTAGTCTGATTAGTCCAATTTTGGGAAAAAAAAATGTGATAAATCTAAATTTTCACAATTCGCTCTATTATTTAAGCTCTTTTTCATTAAAATTCAGCCCAGTATGAGCGTGTAAAAAAAACAACAAAGAATCTATGATTTGCTCAACGCCGAAACAAAATTTAAAAAATTCGAAATAATTAGACCACTCTTTATTACCTCCGTCAAACCCAGACCTTAACCCCTTTGATTATGCTATGTGGGCCGTTTTAGAAAACAAAACAAATGTAATATAATGGCCGAGGGATTTCGTTTTATGCCTTTGAGTTTAGTTAGGCTGAGAATCTTTCGGATCAGTGCATGGGTTACTTAGGTGCAACATTAACGCAGGTGTTCACGCACGCGCGCGTGGGTGGAGCAGACGTGTCACACAGAGATGTCACAATAGCCCAGATGGGAAATGGGGCTACAGAGTGCGGGTGACGTCACGCACCGGAAGCGCGCGGAGGATTTGGGGGATTTTGAAAAAGTCAGTTAGTTGAGTTGAGTCCTGCCTCAGGAGAAGACGGTTGACTTTCGCTGGCTCGCGGAGAACTTGAGCAAGGTGTCGCCCGAGATGAGGGGCAGATGAAAAAGCCAGAATAGAAAGAATGTGTATCTGTCTCCTTATGTCGAAGAACCTCTAAACTCAAAGGTAATAAAAAGTTTCGTACCTGAACTAGGAAGTCGTAAGTGTTTTTCGTGTTTCGAGATTCCTATGTTCAATGTATATATATATATGAACATTACACGTCCATTTCGCATATCCGTATCTGGCTATGGCACACAAATGCAACTTCCTATCCAAATATTAGTTCGCTTAAGACTGCTATTGAGGAGGAAAGGAATAAAATGTCTGAAGAATTTATTTTGACGGCTTGCAAATCGTTTTGAAGGCGTGTTGATACAATAATTGAAAAAAATGGCGGCCATTTTGAGTAAATTTACTGTTTTTGTGTCTATTTTCTTTCTTTTTTTTTTTCTTGTTTATTTTTTTTTTAAATTAAGATTAATCCTGTTTTATAATTATTGTTTATTATTATACTAGAATATGCCTACTTTTCGCTTCCACACCCTGTATATGTCCACACACAGAAATCAATTCACTTTTTTTCGGATTATTCTAGAAAACATTTTTCTTACAAATATAATCTGCAATTAATATAATCATTTTTATAAGCTTGATATATCTGCCCGGTCGGATGGGACTTAAAAGATCATAAACTATCAACCTGACCGTGGTAACCTCACTGACAAAAATAAGTCAAACACAAAACGCTTCCATTTGTTTTATATGTACAAAATTTATTTGTTATCGGAATCCGTTTCTGGCGGTCCACTCAAAAGAAATAGAGAGAAAAAAGCTGTGGCTCACGTTTCTAAAATATTGCAAAACTTTTGACTCATCCTTGTATTTCAAACCAGACAAATAAATCATTACAGTAATATTCCAGACCCTTTTTTAAATTCATCTGAACTCATTTTATTTTATGGGGCCAATGCAATTAGCGTAATAAAAAAAAATATTAGCAGGGCTGTAAAGTGTAACTACACTTCTAAGATTTCTCCAACATTAAGAAACAAAATAGAACTGAGAGATTTCGATTTTTCGAGTCTGAAATGCCAAATAACGAGGTGAGAGAAATAATAAGTTTTTTTTTTTTTGTCTCTTTGTTTTTTGGTTTGTTTGTTTTCGGCTTTTTTGAGGGGGAGTCCCGATTTAATAGCATTCAGGATTTTAAATAATGCTTGGCTGAATTTTTAGGAGAAACATAGCGCTCATTACGCTTGCCAAACAAAACAGACTCCTCTTCAAACTAGAAGTGATAAAAGTGAAATGATATTCGCACTTAATAAAACACTTTCCGTCTCTCTAGCGCATGCGTAAAAAAAAGCACTTATCCCGACACCCACCACTTCCTGCCAATATACAGACAGCTAAAACGTTCCGCTTCAAATACTGAGAGTGCATAAATCTACGCACGAGCGCGCACAATGACACATATATTACTTTGAGAGAATTTATATCTACATCAAAAAATATATGACCACACACACACACAGATAGATAGATAGATAGATAGATAGATAGATAGATAGATAGATAGATATAATATCCAGTCAGCGCCCAAAGACAGTGGGTGTCGATAATTTTTTTATAGAATATATGAGGAATATCATTTAACCAAGTTTGATCTGAGAATGAATTTTTATTTATTGCGGACTTTTTGTCCTCATCTTGGTAGTTTTTGTGTTGTTTCTTCTTTCACTACGTTTCGGCCAAATTTCACCTCTGGCCTTCTTCAGGTGATTTACCGCGACCTCGGATAGGAATGCTGAGTCTTGTAACCGTATCCCCAGTAATTACTGCCTTCCTTAGTTTTTGTCTATCGCACCACGTTTTTGACCAAGTAAACAACTATGGAAGGCAGTAATTACTGGGGATACGGTTACAAGACTCAGCATTCCTATCCGAGGTCGCGGTAAATCACCTGAAGAAGGCCAGAGGTGAAATTTGGCCGAAACGTAGTGAAAGAAGAAACAACACAAAAATTACCAAGATGAGGACAAAAAGTCCGCAATAAATAAATATTAATTCTCAGATTAAGAAGCCTCATCTCAAAATGATTCCTATTAAAGACAACCAAGTTTGAGTTTCCATCCGATTACACTATATATATATATATATATATATATATATATATATATATATTCAAAGAGGTTGATTAAACAAAACGGAATCATTATTTTCAAGTGTTTTATTCTTTCTTTCAAGCGTTCTAATAATACTTTTGATTTTACAGTCTTGAAAGGCACTAATAATTGGCCCAAAAGACCCAGTTATATGTTAAGCTTTTAGGATTAGAATATAAAATATGAAATTTAGACAACTCACTATTAATAGAAACAACTTTGAAACTATTAATATTATTTTAAAATATTTAAAATAGATTGATAGATCAATTTATATTCTATAATTCTTTCAAAGGACAGATACGAGGATCATAAAATTTCCAGACTTTTTTCGTATGGGCACTTTTATTGATAGTCCACACATGAAACACTAGTCCCCTTCGAAGTAATCTCCTTCAGCTGCAATGCACTTGTACCGTTCCAACAACTTCTACAAGCCCCATGGAAGTCCTCTTGTGTGAGCGTGTCAATGACTTTCGTCACAGCCTCTTTCACCGCCTCAATTGTCTCATAACGACAGACTCTGAGCTTAGGGACTAACCAAAAGTCACAAATGTGTGTAGGTCTGGACTATAGGGAGGCTGAGGAAGTGTCTTGATGCTCATCTTGGTCAAATAGTCTGTGAAAAGATGGAGTTGTGGACTGGTGTATTGTCCTGGTGGAAATGCCACTGACTCGATTTGAAGAGTGCTGGCCTCTTCCCTTGGAATCTCTTCCTGAACTCCCTTATAACCTCAACATAGTAACCCTAACCCTAACCGTTTGGCCAATCAACTCTGGTCTATTGACTTCCTTACTCCTCCCACACCTCTCATCCCTGCCTTCTTTGAATCTCTTATGCCACTCAAAAACTGATGCTCGATTCATACAAGATGGTCGAAAAGCAATCTGAAGCATTCCATATGTTTCTGTGGAATTTTTTCCAAGTTTAAAATAGAATTTTATTGCATACTGTTCTTCCTCATGTCTAGATAGCATTTTTGAAATCCCCCAGCTGTGACAATCAGACTTTAGTAGGGTGTATTCGAATTCCTGCTGTACCTGTTGATTTGAAGCTGAAATCATAAAAATTGTTCAGTCATCTCATAAGATGTATAGCAATAACATACTGAATTTTCAAGAGTCTACAACATTTTTAAATGCCTGAACAAAAAAGTCTGGAAACTTATTGAAAGTTCATGTAAAACAAGTTTAATTTTCTATTTCGCTTACTTCACGTAAAAGAAATATTTAAAATAAACTGCAACGACTGCTTAGTCCCACTTTGGTGATACAAACAAGCTTCATAGTAGTTTATTTTCAATATTAAACAATTTTAATCATGAAAGACATATATACTTTACCTTGATAATGCTTCGGATACGAAACGTAAATATACAGTTTATCATAAATGGCTCTTTTGGAGAAATTATTGATGCCTTTCAGTATTGTAAGATCAAAAACAAACATTGGACCCTTGAAAGAAAGAATAAAAATCTTGCAATAATAAGGATTCCGTTTGGTTTAATCAATTCTCTTTGATTGAAAAGATGCTGCCCAAATACATCAACTTCAAATATATATATATATATATATATATATATATATAAATTTGGAAAAGTTGTATAACAAGAAATGTTGGCTGTTTATATAAACAGC
This sequence comes from Sepioteuthis lessoniana, assembly GCA_963585895.1. Lineage (NCBI taxonomy): Eukaryota > Metazoa > Mollusca > Cephalopoda > Myopsida > Loliginidae > Sepioteuthis > Sepioteuthis lessoniana. Next base: position 11,390,245 of record OY757924.1, on the reverse strand, counting down.
CAACATTTCTTGTTATACAACTTTTCCAAATTTTTATATATTTTTACATCCATCTATACCTAACATCATTAATATAACCCCTCATAGCCCTGATGATGGTTCAGCAGAACCGAAACGCTATATAGTCGACTTTGTTTCTCAATAAATTTCCGTTTTCTATTTGGATTACTTGTCGTCAATTTTTCTTCACAAACTGTCGGATTACTATCCATTATTTTCTTCCATATATATATATATATATATATTATTTGAATCGAGGAATTGATGTTATATTAATTGAATTACCCTGGCAAGAAAATCCGGCAAACACCTACATGTGACATACGGAACACTGAACAGCTGTTTCGACCTTATTGGGTATCATCAGCAGTGAGCATACAGTGATCTCCACCACTGGAAAAAGAACTAACAACCGCAGAATGCAGAAGCCGAAACTCTACCATGTGTCTAAGACACATTAGGCTAAGTGGTCGTGCATTTCACTATGACTAGTTAATTTGGGATCGCTTACGTGTGATGTGGACCGGTGGCTCAGTGGTAGAGTTATGAAACTGCAGTAGTACATGGTGGCTCTGAATGTAGATCGTCATTTTTCGAGATCACTTGGTATGTCTTGCTTTTTTCTTTTTTTTTTTTCTTTTCTTTTTTTTTTTCTTTTTCAATTTTTTTTGTTTTTGGCGTCTAAAGTGTTTTCTAAAAAACGGGAAACGGTGTGAATGTTCTCAATTATTCATTCGGATGTAAAATGTGTGTGAAATGTGTTTCTGGGTTTGTCTTTGGCACTCAAGCCCTCAGGTGAAGAAGCAAAATGGTCTGCTTGTTTAGTTATTTGATTTAGTGGTATGTCAACCCTTCATGGTTATTTAATGCCAAATCTTGTTTATAGATAGATATCATTTTTAAATGAATAATTTGAAATATCTTCAAGTAATATCGTTCATTTTTAAATAAGCTCATTTATTTGCACACAGTTAAATGGTTTCAAGTATTTCTATTTATTGTTTTCACACAGTTAAATGGTTTCAAATATTGCTATTTATTGTTTGCACACAGTTAAATGGTTTTAAGTATTGTGATTTATTGCTTGCACACAGTTAAATGGTTTCAAGTATTATTATTTATTTTTTGCACACAGTTAAATGGTTTCAAGTATTGCTATTTATTGTTTGCACACAGTTAAATGGTTTAAAGTATTGCTATTTATTGTTTGCACACAGTTGAATGGTTTCAAGTATTGCTATTTATTTTTTGCACACAGTTAAATGGTTTCAAGTATTGCTATTTATTGTTTACACACAGTTAAATGGTTTCAAGTATTGTTATTTATTGCTTGCACACAGTTAAATGATTTCAAGTATTATTATCTATTGTTTGCACACAGTTAAATGGTTTCAAGTATTGCTATTTATTGTTTGCATACAGTTAAATGTGTTATATAGTCACACATGTAGATTCACATCTACATACGTGCACATATATATGTAGAATAACTCACAACGACACAACGACAAAGACAGACGCATGAAGAAAGGAAGCAGGAAGGAAGACGCAGTGACCAGATGCAAGAAGACTTCTTTAACAATATTTTTACCTCTCAATTTATTGTAAGGTTTGCGTGTGGGAGGGTGCTGGAGACCGAACATAAACTTTATATTTTGACCCCACTGTTATGACCGTCACGTTGTGTCTTTCTTGTTCTCCTGATGTTGGGGTCCACTCCATCGGGGCTTTCCGAGGGCCCCCTCGGTCGGGTGTGGCCTTTCCTACCACATCTGGCCTTTAGGTGTCTGGAATTCTGTTGGCAACTGCTTTGGCACCCCAAACTCAACTGAGTTAAATAATAACTCAACGCCCACACGATCGCCTACTGGATCTTTGAATCGGATGTTTTATAGTTATCAAGCGGAAATAACTGTCATGCAGTTCAGAGGTTACTCTTTTCCGGTGCATCACTGTAGTGGCACAATGGGACCTTCACCTTGTCCCATGTCATAAGCCTTAATCCGCCCACGCGATCTCTTTCGATTACTGGCCGTTGGAATGTGTCACTTCCTTCCGGTGTATTACCTTGGAATAGTATTTTTGGGCCGGGTCGAAGGTCAAAATATAACAAATGGTTTCAAGTATTGCTATTTATTGTTTGCGCACAGTTAAAGGGTTTCAAGTATTGCTATTTATTGTTTGTACACAGTTAAATGGTTTCAGGTATTGCCACCTAATAGTAGCAATGTAATGGAACAGTAATTTGTTTATACAATTTCACCTAACGGCATATCAACTCTTTATGGTTATTTAATGCTAAATCCAGTTTATACATACGATTTTTAAATAGATAATTTGTCGGTAACATTTTAAACGATCCAGAGCTAAGTTGTCTACATGCTGTTAAAAGGTTTCAAATATTATTTATTGTTTGCACACAGTTAAAAGGTTTAAAGTATTGTCATCTAACACGAATAATTCTATTCAATATAATCCATTCGTGAGCATAGAGTTAAATGGTTTCAAGTATTATAAGTGATTAATTAGTTTTATTTGACCGATAGATTGGACCCTAACAGGTACTACGACTCTGAGTCAGAGTGGACTTTGTAATGATGGCAATAAATGTGTCCTCATAAGTCCCAAAGCTCCAGAACTGGAGCCGAACCATCAGGTGCGGTTTAGGGTCATAACTAGGACACTGGTAGCTTGGCGTACCCGCTCTGCAGAGACACAACCACGGCCGACTGTACTAAGCAAATTGTAAAACTAAGTTTTGACGTAGTGTAGCACAAGGGCAAAGCTATGGAGCACCAAGGTAAGAATTCGCCACACTCGTTAACTAGACGAAAAGTCCACTGGTATTTAGTATAATTTCAAAACCAACTCGATGACAATATATATATATATATATATATATACGTGGTACCTTCAATACGTTTCCAGACTTTTTTGTACAGGCATTTAAAATTGTCTAAGACTCTTGACAATTCACTATGTTATTGCTATACATCTTATAAGATGATTATAAGATAATTTTTATGATTTCAGCTTCAAACCAACAGCTACAGCAGGAATTGGAATACACCCTACTAAAACCTGATTGTCACAGCTGGGGGATTTCAAAAATGCAATCTGACACTTTAGAAGAACGACATGCAAAAAAATTCTGCTTTAAACTTGGAAAAAATGCCACAGAAACGTATGGAATTCTTCAGACTGCTTTTCGACCATCTTGCATGAATCGAGCGTGAGTTTTTCAGTGGCATAAAAGATTCAAGGAAGGCACGGAGTGTGTGAGGGATGATGAGAGGTGTGGGAGGAGTAAGAAAGTCAATAGACCAGAGTTGATTGGCCAAACGGTTAGGGTTACTATGTTGATGTTTTAAGGGAGTTCAGGAAGAGATTCCTAGGGAAGAGGCCAGCACTCTTCAAATCGGGTTAGTGGTATTTCCAGCAGGACAACGCACCAGTCCACAACTCCATCTTTGTCACTGACTATTTGACCAAGAGGGACATCAAGACAATTCTTCACCCTCCCTACAGTCGAGACCTTTCTCCCTGTGACTTTTGCTTATTCTCTAAGCTCAGAGGCTGTCGTTATGAGATAATTGAGGAGATGAAAGAGGCTGTGACGAAGGTCATTGACACACTCCCACAAGAGGACTTCCATGGGGCCTTGAAGAAGTTGTTGGAAAGGTACAACAAGTGCATTGTAGCCGGAGGGGATTACTTCGAAGAGGACTAGAGTTTCAGGTGTGTACTATCGATGAAAGTGCCGGTACAAAAAAGTCTGGAAACTTATTTAATGATCCTTGTGTATCGCACACTCTACATCTTTTATTCTTGCATTTGGTCACTAATGAGTGTTGTGTTTTCCACAAATGTAGAAGAGGTGAGCATTCTTTTAAGATTTTTTGGTTGTCTCTGGCTTTTAATGACTTTTGTGGTGCCTAATATTTGATTTTGTCATTGTTTTTAAGTTTTTCAAGATTTTTTTATGATTATTCTTTTTTTTTTTTTTTTTTTTTTGGTGGTGTTGTTGGTTGTGACGTATGCTATGGGTTTTTCATTATGTTTTTTCGGATTCCCTAATTCTCTTTGGGGTATTTTTTTTTGCTAATTCAAATCCTCTATTTATCAGTATTGTTGGATATACTCTCTGGTGTATGGTTGTGTGTAATTCTTTAAAGCAATTTTTTCTGATGTTTTTATGTTATATTTTGACCTTTTGACCCGGCCAAAAATGTCATTCCAAGGTGATGCACCGGAAGGAGGTGACACATTCTAATGGCAGTTAGGAGAGGAAATCGCGTGGGCGGAAATTGGCTAACAAAATGGGACAAGGTAAAAAATCCCATGATACTCTCATAGACTGACGCACCGGAAGAGAGTGACCTCTGAACTGCATGACAGTTATTTCCGATTGATGACGATTAAATATTCTATTTCAAAGATCGAGTGGGCGATCGTGTGGGCGTTGAATTATTATATAACGCAGTCAAGACGGAAGTCAAGTGCCAGTTCAGTTGCAGACAGTTGGAGAAGATAGACGAGATGTTGTAGGGAAAGCCACACCAGGCCGAAGGGACTTGTGGCCCTGATGGAGTTTGGGGTCCAGAGAAGATGCTGATAAGATGCAGTAAAGAAAGCCAGCACCCAGCAGAGTGGACCCCAGGACCTCCGGTTGAGCATCTGGAGAACGAGAAAAACACAACGTTGACGGCCATAAAAGTGGGGTCAAAATATTACAGTTTCTGTTCGGCCTCCAGCCCCCTCTCACACGCAAACCTTGAGTAGCCCTTTCCGAACCCTTGCAATAAAGTGAGAGGTAAATATTTTGTTAAAGAAGTCTTCCTGCGTCTTTATCATTGCGTCAGTATGTATCTTGCATGAACATCTGTATGAGAATGCAACATTTATAAGTAATTAGGTATTGTTGTGTGTCTATGTGTTTGCGGTAGATATCTGTGATTATTTGACCATTTTCGTTTTTTATGAGGATGTTTATAAATGGTAGTACTTTTGAGCTGTGTTTCATAGTGAATTTTATTTTGGGGCGTAGATTTTTAGTAAGTTCTATAATTCCTTAATATCTTTCCAAATGCATTTCCAGAATATGAAACAATCATTCAAATATCTTTTCCATGACTTAGTAATTTCTTCTTTTATCTCGTCGTATTTTTACCAATAATATATATATATATATATATAGTAAGTGCGACTGACTGATGATGACCACGAGATAAATTTTAGAACTTGGTTGTGATTGGATAATCCCAGTCAGGCAAGAGAGGTTTTAGAGTTTAGAAAAATAGAATTTAATCATTTAGTTCGGAGTATTCGACGGGCACACATGAGTGAATATTGTGTATGCATATTTTTTGATCCATATAAAAAAAAGAGTCAACTCTCCGAATGCCGTGGGGTTATACGTAAAGAAAAGACTTAGTAGCAATAATAATAATAATAATAATAACAACAACAACAACAACAACAATACACACAAAAGTTCTGTAGTATTCATTCTTTCTAAAAATAAAAAATAAAAATAAAAAAACAGATGTCTCCGCGTTTATTCCTTTACAGCGAAGTAGCGCGTGACCAGAAACCAAAGAAAGGGGAAAGACCATCGAAAGGGCGTAACGTAGAGGTCGAAGAAATCATTTCCGTCGTCGGAAAAAAATTCCCTTGGGATATCCAATATAAACTGTTGTTAGTAATTATTCTTTCTTGAATCATTAAAAAACAATCGAAGTAGAATCAAACATCTTTCGGACGAAAGTGTCATCAGGAAATACACTGAGGACTTCTTTATCGAAAAAGATTTCCCTGATTTTTTTAATTGAAAAAATGAATTCCACCCGCAAATGATTTTGACTAATACTATAAAAAATATAAATTTTATAATGATTTTATGACTATAAATCAAGGGCCGACCAATAGTTCATAAAGTTGATTCCATAATGATTTTATGTTTTAACCACAATAAATCCAGAGTTGACCTATAATTTATAAAGTCGATTTAAAAAGATCTTATAATGGTTTTACGACGATAAATCCAGGGTCGACCTATAATTTATAAAGTCGATTTAAAATGATTTTATTATGGTTTTACGACGATAAATCCAGGGTCGACCTATAATTTATAAAGTCGATTTAAAATGATTTTATTATGGTTTTACGACGATAAATCCAGGGTCGACCTATAATTTATAAAGTCGATTTAAAATGATCTAATAATGGTTTTACGACGATAAATCCAGGGTCGACCTATAATTTATAAAGTCGATTTAAAATGATCTAATAATGGTTTTACGACGATAAATCCAGGGTCGACCTATAATTTATAAAGTCGATTTAAAATGATTTTATTATGGTTTTACGACGATAAATCCAGGGTCGACCTATAATTTATAAAGTCGATTTAAAATGATTTTATTATGGTTTTACGACGATAAATCCAGGGTCGACCTATAATTTATAAAGTCGATTTAAAATGATCTTATAATGGTTTTACGACGATAAATCCAGGGTCGACCTATAATTTATAAAGTCGATTTTGTAATGATTTTTGACCATAAATTGACCGATACTTTATAAAATTTAAATTTAAATGTTGTATAAACCTTGTTCTTTTTCTTACATTTAGCTATATGGTGTTCTCTTTGAGACTTCTTCGGGAGGTCTTGGGTTTATCTTGGTCTCCCTGTCCACTTCTGTTCATATAAATAGACAGAAAGTCTTTGATCTTCGATGTCTTTATTCACCCGAATTCCCACGTCAACTGTACGGATAGAGGTTTAGCGATTTTAGGCGTCCGTTCGTTACGGCATCTGGACTACTCTCATCAACTCTTCCTAACTGACCTGTTCTCACGACTGAACCAACCAGCGAACTGATAAAAAGGTCAAGGGGTCAAGTCTTCTCTATCATATCACTGGTTATTTTCCATGACTCTTCTTCAAAATAATTACCAGTTAAGCTTTGAATTCGTATATTTTGAATTCTACACTTAGTTTACAAAATTAATAGGCGACTTATTTATTTTATAGCATAGATATAATTACCAAGGACTACGAGAAACCTTTGGCAAGAAAATAAATTTCCAGGCTTTAAATAAACGGTCGACATGAAATCATTTTTGTACACGAGTACATGTGGTATCCATTTCATAAATCCTACCTGTGATAGCAAAGGCTAAATCAACTAACCATTTTGTAAATAAACGAAGTCTAATTATCTCTCGATGCTTCCATGGCAACGTCTCAGGTTAAATGTAGCGAGTGTTTCTTCAGTCATTTCGTTTAAAGAGGAATATTGATTCAATCCTAATTGGATAAAAAAGTGAGCAGACTAGAAAGTTGAATCGAGTAATTAAAATGGATTTTCATGGAAGGGATCTATTCTACCTCTGGCAAATATTATAGAGCAGGGAGTCCCCCGTTGCATCCTGGCTAAAATGCTGAACTGCAACATCGTAGAATGCGAGTTCGAACTCCCGGCGCGCTATTTTTCTTCATTTTCGGACAAATACCCTTAAAAATGAATAGACCTCCATAATCTGCCGAGCTACGTGGTGCCTTCAATACGTTTTCAGACTTTTTTTTGTACAGGCATTTAAAATTGTCGTAGACTCTTGACAATTCACTATGTTATTGCTATACATCTTATGAGATGACTGACCAATTTTTATGATTTCAGGTTCAAATCAACAGCTACAGCAGCAATTGGAATACACCCAACTAAAGCCTGATTATCACAGCTGGTGAATTTCAAAAATCATGCAATCTGGACGTGAGGACACTTTAGAAGAACGATATGCAATAAAATTCTGTTTTAAACTTGATAAAAATGCCACAGAAACGTATGGAATGCTTCCGACTGCTTTTCGACCATCTTGCATGAATCGAGCATCAGTTTTTGAGTGGCATAAGAGATTCAAGGAAGGCAGGGAGTCTGTGAGGGATGATAAGAGGTGTGTGAGGAGTAAGAAAGTCAATAGAGCAGAGTTAATTGGCCAAAGGGTTAGGGTTAGGGTTACTATGTTGAGGTTTTAAGGGATTTCAGGAAGAGATTCCTTGGGAAGAGGCCAGCACTCTTCAAATCGGGTCAGTGGCATTTCCACCAGGACAATACACCAGTCCACAACTCCATCCTTGTCACTGACTATTTGACCAAGATGGATATCTAGGCATTTCCTCAGCCTCGCTATAGTCGAGACCTTGCTCCCTGTGACTTTTGATTATTCCCTAAGCTCAGAGGCTGTCGTTATGAGACAATTGAGGAGACGAAAGAGGCTGTGACGAAGGTCATTGACACGCTCACACAAGAGGACTTTGATGGGGCGTTCCAGAAGTTGTTGGAACGTTACAACAATTACATTGCAGCAGGAGGAGATTACTTTGAAGGGAACTAGAGTTTCATATGTGTACTATCAATAAAAATGCCCATACGAAAAAAGTCTGGAAACTTATTTAATGATTCTCGTATGTGTTTCTGTGTAACACGATTGTTCGTCTACAAGGTTGGCTTTCACATTAATTAACACTGGGGAACACTATTTTTTTGCATAAAAAAAAGACTTTTCTATCGTCAATTTTGGTGTGCTGATTTCAAATCTGAAGTCAGTTTTTGTCTGAAAGTTGCAGATTTTATGCAATTTGACATTTTTATTTATTTCTTAAATTTTCGTTATTATAGGAAATTGCAATTCTTTTGTTCGCTTGAATCTTAAAACGGTATGAAAGTCATTTCTGTACATTTATTGTGTATTTTATTCAGGCGGGGATTTGCGTTTTTAACTTTTGCGTTTGTACACATCATCTGGGCAATTTCGTTGGTAGCGTTCTTCCATGATCTTTAGATCTTGGTGGAATCGTTCTCTTTGTTCATCACTCACAGCCCGCAGGTTGTCAGGGAACTGATCAAGATGGCTGTTCAAAAACTGAAGCTTGATGCTCATGTTGCACCTGAGATCACGAAAAGCGAAGAGCATTCTGTTCAAAAGTTTACTGTAGTTCTCCGCCTTATTGTTTCCAAGTAAGTTCTGAACAACTGCCACAAAGGATAACCATGCTGCCTTTTCTAAAGCGGTCATCTGAGCAACAAACTGATCATCATGGATTAGGGTTCGAATCTGTGGGCCATCAAACACGCCTGCTCTGATCTTCTCAAATGATAACCCTGGTAAAGCTGTGATGATGTGTTGGAAACATTCACCTTCGGTTTCCAGTGTCTTGACAAATTGCTTCATCAAACCTAATTTGATGTGAAGAGGAAGAAAGATGATCTTATCTCTGTTTACAATTGAGTCTTGAATGACATTTGGCATACCTGCTTCAAGGGTGTCACGAATAGGCCAGTTCTTCTGGACCCAATGTCTGTCTTGTGCTCGGCTGTCCCACATACAGAGGAAACATGGAAACTTGGTGAAACCTTTCTGTTGTCAAAGAAGAAAGTTGACAAAGTCAACACAAATGATCCAGTTGTGCTTATGATACTTTAATAAGTCCATGACCATTCTCATATCATCATAGTCTTCCCGCAAATATAGTGAGTGATCGACTGGTGCGGCTCCATAAACATTGCCATTATGTAAAATAACACACTTTAGACTGCGTTTTGAACTGTTAAAAAGGGTCTCCATTCAGCAGGTACACCCAGTTCTTTGAGAAGCCCTGGGATGTCATGGCAGTAAACAACCCCTGTCTTTGAAAAGATGATCAGAAAAAGCTGCTCACGCTTTCTGAAATAGGATACTTTAACCGAGTGATCAACAAGATTTCTGCCTTGTAATCTGGATGCCAAAGGCTCAGCTGCTTTCTTTGAAAGACCTAAGTCCCGCCGTAAATCATTCAGTTCACCCCGGGGAAAAGGCTGAGGGACGGGGGAAGGTTCAGTGTCTGAAGAACAGTCCTCCAATTGTGAACACTTTTCTGACAATTCACTGTCACAACTGTCTTGCTCGCTAGTATCGTGTCCAATGTCTTTATCGTCTAATGAAGGCAAGCCTTTAAAAACTGGAACAGGAACTTCTTCAGTGTGTGGAACTGGCCGAATAGCAGAGGGAATGTTAGGATACGTAATCTTATGTCGGTTTTTCTTCCCAACACCCGTTGTGTTTACCATGCAGAAATAACAGTCATTTACACGGTTGTTGAGTTCGAATCAAATCATTGGAACGCCAAAGGCAGGAGGAGCCCATTGCTTGTCTTGATTACCAAGACAAACTTCAAAATATGCCTTATAGGCACGCTTGACGAACAAGGATATGTTACGTCTCTGACGATTGAGTGTGTAGCATCCACATACATAGCATAATGTTGCATATTGACCTCCGACCCGGCCAAGCTGTCAAAATAGGAAATGCACCTGTGTAAATAACAGGTGCATCCGGTCGAGGAATATCAGGATATAACCTTGACCGTGGACGGGTTGAATTGAGTGCGATTTGTGACGCTCACAAGAAGAAGGTAGACGTAGAACAATTATATAACCCGGGTGAAGACAGGAAGTCAGTCAGTTGGAGATAATATGCGGTAGAGAGAACCAGCACACAGCAGAGGGGGTCCTCAGGCCCCCGATTGAGCAGTTGCAGTTGGAGATCAGATCAGTTGGAGAGAAAATGCTGGAATGAGAACCTTGTCCCAGAGAGGCTGAGCCCCCAGGCTCCCGGTTGAGCAGCCCAGGAGAACGGGAAAGAAACGCTGTTATGGTCATAAAAGTGGGGGTCAATATGTTGCAGTTCTGTTCAGTCTCCAACTCACCTCTCACACAGTAAAACCTTTAGTAACCCTTTCGAACCCTTTCGAATAAAGTGAGAGGTATATTTTTCTAAAGAACTGTCTTCGCTTGTCCTTATTGTGCTGAATATGTTTCTGCATGCATATGTGTATGTATAGTTGTTCATGGCTATGCAACAAGAAGGCTTGTTTCTGCAATGATGTCTCATTCTGAAAGCCATGTTTGAACAGAAACAAAAGAAGATTTATCAAAATATTAGAAGCTATATATATATATATATATATATATATATATGGACGTTAAAATGCTTATACATGGTTTAACCCCAGTTCACATATAAACAATTTTATTAACCTCAAATTGCATACAAACTGGAGCTTATAGAGAAAAACTAATTTCAGATTTGAAATCAGCGCCTAAAGCTCCTTCAGAATCAGTTGAAATATCCAATGAAACTCAAATTTACTGGAAAAGTGTTCCCCTGTGTAATCTTTAAACTTTCGCTTCTTCTTATGTCTATCTATCTATCTGGGGAGTCCCTGTAGCGTAATTCCTTAAAAGTTGGACTGCGACATAGTAATAAGCGGGGTCTAACCACACTCGTGGTATTAAGTTCACTTTCGGTCTAATACCCTTGAGAAGGCATGAACCCTTGTATCCCCCAAGCTATGTGTTAAATAGTATCACTACTGTTCTTCAAGAATGGCTTTGGCATTAAATACCCCACAAAGGTTGATATGCCATTAGACAAAGAACCCAAGCCATCATTATCATTTTATTACTAGTTTGACTCTGTCTTAATAAAACTGCTTTAAAGAGGAAACCCTTTTGCTCGTACCGCTACTGTCCTTCTACAAAGACGGCTTTGGTATTAAATAACCCTTATAGGTTTATATGCCATATAAAAGAAAGGAACGAAAGAAAAGTTATGTAACTAGAACACTAAGTCATTGTTTACCCTGAGTCTTTTTTTATTTAGCAGAAGAATTTTGATGATGATGAAACGCTCGACATATATCTTGGTTCGATGATCTTAGCATTTTATTTTCGATAAATCCCGGTTGGTTGGTTGGTTTTTATGGCGCATCAAACATTGTAGGTTATTTAATGCCAAATCCCCTTTATACATATATATTAAATATATAAGATTTGATTGCGTTGGGTTTTATGACATATCAACCATTGTAAGTTATTTAATGCCAAACCCTCTTTATACATATGTATTAAATGTATATAATTTGGTTTGGTTGGGTTATGGCATATCAACCATTGTAGATTATTCAGTGCCGAATCCTTTTTATACATATATATATATTAAATATATATGATTTGGTTAGGTTGGGTTTTATGGCATATCAACCCTTGTAGGTTATTTAATGCCAATTCTTCTTTATACGTACATATTAAATATGTAACATTTGATTGTGTCGGGTTTTATGACATATCAACCATTGTAGGTTATTTAATGCCAAATCCTCTTTATACATACATATTAGATATATTAGATTTGGTTTGGTTGGGTTTTATGGCATATCAACCATTGTAGGTTATTTAATGCCAAATCCTTTCTATACATTTATATTGAGTATATATAATTTGGTTTGGATGGGTTTTATGGCATATCAACCATTGTAGAATATTTAATGCCAAATCCTCTTTATTCATATATATTAAATATATGATTTGTAAAATGATTTTGTTCATTTCCTTTTTAAATGTGGCTGAGCTCATTATCACACATCAAATGGTTTCAGGCATTTCTATTTAACAGGAATAATTCTATTTACTATTAATCATTTGTTTACTCACTGTGAAGTGGTTACATGTAT